>CM072527.1:5081077-5353577 GCA_036898135.1 Oncomelania hupensis
CTGGGTGAGTAATGCTCACTAGGTGAGTAGTATTCAGTGAGTAGTATTCACAAAGTGAGTAGTATTCAGTGAGTAGTGTTCACAAAGTGAGTAGTATTCAGTGAGTAGTGTTCACTAGGTGATTCGTGTTCACTGGGTCAGCAGTTTTCAGTGAGTAGTGTTCACTAGGTGAGTAGTGTTCACTGGGTGAGAAGTGTTCACTGTGTAAGAAGTGTTCTCTGGGTGAGTAGTGTTCACAGGGTGAGAGTAGTGTTCACTGCATGAGTAGTGTTCACTGTGAGTAGTGTTCACTGGGTGAGTAGTGTTCACAGGGTGAGAGTAGTGTTCACTAGGTGAGTAGTGTTCACTAGGTGAGTAGTGTTCACTAGGTGAGTAGTGTTCACTAGGTGAGCAGTGTTCACTAGGTGAGTAGTGTTCACTAGGTGAGTAGTGTTCACTAGGTGAGTAGTGTTCACTAGGTGAGTAGTGTGCACTAGGTGAGCAGTGTGCACTAGGTGAGTAGTGTTCACTAGGTGAGTAGTGTTCACTAGGTGAGTAGTGTGCACTAGGTGAGCAGTGTGCACTAGATGAGTAGTGTTCACTAGGTGAGTAGTGTTCACTAGGTGAGCAGTGTTCACTAGGTGAGTAGTGTTCACTAGGTGAGTAATGTTCACTGGGTGAGTAGTGTTCACTAGGTGAGTAGTGTTCACTAGGTGAGTAGTGTTCACTAGGTGAGTAGTGTTCACTGGGTGAGTAGTGTTCACTGGGTGAGTAGTGTTCACTGGGTGAGTAGTGTTCACTGGGTGAGTAGTGTTCACTGGGTGAGTAGTGTTCACTGGGTGAGTAGTGTTCACTAGGTGAGTAGTGTTCACTAGGTGAGTAGTGTTCACTAGGTGAGTAGTGTTCACTAGGTGAGCAGTGTGAACTAGGTGAGCAGTGTGCACTAGGTGAGTAGTGTTCACTAGGTGAGTAGTGTTCACTAGGTGAGTAGTGTTCACTAGGTGAGTAGTGTTCACTAGGTGAGTAGTGTGCACTAGGTGAGTAGTGTGCACTGGGTGAGTAGTGTTCACAGGGTGAGTAGTGTTCACAGGGTGAGTAGTGTTCACAGGGTGAGTAGTGTTCACAAGGTGAGTAGTGTTCACTGGGTGAGAAGTGTTCACAGGGTGAGAAGTGTTCACTAGGTGAGTAGTGTTCACTGGGTGAGTAATGCTCACTAGGTGAGTAGTATTCAGTGAGTAGTATTCACAAAGTGAGTAGTAATCAGTGAGTAGTGTTCACAAAGTGAGTAGTATTCAGTGAGTAGTGTTCACTAGGTGATTAGTGTTCACTGGGTCAGCAGTTTTCAGTGAGTAGTGTGCACAGGGTGAGTAGTGTTCACTAGGTGAGTAGTGTGCACTAGGTGAGTAGTGTGCACAGGGTGAGTAGTGTTCACTAGGTGAGTAGTGTGCACAGGGTGAGTAGTGTGCACAGGGTGAGTAGTGTTCACTAGGTGAGTAGTGTGCACAGGGTGAGTAGTGTGCACAGGGTGAGTAGTGTTCACTAGGTGAGTAGTGTGCACAGGGTGAGTAGTGTGCACAGGGTGAGAAGTGTTCACAGGGTGAGTAGTGTTCACTGGGTGAGTAGTGTTCACTGGGTGAGTAGTGTGCACAGGGTGAGTAGTGTGCACAGGGTGAGTAGTGTGCACTAGGTGAGTAGTGTGCACAGGGTGAGTAGTGTGCACAGGGTGAGTAGTGTGCACTGGGTGAGTAGTGTTCACAGGGTGAGTAGTGTTCACAAGGTGAGTAGTGTGCACAGGGTGAGTAGTGTTCACAGGGTGAGTAGTGTTCACTGGGTGAGTAGTGTTCACTAGGTGAGTAGTGTTCACTGGGTGAGTAGTGTGCACAGGGTGAGTAGTGTGCACTGGGTGAGTAGTGTTTGACAGGGTGAGTAGTGTTCACTAGGTGAGTAGTGTTCACAGGGTGAGTAGTGTGCACAAGGTGAGTAGTGTGCACAGGGTGAGTAGTGTTCACAGGGTGAGTAGTGTGCACTGGGTGAGTAGTGTTCACTAGGTGAGTAGTGTTCACTGGGTGAGTAGTATTCACTAGGTGAGTAGTGTTCACTAGGTGAGTAGTGTGCACAGGGTGAGTAGTATTCACTAGGTGAGTAGTGTTCACTAGGTGAGTAGTATTCACTAGGTGAGTAGTGTTCACTAGGTGAGTAGTGTTCACTAGGTGAGTAGTGTTCACTAGGTGAGTAGTGTTCACTAGGTGAGTAGTGTGCACAGGGTGAGTAGTGTTCACAGGGTGAGTAGTGTTTGACAGGGTGAGTAGTGTTCACTGGGTGAGTAGTGTTCACTAGGTGAGTAGTGTTCACTGGGTGAGTAGTGTGCACAGGGTGAGTAGTGTGCACTGGGTGAGTAGTGTGACAGGGTGAGTAGTGTTCACTAGGTGAGTAGTGTTCACAGGGTGAGTAGTGTGCACAGGGTGAGTAGTGTGCACAGGGTGAGTAGTGTTCACAGGGTGAGTAGTGTGCACTGGGTGAGTAGTGTTTGACAGGGTGAGTAGTGTTCACAGGGTGAGTAGTGTTCACAGGGTGAGTAGTGTTCACAGGGTGAGTAGTGTTCACAAGGTGAGTAGTGTTCACTGGGTGAGAAGTGTTCACAGGGTGAGAAGTGTTCACTAGGTGAGTAGTGTTCACTGGGTGAGTAATGCTCACTAGGTGAGTAGTATTCAGTGAGTAGTATTCACAAAGTGAGTAGTATTCAGTGAGTAGTGTTCACAAAGTGAGTAGTATTCAGTGAGTAGTGTTCACTAGGTGATTAGTGTTCACTGGGTCAGCAGTTTTCAGTGAGTAGTGTGCACAGGGTGAGTAGTGTTCACTAGGTGAGTAGTGTGCACTAGGTGAGTAGTGTGCACAGGGTGAGTAGTGTTCACTAGGTGAGTAGTGTGCACAGGGTGAGTAGTGTGCACAGGGTGAGTAGTGTTCACTAGGTGAGTAGTGTGCACAGGGTGAGTAGTGTTCACTAGGTGAGTAGTGTGCACAGGGTGAGTAGTGTGCACAGGGTGAGTAGTGTGCACTAGGTGAGTAGTGTGCACAGGGTGAGTAGTGTGCACTAGGTGAGTAGTGTGCACAGGGTGAGTAGTGTTCACTAGGTGAGTAGTGTGCACTGGGTGAGTAGTGTGCACAGGGTGAGTAGTGTTCACTAGGTGAGTAGTGTGCACAGGGTGAGTAGTGTGCACAGGGTGAGTAGTGTGCACAGGGTGAGTAGTGTGCACTAGGTGAGTAGTGTGCACAGGGTGAGTAGTGTTCACAGGGTGAGTAGTGTTCACTGGGTGAGTAGTGTGCACTAGGTGAGTAGTGTGCACAGGGTGAGTAGTGTGCACAGGGTGAGTAGTGTTCACTAGGTGAGTAGTGTGCACAGGGTGAGTAGTGTTCACAGGGTGAGTAGTGTGCACAGGGTGAGTAGTGTTCACTAGGTGAGTAGTGTGCACAGGGTGAGTAGTGTTCACTAGGTGAGTAGTGTGCACAAGGTGAGTAGTGTTCACTAGGTGAGTAGTGTGCACAGGGTGAGTAAAGTGCACAGGGTGAGTAGTGTTCAGTAGGTGAGTAGTGTGCACAGGGTGAGTAGTGTGCACAGGGTGAGTAGTGTTCACTGGGTGAGTAGTGTTCACAGGGTGAGTAGTGTTCACAGGGTGAGTAGTGTTCACAGGGTGAGTAGTGTTCACTGGGTGAGTAGTGTTCACAGGGTGAGTAGTGTTCACTGGGTGAGTAGTGTTCACTGGGTGAGTAGTGTTCACAGGGTGAGAAGTGTGCACTGGGTGAGTAGTGTTCACAGGGTGAGTAGTGTGCACAGGGTGAGTAGTGTTCACTAGGTGAGTAGTGTTCAATGTGTGAGTAGTGTTCACTGTGTGAGTAGTGTTCACAGGGTGAGTAGTGTGCACAGGGTGAGTAGTGTTCACTAGGTGAGTAGTGTTCAATGTGTGAGTAGTGTTCACTGTGTGAGTAGTGTTCACAGGGTGAGTAGTGTGCACAGGGTGAGTAGTGTTCACAGGGTGAGTAGTGTGCACAGGGTGAGTAGTGTGCACAGGGTGAGTAGTGTTCACAGGGTGAGTAGTGTTCACAGGGTGAGTAGTGTTCACTGGGTGAGTAGTGTTCACAGGGTGAGTAGTGTGCACAGGGTGAGTAGTGTTCACAGGGTGAGTAGTGTGCACAGGGTGAGTAGTGTTCACTGGGTGAGTAGTGTTCACAGGGTGAGTAGTGTTCACTGGGTGAGTAGTGTTCACTGGGTGAGTAGTGTTCACAGGGTGAGAAGTGTGCACTGGGTGAGTAGTGTTCACAGGGTGAGTAGTGTGCACAGGGTGAGTAGTGTTCACAGGGTGAGTAGTTTTCACTGGGTGAGTAGTGTTCACTAGTTGATTAAATCCACCAATTTTTTTTTTAATTTCAGACAGACTGCATCCAATAAAATTATTAAAGGGATGGTGGAAACAGGAGTACCCAGAGAAACCCCTCAGTGACCTTAAAAATCTCGTACCTAAAGTCACATAAGTTCGTCACCTGCGACATTGAAACCCGCGACCTTCGGCCTAGGAAACCAACCCCCTATCCATTGAGCTACCAGACTCTCCCTCCATACTCTGGTCCTTTAACATCCAATGCTTCTGCAACACCTACCCTCCCTCCATACCCTGGTCATTTAACATCCAATGCTTCTGCAACACCTACCCTCCCTCCATACCCTGGTCCTTTAACATCCAATGCTTCTGCAACACCTACCCTCCCTCCATACCCTGGTCCTTTAACATCCAATGCTTCTGCAACACCTACCCTCCCTACATACCCTGGTCCTTTAACATCCAATGCTTCTGCAACACCTACCCTCCCTCCATACCCTGGTCCTTTAACATCCAATGCTTCTGCAACACCTACCCTCCCTCCATACCCTGGTCCTTTAACATCCAATGCTTCTGCAACACCTACCCTCCCTACATACCCTGGTCCTTTAACATCCAATGCTTCTGCAACACCTACCCTCCCTCCATACCCTGGTCCTTTAACATCCAATGTTTCTGCAACACCTAGCACAGACCTCCGCCAAAGACTGAAAATGCCGAAGTAACCATATACATGTACTGCTTTAAGTGTGCATTTCAGCTGATGTGGAATTTTCTAATTGACATTTTGCAATGTTTAAAGACACAATCTGATCTCTCTCTCTCTCTCTCTCTCTCTCTCTCTCTTTCTCTCTCTCTCTCTCTCTCTCTCTCTCTCTCTCTCTCTCTCTCTCTCTCTCTCTCTCTGTCTCTGTCTCTCTCTGTCTCTCTCTGTCTCTCTCTCTCTCTCTCTCTCTCTCTCTCTCTCTCTCTCTCTCTCTCTCTCTCTCTCCTTCTATAGAAGAATAGAAGTCAGAATTTGAAACTACATCTGGTATTGGTTTCAATCACTTCAATTTACACTGAGACAGAAAGACATTAAGACACACACGAACATCACCACCACCACCAAAACGCAGTACACAGAAAGCAACCGAACACACAAATTCACCATCGAACTCCCCCACCTCACACAAACACCCTTTTCCACCCACCACCCGTTCCCACGGACACATACAATTTACACATACACGCACACTACACACACACAGACGTCCACTCCTCCCCCACACACGCAAGTACCATAGACTATAAAGAAAGCTGGCGTATAATATTACTATTTTCCAATCGTTGTAACATTGCGCTTTTCCAGCTCAAGAGCTGCTCAAGGCCCACCACAAAACAGGATCTAAATCAAGCCGCCCGGGGTGCCCACTCGCAGCCTTTGGACTCATCGTCTGACGCCCAGATAACAGATCACCTCAGCGTCTGACACCCAAGATAACTGAGCACCTCAGCGTCTGACGCCCAGATAACTGAGCACCTCAGTGTCTGACGCCCAGATAACTGAGCACCTCAGCGTCTGACACCCAGATAACTGAGCACCTCAGCGTCTGACGCCCAGATAACTGAGCACCTCAGCGTCTGATACCCAGATAACTGAGCACCTCAGCGTCTGACGCCCAGATAACTGAGCACCTAAGAAGTCTGACACCCAGATAACTGAGCACCTCAGCGTCTGACACCCAGATAACTGAGCACCTCAGCGTCTGACGCCCAGATAACTGAGCACCTCAGCGTCTGACGCCCAGATAACTGAGCACCTCAGCGTCTGACGCCCAGATAACTGAGCACCTAAGCGTCTGACGCCCAGATAACTGAGCACCTCAGCATCTGACGCCCAAATAACTGAGCACCTCAGCGTATGTCGCCCAGATAACGGAACACCTCAGCGTCTGACGCCCAGATAACTGAGCACCTCAGCATCTGACGCCCAAATAACTGAGCACCTCAGCGTCTGACGCCAAGATAACGGAGCACCTCAGCGTCTGACGCCCAGATAACGGAGCACCTCAGCGTCTGGCGCCCAGATAACTGAGCACCTCAGCGTCTGACGGCCAGATAACTGAGCACCTCAGCGTCTGACACCCAGATAACTGAGCACCTCAGCGTCTGACGCCCAGATAACTGAGCACCTCTGCGTCTGACGCCCAGATAACTGAGCACCTCAGCGTCTGACGCCCAGATAACTGAGCACCTCAGCGTCTGACGCCCAGATAAGTGAGCACGATACTAGACGACGGGGTATTAGGGTAGGGGACTGAATGCTTGCTGGATGTACTTGTATTAGTAATTTCTCCTTGTTGGTCACTTGACTGGGGAAACCCACTCCATAGAAACTGAGCAATCCAATGAGTGTGAATGGCCAGATAGGACATATGACAGCGATAGTCCATCAGTCTATAACGTATTGGTGCGTAATGTTGTATTATATTGCGTGTAGACAATGGTGTGCATGGGTTAGTGAGAGAGAGAGAGAGAGAGAGAGAGAGAGAGAGAGAGAGAGAGAGAGAGAGAGAGAGAGAAAGAAGATGAGATATCAATTTTATTTAACAAATACATGATTACATTACATTACATGATTATTGCTTTAGTTCCAGCGGACTCTTCCGAGCCAAATCAGGACCGGACAACCCCTGATCCGCATAAAAGATCTGCTGAAACAACCCTAGTGGTAAAACTGAAGGCTCTCCATCAGCCAGTCACTTTACAATAAAGACATCCCACGCAGGGGACGCTGAGGCCATACTCTAACTTATCGAACCCCCGTTCACAAAAACAAAATAGAATACAAACATCATTATACATTATCAACAAAACACCTTTTTTGGTGAAAAAGCGTAAACTCCGATGGTATGGCCACGTCACCAGATCATCAGGTCTTGCAAAGACCATCTTGCAAGGCACAGTGCAAGGAGGTAGAAGAAGAGCGAGACCGAAAAAGAGGTGGGAGGATAACATTCGAGAATGGACTGGTTTGACACTGAGCGAAACAATCAGGGTTGCTGAGGACAGGGAAAGATGGAGTACGCTGGTTAAACGATCATCTGTGGTGCCCCTACGACCTCCGAGTTATGAGATATGATAGGAGGATAGTAGACAATGGAGTGCATGGGTTAGTGAGAGAGAGAGAGAGAGAGAGAGAGAGAGAGAGAGAGAAAGAGAGAGAGAGAGAGAAGATATCAATTTTATTTAACACATGGGTAAAAGAGTACGCACTGCGTGTGCTGTTTTACATCTTGCCCTTACGGCTTGTAACACTTACAATTAGTACAGCAAACTTATAACTTTATAATAAAAACATCATACTGTAACAAAACAATCAAGATCTTAATATAAAGAGAAAGAGTGAGTGAGTGAGTGAGTGAGTGAGTGAGTTAGTGTGTGTGTGTGTGGGGGGGGGGGGTGTGAGTGTGTGTGTGTGTGTGTGCAAAAAGCGTGAAAGAGAGAATAGTGAGGTGAGTGGGAGAGATAGAAAGGAGTTACGAGAGAGAGAGAGAGAGAGAGAGAGAGAGAGAATTATACACTAACATCATTAGGATTAATTATTATCACATAAGCATCATTAAGTTTATACAGAACACACGAAGAAAAACTCCACAATTAAAACCTAAAGCCCCAATTAGGTTGGGCCGTTTAAGGTAGAAGCGTGACAACATTTACGGGTGGTACCTACCATCGTGGACCAATTTAAATCCTTCCAGCCCACATAGGCCGTCTCTGCTACAGCGCACTTCTCCGCACACCGACAGATTCTGCATGCAGAACCACCACAAACCAAGACCACGCCACAGTACCTAGTCAACTGCAACGACGACGACGATGAAGAAAAAAACGATGATAAAGGTAACGACAAGGCGCTATGAAGAGTCCAAATATAGGCCAGAAAGCATTGTTCACATGTACATAGAGATGTATCCATCCGGGGTCAAACAGGAAAAATATAATCCACACATTCAGTCGGGCTAGTTTTAAACAAGCACAGAGTTGTCAAACACATTATGTTCATAGTTCATCAGTCATTAGCAGCAGAGGAGGATCGATCATGCTAAGATATTTCCGCCCATGCTATGAGAATCCATACAGGCTAAGAGAATCTAACACAGCTGAAAACAGTACAACAATGTTACCAAAATCAAACAATACTAAGGTTATCCAATAAGGTAAAAAAATCCATTCATGCTAATTACCAATCACCAAAGCTAAGACTCTCCAATAACGACAAACAAATTCATATAGGCTAATTGAGTATCTACAAATGCTATAAACCATCTAGCAATGCTAAACTATCCAATAACGCCAAAAGTATGAATTTCAGGCTAATTTTGTATCTAATCATGTTATAAACCATCCAACAATGCTAAAACTATCCAATAACGCCAAAAGAATTAACTTAAGGCTAATTCATGATTTAACACAGCAGCCACAAGCCGAATGAGCTAACCATAGAAAGACTATCCAATGTCACTGATGCAAAGCTATTTAGTCCACAGTGAAAAAGGACTTCTCCATCTCTAAACATGGTGGCAGAATGAGCGACACCAACAAAGTGTTTGTCAATAAGCGAGACAAGCAAGAAGGAAAATCAGCCATAGGAATGTTTAAATGATTATAATGCTGGGTAATGACGCCAATGATGAGCCGTACGACGCTGAAACAGTATGCACGTAAATATAGCCGAACAGACGCAAATCTAGTAGCATTAGACTAGGTTACAGCAGCATAGACGTAGATATAGCATAATACACGTAGACCGAGTAAACTACCCGTAAACCTTGCTCTAGCGGAATAGAGGTATACGGAAAATCTAGTAACATAAACCTAGGTCTAGCAGACTAGACTACACATAAATCTAGCAACATAAACGTAGGTCTAGCAGAACAGACGTAAACCTAGCAACGTGGGTATAGGTCTACCAGAATAGACGTAACTAACACCATAGGCCTAGACCTAGATTCAAAGGTCTACACCTAGACGGGAAAACTAACAGTGAAGTATTAATTTTCTGAGTTAAAAACACTTTTGAGGCTTGCTTGTCAAAGTAAAAAACAATGAGGGATTATAATTTCAGCAACAAAAAGCCAATTTATTAAATAAAGTTAGTATTATGTTTTGGCGAATCTAACATAGACATTTTACTCTTGGTGTGAGTCAGACACGTTGAAGCACAATTGTTCAAAGTCATGTACACTAAAGTAGTGTGTTCTCTTTTTCCTGTCACAGAGGCATTTAATTACTTGAATATGTCAGACACACCACTGCGTGCAAGGCAAGTACTCATCGATTTTCCAATACAAAGTTGAAGATCCCAGACCAGCGTGCCGTTTCCTGTGTGTGGTGGAGAAAAAAAAAGCCTGCTTCGATTTTTTTTAACTTGAAGATTTGCCAGATGCTTATGACGACGCAGGACAGCGAAAATTTGGCCCAGACACACCGAGAGTTCAATAGCTGTTGTACGCCAACAACAGCTCCATTTCTACCGCCTACAGACGTCAAGAGCCGAGCACACCACCTTGCTGTTCTACATCCACACACACAAAACTACGGGCCGAGGCGACGTATTTTTTCTTAGCTCTTTCAATGTAGAATTAGAAAAAGGAGGAAAACACAGCAAGATCGCAGCCTTAGAAGGGTGGAAAACAAATTTTGTTAGTAAACCAGAACAACCCGACAATTCGTTAAAAAATAAGCCTCAATTAAAAGGGGGAAAAAAAGAGTCCAATACTTCTGTGCTAGCCCATTCCATGGCCACGCGAGGCTAGCAAGCGGTCCATCACACTGAGAGGGACCAAACGCGTGCAGTCAATAACAGGCAACAGTTCCAGCCAGAACTTGCAATGGCCAACTTGGCGCTGGGGAGTGTTGGCTTTTTGTTGACTTAGGCCAGAGGGCAGCTGCTTTTTTGTTTCTTCCAATTTGGTCAATCTCTCCCATTTTGCTTGTGCCAGTATCTCATCATTCTGGACCATTCCATTGTTGATGGGGCTTCTCCCGTTTTCCTTGAGCAGTAGTTCTAGACGTAGAACCGTGTTAGGTGGACCAGTGGGGTGTCAAGTATCAGAGAAAAGAGACTTCTACTTGCAAATCATGAATTATTATTAATGGGAGTGAAATGTGATGTCACATTTGATGTAGAATTGAAGATACTATTTTCCTGCATATTGTTTCACACACACACATATTTGCAATACATCAGAACTTTTTTTTTTTAAGAATGTAGGAATCGGAAAGTGATTTTTTGACGGAAAGAACGCAAACTTCTTCTTGAAATGTAAGAATCTATGTCTAAATTGGCTCTTTCCGTCTAAAAAGTTAACCTAGTTCGTCTCCTATAGGCGACGAAATAGGTCTAATCTTCTTCACCGAAAATTAACTGTATTTTCTCCGTCCCGGATAAAGCACTCCTGTGTACTTAAAACACTCTCATGCACTACAACTGCACTCCCATGCACTAAAAGAGCACTCCCGCGCACTTAGAAAAAAGTGGGTTCCTGGAAAAAGTGGGTTCCAAGCAAATAAACCCATTTTTTACTAAGAAAGACAAGGTCTGAAACCCATTTGTGCGTTTTTTCACGTACACACACCTCTCTCTCTCTCTCTCTCTCTCTCTCTCTCTCTCTCTCTCTCTCTCTCTCTCTCTCTCTCTCTCTGTTCACTATGTCGAGCACATCTCAAATACATTTTTTATAAAAGATTTTCCCAGACTTAAGTTCTCGTTTATTATAGCAGACAGGATATTTCCAGAACTTTCTTTCTCCTTATACTAGTATCACAAATCTTATGTTTATAGGGTATACTAATAATACAATGTTGTACTTGGGTCGATTCTACAGTGGTTCATTCTTTCTCGCAGTGCACAGCAGAAGTTCTGTTGGCTTGAAGTAGTTCGAATCTGTCGACTGTATGACAACACACACGTCTACTTCCACAAAGGATGGGAAATGTTCCTATTGGTGTCCCGATTCCCGAAGTATAGACTGGATCTGTACAAGTAAGTAATCCCATATATAAGCCTAGGCATACGAACATTTCTTATATGGCGCTTTTTCCAGCCCAAGATCGGCTCAAGGCAGTGACTAAGAACATGGCATAATTGAAAGAGGATTTCAAGGGTATGAAATCGGTAGACCTATGTTTCTTGAAGACCAGGCTAGCATATTAGGTAATTCCATGTTTGACCCCTAGCTAAAGATAGACCTAGCAGAACAGAACTAGACCTAGCAGGACAGAGCTATACCTTGCAGCAAAAAGCTAGAACTACCACCATGGCCCAAGATCTAGCAGCATAGGCCTAGCAACATAGACTTAGACTTAGCACGGACCTATCAGCATAGACGTAAATATGACAGCAAAGTGCCAAATCTAGCAGCACAGACTAAGACGTAGCAGTAGAGACCTAGACGTAGCAGTATAGACATGGACCTATCAATATAAACGTAAATATGGCAGTTAAGACCCTAAGCTTCAAACCTAGCAGCTTAGACGTAGTTCTAGCACATAGATTTAGCAGCGTAGACCTAGACCAGCAGCATAGTTATAGCAGTATAGACATAGACCTGACAGTATAGACCTAGACTTAGCAGCATAGACCAAGATCTATCAGTATAGACCTAGACCTAGCAGCACAGCTGCCAGCACTAACGTCGCTAAACCTAGCATGCACTGTGTATGGACCACAATTAGGAGAGAGAGACGCTTCCACTCTTTGGCACGCCGGTCGGGTGTCATAACTGCAGGAAGTGTCTAGGACAAGTGGGGACCACTCTCACTGTCAACCATCAGTCACCTGAAGAACCAAGTTATCCATCCATAGACAACTCTTCTTTCCTTTACAGAGAACGGTGGAACCTTTATTTTCCAAGAAAGATATATGAGCTTATATGTTTAACTAGGTAAAATTTTTTTTGTAATGTTAGACACTACTCGGTGCTGAATTTGTTCGAATAGATACTGAATGCAAAAAGGTCTATGCTTGTTGTTCAACTCTACATTATTTTGTTAATAACATGTTAAGGCTAAAATTTAAGAGCTACTGTATTATTATCCCGCCAGATGCTCACTACAGTCAATACAAATAAATAAATACATTAAAGAAAGAAAGTAAGAAAGAAAGAAAACAAAAAAGAAAGAACGGTAGTATGATGGGAGGCAATACGTCTGCGCGTGCAAACACACGCACACACAAAAGAAGAAAATATCCTTCGCTGGTTGACTGATATATTTATACTTCGCAAAGACACAGTACCTCAATCAATGTTTTTAAATAATGTATATCGTATGTAGTTATTACTGCTCGTGTGTGTATATGTGTATTCTTTGTTTATCCGTGGGACTGCCCGTAATTCACGGCGTTTGTGTGTGTGTGAGTGTTTATAAGTATATTATTAGCAAAACGCCAACATTATCATTGTATTTTTGTGAATACAGATTTCTTGACTTGCCTTTATTACAACGACATAATTCATTTCGTAGTAATAAAAGTCGTTTGATTATTTTTGTTTACAATTAACTTGAACTGAATGGAATTTCTCTGACTGAAACACAGCAACACTTGACTGATGCTTGGCGCTACTGTACTGACGTCGAATGACCTGCAGTTCTATAATTATCTAGTTCATCATTTGATTATCTTTTTTTAGGATCGCTTGAATGAGAAACTGTAAGGTGGAACTAATGCACTTATAAGATCAGATACTCAACCATAACGCTAAACGATGGAACAAATCCTGCACCAGTAACGTAAACACTATTACCCGCGACGCCAAATACTACATCAGTAGCAGCAAAATAAAAAACTAATAAAGCCCAAATACTACACCAGTAACTCCAAATACTACACCAGTAACACCAATTAATACGCTAGTAAATAAAAAGAATAGATATCACCAGAAACTCCCAATACTACAACAGTAATGCCAAATTTACCACACCATCAACTCCAAACACTGCATCGATAACACGAAGTTCATGCCTGAACGAAGCTGTGATCAATGCTTTTAGCGTCCAGCAACAACAATACCTCCCAATGATGTTTTAACGTCACAATTGATGAGATTCGTAAGCAGCAGCAGAAACAGCAACGGCAGCAGTAACACACGCACACACGAACACACACTTTTCTGTGTTGAACCTGTGGACTCTCTATTGAGACTGATTGTTTGACGGCAGCGTGATAACTGCCATGGTGCTGTCATGGTCTTCAAGATCTGGTGGCGGTAGATCAGTGCGTTGACCAGCCACGAGCCTCTACTACACCACACAGCTGATGAACTCTTATCACAACTGACGAAGGAGGTAAAACAACTGAAGCGTGGAGGAAGGAAGGAGGGAGGGAGAAGGGAAGGGAGATGAGGATAAAGCTTAATGGGGGGGAGATAAGGACTGCAGCAGCTGGGGTTACGAGGGACACGACTGCCACACAATCTACGACAACTGCCGCAGCAACAACAGCGACAGCAACGACGGCGGCGGTGGCTGGCAGGCAGAGGGAGAGAGAGACTTGTCGGCCTTCGGAACAGCTCACTAGACTGTCAGCTAGCTCGCTAGAACCAGCACAGCACAAAACATCTACACTGAGAGAGAGAGAGAGAGAGAGAGAGAGAGAGAGAGAGAGAGAGAGAGAGAGAGAGAGAGTTTGGTGAGAGGTGAGAAGGGGGGAAGTTGGAGGGGGAAGAAGAGAGAGAGAGAGAGTACGGCAAGGAATAGTCCTACCCTAATGAAACTAGAGAATCCATAGCGCCCAAGATCACACCTAAGGAAACAAAGTAATTTTTCTATAATACGTTCTAGGTAGACTGTACAAGAGATAGGAATGGAATTCAGAGAGAGAGAGAGAGAGAGAGAGAGAGAGAGAGAGGAGGGGGAGAAGAGAGAGGAATGGGGTTAGGGAACGGAGACTCGTGCCTTAAGGGTATATTGGGCACCCAGCAGTGACAATGATGAAGCGACAGTTAAGTATTGACTCGTAATGACTGTAATCGTCCACAAGATGTTTGTCACGGTACTACCAGGCACCCGACAAATGTAATACAAGATAGAACCCTGTCACACGGGTAGTAAGTATTTCACGTGAAATGTTGGCGCTTAAGGTGGAAATTCATAGTTGTGACAGCAATTACTGACTTGAGTAAAATAGTACTACTAGCCTACTAAAGCTAAATCTGATTTATATAACTAATTATTTGTACCACTCATAATAATGTGATTATTAATATACTCACATCTCGTCGTACCTGTGATTCAAAAGGGGGAAAGTCTAGTGTGCCCTTAGTAGGTTTTCTAGCTTTGGAATTAAAGTCTGCGCTATATGCAAGTGGAGATTGGATCAAGTGAATTATAGAGTATTATGATTCAAATGATCAGTAAGTTCAAATAAATTGTAATGAAATATTAATTATGAACACAATCATTAAAATAATTCAATGAAAATTTAAAATGAAACAATATTCATTTTGTTGAAATAAATTCAATTAAATATGAATTACTACAAAATTATTAAGTGTAATAATTTTTCCGTCAAGTACTATCCCTCATACGAAATTTCACAAAGGAAACACTCGGATACAGCAGCGGGAGGTCTATAGGTGCTAATTGCCGATTAACTCAAATAAACTATTAACTGTGCAAAAAATAATTATAATGATAAATTTATATATTATTTCCGTCCAATATTGTTTATCTATCTGACAAGAAATTTAACAGAGGAAGAACTTGGATACAACAGCGACAGGTATTTTGGTGCTAATTATCGATAATAGTAATAATATCGACGTTGACAACGTCGAGCAACCGTACAGCCAGGAATGCAGAAGAGAGAAAAAAAATAATATGATGTCGTTATTGGCGATATTCTCCTTAACAATGTACAAAAGACGTTTTATGTTAACGCTGTATTTGTTTATATTAAATTATTATCTTTGGCCTAGAGATTTCGTTAACAAGATGACAGCTACCATAAGTACGCACACCAGAGCGATACACATCAGGTGAATCCGTGATCTTAATACATTTCTATTTTCATATGGAAATACTTTGAAATAGCCGGGTATCAGAACGAGCCAAAATGGTGGTCAGGCGGTCGGTCCTTTGGTCGGTCCGGTGGACGCCAAATCTCAAGAACGGATTTTAAGCAAACTTCATAGGGACATCACCTCGTCCTGCCTCCCGAACATTTATGTTTTCTCCACCACTAAGGTCAAGGTCACTGGAGTCATGTTGTTGCTAAGCACGTTTTGCTCAATATCTGGAAAGCTTTTTGAGGCGATTTAGTTGTTGAGTCTTGGTATACAGATGCTTCAAGTCATGGGCCTTGATCAGAAGCAGCCCGGTTTCCTGTCAATCTGTCGTGCGTTGCTAGCTCAAAAGGTCACATTTTTGTTTAAAACACACTTTTGGCCCTATATCAAGACTAACTGAACCAAATACGATCACAAGCACGTTGCGGATACAGTAGTTACAGTATCCGCAACGTGCTTGTTGTGACCCTATTGGTTCAGTTAGGCTAAGCATGTTAGATCATTCCTATTTGTTTTGTCCCCAAGGTCAAGGTCATTGATCTTCACCATATTGTATAAACACGTTTTGTGCTCATTCTAAAACTGGCTGATCCGATTTTTATATTTTGTTTCTTTCTAGCAGATAGTTCAGAAAGTGGTCTATAATAAATCCAATGTTTTCTTTGTCTTCGTTATGATTAAGCCGAGGCCTAAGAAAATTAACACTTTTGAAAATGCTTATTTTTAGGCTATGTGTGTGTGTGTGTTTGTAGGTGTGTGCGTGTGTGTGTGTGTGTGTGGGTGTGTGGGTGTGGGAGTGTGTGTGTGTGTGTCTGTGTGTGGATAAACATCTGAATAGTCTGCCATCTTGTTTAGCTTTGTAAAGTATCGAAGAAAAAAACAAACACGAAATATTATAGGAGTAATAATGCTAAGAGCAAGACATACATCTTCACAAGCGACGTTAATAGAAATGAGGTCTTTTTACAGTTACATTACTTCATCATCATCATCATCATCATCATCATCATCATCATCATCATCATCATCATCATCATCATCATCATCATCATCATCATCATCATCATCATCATCATCATCATCATCGTCGTCGTCGTCATCGTCGTCAACATCATCATCTCCACCATCATCATATTATTAAACAACAATCATCAACAATCATTATTATTATCATCGTCGTCGGCAGTCGTTGTAGTAGTCGTCAGCGTTATCATCATTTTTGTCATCATTCTCCTTCTCATAACAACCACAGCCCCCACCACCACCGCCAAAATCATCATCATCATCATCGTCACATCATCATCATCATCCCCATCATCATCGCAAAGCCCTCCACCTACTCATATATTGACCATTCCCTCAAGTGTCGTTAGTAGGGGTTTCGTTCTTTCTTTAGTGTACCGTAATAAAAATAAAAGGAGACTTTCCTATACTCAGCCGCGTATATTTCCACGCCGTAGGGCGCACCGGTGCAATGACTAAGCGATCCCCTAGGACAAGGGGGCGATCTGTGATGTGGAAATCTATATCGCTGTATTCCCCACAGACGACAGGCTGCAGGGGAACAAGACGCGGTAGATAAATGGTGAGTAAGCAATGGAAAGGGTTCAGGTCTGTCAGGTGTTTACGACAGTCAGCAACCGACAACAGCCAACACAGACAGATATAGGCAAGAAAAGTAAAATGGCCGCTATAATTACGTAGTCAGAATTTTACGCTGAGGCGTGTGTTCATGAAATACATATATAATAAAGTATTTCACCATCCCACCTGCTGGCTCCAAACAACCACGAGTCAAGTGTTAGTCTTCTGTGTCCAAGAAGAAGAATAACATAAAATAAAATACTTCGAAAACCGACAGTTGTTATCCAATCAAATTCTTTTTTTTTTTTTTTTTTAAATAAATGTTGTTATTGTAAATGCCAAATTGTCGGCCCTAAACCTTTATCATGACATTCTGTGCTAGTACAGAAAATTTGGCACATACAATCATTAAAATAAACGAGTGATAATAATTGTCGGATTCTCAAAGTGTTTTCTTTTATGTTAGAGAGAGAGAGAGAGAGAGAGAGAGAGAGAGAGAGAGAGAGAGAGAGAGAGAGAGAGAGAGAGAGAGACATACAGACAGACAGACAGACAGACAGACAGACAGACATACCCTATTATAGTCCACCCACACTACAAATTTCAAGCACTACAACGTTAATATATAAAAGGAAAATCCTATTTCCTCTAACATATCGATAACATCATAACCCAATCACGCCGTGCATGCACTTCGCTGGCGACCCGATCCCGGTTCTTGATCTGCCCCAGCTCAGAACCGGAAGTGGCAAAGCACTCTGGGACAGCCGCAAACCGTTGGCTTTGATGATTGCAACAATCCATCCCGACTTGAAAGACAGAGTTTGTTTAACAGATTTCAGCCAGGGTTTACAAACCAACCACCCCACCACGCCAAAAAGTTACTTCATGTCATAATTTAAAGGACGGAAGGGAGGAAAGGGAGAGGGAATGGGAGAAAGAGAGACAGACAGAGTGGATGACGACCAGTAGACTTCAGCGCCTTGGACAAATTATTCTCCTTGCAGTCTAAAATACGCCTTGAGCTTGAACGATAGATTTGGCGCTATGCAAGCCATCACCATCAGCAGTAAGGCGATCATCATCATCATTACCACCATCATCACCAACATCATCATCATCATCATCAGCAGCAGCAGCAGCAGCAGCAGTAAGGCGATCATTATCATCATTACCACCATCATCACCAACATCATCATCATCATCATCATCATCAGCAGCAGCAGCAGCAGCAGCAGCAGCAGCAGTAAGGCGATCATCATCATCATTACCACCATCATCACCAACATCATCATCATCATCAACATCATCATCATCATCAGCAGCAGTAAGGCGATCATCATCATCATTACCACCATCATCACCAACATCAACATCATCAAATGGTATTGGAGGCAGTCACTCTAAATTCCCCCAAAATTAAAAAAAAGTGGTTTCTCTTCCGCCTTCTGTAAATGCGACCTCTTCAGATCGTCGCGCTCCAAGTTCGATTGAAGAAATAACGCGTGAAAGCATCATCATCATCATCATCATCATCATCATCATCATCATCATCATCATCATCATCATCATCATCATCATTGTCACGTGGGGTTTATGGGCTCTGCACAATGGAATTATGGACCCTCACGTTTATTCGGTGGGAACTAAGTCACCCTATGAATTACTTTAATAAATTTATTTGTTTCGCTCGTTCTGTTTTAAGGTTGGGGTACAGAAATAGATAGAAAAATGGTAAAAGATTACTGTCACACTAGCTTTCACACGGCTATGAATCATATGTAGTCCAGCCACTTGATAACAGTTAAAATCACACATTTATTTCTTCTACTCTATACAAGATTCTCTAAGTACTAATCTAACTTAAAAAGTCTCAGTTACTGCTAATAGTTCGATCGCTGATAGTCTAGGCAGCTGTTATATCTTCCTCGGGCACTTGCTATTTGAGTTTATGTAGATTGGACTACTGTGGTCCGTTTTACAGTTTCTGAAGAGTTGGACTACTGTGGTCCTGTTTCGATCAGTTTAAGTGCACCTTTGGTTTTACACTTAACTGCTAGATGGTGCGTGCGAAGTCCTTCTGTGAGGTAGCTTCTGGTCCACCTGTGTAGTTGTGTAGTTGGGTTCCCTTGCCACGCTGTGGGGTCTGACAGGGTGTTTTTCCGGGTAGCTCTTTCCGACTTGTGCGGTAGAGGCTCCGCAACCAACTCGTCGTTTCTGTGGAGTGGGACGCACAGGATAGCTCGCCTGCTCGTCTGTAATATAAGAGACGAAATTCTGCACAACCCTGAATAATCGGTTTGTGCAGAGCGTCTCACTGAAAGCCAAAGTAGCCCTCAGTGATAGCTCCACATCTCTATACATAAGCGACGAACATTCTGCTACTTCCGGGGTCCACTGGAATCTCAACTCTAAATTCCTATACATACATAAATATCAATCGTGTCTAACTATACACATACAGGATTAATAATAATATAAACATTCACTGGTACAGCCACTGGTCTGCAAACATACATATAAGTTAAACAACCGTGGTTCCGTACAGCATACAACATGGCGGCGCAACCGGTCGTGTTTCGCCACGTGTTCGGCTTTTCCACATGGTCACGCAAATTCGGATTAACAATTCACATTTATGCATAGCAAATTCCACAAACATAATTTCAACAATAATATAAATATATCACGATGAAACAGAAGTGTGTTCATTTACCTGTTTGACAAGTTCAGGCCCGTGATGACTTGAGAGAATTCTAAGATTCTAAAGTCCTGCTTCCTGGTCTATGAGTGAAGATAGTTCTCTGCTAGCTAAGTAGATGTTACTTCTTCCTCGTCTCACACACGACTGACCAAAACTGTGTGTAGGTTTTGACCCATCAGAACCGGCTCTACCCGCTTAGCCTGCTGGTCATTGGTTAAACGGTCCGATTTAAAGCTCAAGTGCTGACTCACTGCGCTGTGTGTGGCTCACTCGCTGTGTACCTTAATTGCTGCTGTGTAATATACTCCTCTCTCTAATGTTACAATGACTACACAAGGCTAAATAGTGATAGGCAGAGTTAAAACTAGCCAGTTCATGACAGGCTCCCTCAACTGAAAAATGGCGATGACTACTGGATTCGACCTTTTTCTACTACAGAGCCTAGTTTAACACTGCACTATCCTAGGGTCCTATTTACAAACTAATTAAGTTGCTCTACCTGAGCTGCAATGCTGTGCCAGGTAGCTATGGACACTAGTGACAGGGTTTTATTGGGCGGGGACGAATTCTGGTGCTGTGGCCCTTAGTTGTGTTGGGTGGGCGACAGCTGCTGTGTCCTCTACGAGATGGCGACTGAGGTAGTCGGCTCCGTGGTTCTCTTTGCCGGGGATGTACTCGATTTGGAATGAGTATGCCTGAAGGGTGAGTGCCCATCTCATCAGGCGAGAGTTCAAAGACTTGGAGGCTGCCAGGAACGATAGTGGTTGGTGGTCCACCTGAACTGTGAAGTGGGTCCCATACAGGTAGAGTTGAAATTTCTGTATGGCCCAGACTAGTCCAAGGCATTCCTTCTCCGACGTGGCGTAGTGGGTCTCGGCGGGTCTCAATTTTCTGCTGGCGTAGGCGACAGGGAATAGCGTCTCTGCATTCTTGGGGTCGCGCTGTAGCAGTACTGCTCCGAGGCCTAAGTCGCTTGCGTCGGTGCGAAGAACGAATGGCTGAGTCAAATCGGGTAGGTGGAGTACTGGCGCCGATGTCATTCTGTCCTTGAGTGTTTGGAATGCTGTCTCGCATTTCGCTGTCCATACGACTTTGTCCGGGGCGATTTTCCGGGTTCCATTTGTCAGTGGTACGGCGATGCTGTTGTAGTTGGGGATGAACTTCTGGTAGAAGCCGCAGAGTCCTAGAAACGACTGCACCTCCTTCTTGGTCTTGGGGCTAGGAGCGTCGAGTAGGCGTTTCACGGTCTTTTCTACCGGTCGCAGGCTTCCTTGACTTATGGTGTGTCCCAGAAATTCTAGTTCTGTGAATCCAATCTGACATTTGGTGGGTCTTGCCGTCAATCCCGTGTCTCTGAGGCGGGCGAGTAGTTGTTGTAGGAGCGTGACATGTTCCTCCCACGTAGGCGTAGCGATGAGGATGTCGTCCATAAACGAGTGTAGGTGCTCGCTGCTCAGGGGTGCCAGGAGTTTTCGCATCATGGCGCTGAAGATGCTGGGTGCGTTGTGGAGTCCGAATGGAAGTACATTGAACTCGAAGTGTCCTTCCATAGTGCTAAACGCTAGGTACTTTCGGACTTGCGGTTGCACTGGTATCTGGTAGTATCCTTTGCTGAGGTCGATGCGTGAGAAGTACTTCGCTCGCTGTAGCTTGGCAAATAGGTCTGTCTGGTCCGGGAGTGGCTCTGGCTGGAACTGCGTTACCGCATTCAGGAGTCTGAAGTCGATGCACAGTCGATGCTCTCCGTTGGGTTTTCGCAACAATACCGTGCCTGCGCTGTAGGGTGAGGTAGACTCTGAGATGATTCCGGCTGCCAGTAAGGTGTCTATCTCTTCCTTGATGGCTCGCTGCTGAGACAGTGGCATCGGGTAGAGCTTCTGGCGGACGGGTGTTGGGTCGGTCACCGTTAAGGTTACTTCGACGAGGTCTGTCCTCCCTGGTCGGTCTGTTAGCACAGTCTGATGTTGTCGAATGACCTGTAGTACTTGCTGTCGCTGTTTAGCGGCTAGGTCTCCGTTGAGTATCACGTCTTTGTAGGTTTCTTTGGAGTGCAGGGGATACTCTACTGCATTGGTCTCCATGCTTTCTCCTTCTTCCGCGATGGCGATGGCTAGCAAGTTGTGAGTGCTGGGGGTCGCTGGTCGGTCCGTATATTTCTTAAGGAGATTGATGTGGTGGTATCGGGCTCTCCCGTTCACCTCTACTTGGTAGACTGTCTTGGATTTCTTGGCAGTCACCCGGTACGGTCCTCTCCAAGCGATGTCCAGCTTGTTGGTTCCACTTGGAAGTAAGAGTAGCACTTGATCGCCGACTTGCAGTTCTCTGTCCTTCGCGTGGCGGTTGTAGTACTTCGCCTGACGGGCTCTTGCCTTCTTCAGTGCTTCACCAGCTTTCTTCCACGTTGCTTTGAGGGTTTCCTGCAGGTCTGCGACGTACTTGGTGGCACCTCTTGGTGTGTCGTCTATCTTGGCCTCCGTCCAACTTCTGCGTAGGGCTTCTAGCGGTCCTGCTAGAGGTCTGCCGAATAGCAATGTTGACGGGGTGTAGCCTGTGGCTGCATGGGGCGTTTCTCGGTATGCGAACAGTGCCGCATTCACGTAGGTGTCCCACGCTTCTGGATTGTCGTCGGCGACTTTCCTGAGTATGGTGAGAAGGGTTCCATTCAGTCTTTCTACTTGTCCGTTGCTGGCGGGGGTGATATGGTGGTGTGCGAATGTGATGAACTTGTATCAACTCGAGCACGTCTTGCATCAGGCGGCCGGTGAACTGAGATCCGTTGTCCGTTCTAATGCTGTCCGGGAATCCGACTCTGGTAAAGATGGCGATGAGTGCATCTGCAATCTTCTTGGTGTCGATCGCTGGCAACGGGACTGCTTCGCACCACATCGTACATGCGTCGACGAGTGTGAGTAGAAATCTGTTCCGCTTCTTGGTCATGGGCAGTGGTCCTACTATGTCTACTGAGACTTGCTGGAATGGCACGCCGACTACTACCGATGGTCCTAAGGTAACTGGTACGGTGTGATGTCGCGGGGAATATCGTTGACATTGGTGGCAAGATTTCACGTAGCGCTTGACATCCTCCGTGATTCCTGGCCAATAGTAGTGTGCGCTGATTCTCTGCACTGTGGCTCCAATTCCCATGTGTCCGCTGAGTGGCATGATGTGGCCTAGTTCTAGTACTTGGGCTCGAAGGGTGGCTGGCAGTACTAGTTGGGTGTGATCTCCATCTCCTTGTCGATGAAGAACTCCCTCTTCCATGTAGAAGTCTCCCTTGTGCGGGGGTGTGTGCGCCTTGGGTAGCTTCTACTCTATACAAGATTCTCTAAGTACTAATCTAACTTAAAAAGTCTCAGTTACTGCTAATAGTTCGATCGCTGATAGTCTAGGCAGCTGTTATTTCTTCCTAGGGCACTTGCTATTTGAGTTTATGTAGATTGGACTACTGTGGTCCGTTTTACAGTTTCTGAAGAGTGGACTTCTGTGGTCCTGTTTCGATCAGTTTAAGTGCACCTTTGGTTTTACACTTAACTGCTAGATGGTGCGTGCGAAGTCCTTCTGTGAGGTAGCTTCTGGTCCACCTTTGTCGTTGTGTAGTTGGGTTCCCTTGCCACGCTGTGGGGTCTGACAGGGTGTTTTTCCGGGTAGCTCTTTCCGACTTGTGCGGTAGAGGCTCCTCAACCAACTCGTCGTTTCTGTGGAGTGGGGCGCCCAGGGTAGCTCGCCTGCTCGTCTGTTTTTTTCCTTTTCTGCCCTCTCATACTCCCATTTCCTAACTTCTGCTTCTCTCTCTGCTGCTAATGCTGCCTTTTTCTGTTCTCCTTCTAATTCTATTTTCTTCTGTTCTCTTGCTGCTTCTAATGCTAGTTTCTTCTGCTCTGCTTCTAATGCTAGTTTCTTCTGCTCTGCTTCTAGTTCTGCTTTTTTCTGTTCTCTCTCTGCGGCTCTCTCTGCCGCTTCGAGTTTCTTCGCCTCTCTCTCTGCTGCTCTCTCTGCCTTAGCCTCCTGTTTCTCTACCTCTGCATTGATATACGCAATTAGGTCTCCCCCTGCTAAGTGTAAAGCTTCCCCTAATTCCTTGAAGCGCAATCTCAAGGCCACTGGGTCCGACATTGCCAAACGTGTCTATGAACAACCTCTGAATCAAGTGGAATACCAAAACACTAGCAATATTGCAATTCAATAACAACAATGCAAAGACAATCAATAATAGAATAAAACAAGAGTCAAATGGCATACAACAGTTATTTAAGCAAAACCTGCAAAAGAACAATGCAACATACAGGCACAAAAATAATTGAAGCAAAAAAGTTTTTAACTAAAGAATAGTGCACCAAAACTGAGTCAATGTTATACCCTTACACTATTCTAAGTTATTCTACTACTGCTGTTATCTAATTTTATTGTACTTAGATCCGGTTATACCCAATTCCTATTATACACAGATCCTGGCTAGGCTCGCCAATTAAAGTGTCACGTGGGGTTTATGGGCTCTGCACAATGGAATTATGGACCCTCACGTTTATTCGGTGGGAACTGCTAGTAAGTCACCCTATGAATTACTTTAATAAATTTATTTGTTTCGCTCGTTCTGTGTTAAGGTTGGGGTACAGAAATAGATAGAAAAATGGTAAAAGATTACTGTCACACTAGCTTTCACACGGCTATGAACCATATGTAGTCCAGCCACTTGATAACAGTTAAAATCACACATTTATTTCTTCTACTCTATACAAGATTCTCTAAGTACTAATCTAACTTAAAAAGTCTCAGTTACTGCTAATAGTTCGATCGCTGATAGTCTAGGCAGCTGTTATATCTTCCTCGGGCACTTGCTATTTGAGTTTATGTAGATTGGACTACTGTGGTCCGTTTTACAGTTTCTGAAGAGTTGGACTACTGTGGTCCTGTTTCGATCAGTTTAAGTGCACCTTTGGTTTTACACTTAACTGCTAGATGGTGCGTGCGAAGTCCTTCTGTGAGGTAGCTTCTGGTCCACCTGTGTAGTTGTGTAGTTGGGTTCCCTTGCCACGCTGTGGGGTCTGACAGGGTGTTTTTCCGGGTAGCTCTTTCCGACTTGTGCGGTAGAGGCTCCGCAACCAACTCGTCGTTTCTGTGGAGTGGGACGCACAGGATAGCTCGCCTGCTCGTCTGTAATATAAGAGACGAAATTCTGCACAACCCTGAATAATCGGTTTGTGCAGAGCGTCTCACTGAAAGCCAAAGTAGCCCTCAGTGATAGCTCCACATCTCTATACATAAGCGACGAACATTCTGCTACTTCCGGGGTCCACTGGAATCTCAACTCTAAATTCCTATACATACATAAATATCAATCGTGTCTAACTATACACATACAGGATTAATAATAATATAAACATTCACTGGTACAGCCACTGGTCTGCAAACATACATATAAGTTAAACAACCGTGGTTCCGTACAGCATACAACATGGCGGCGCAACCGGTCGTGTTTCGCCATGTGTTCGGCTTTTCCACATGGTCACGCAAATTCGGATTAACAATTCACATTTATGCATAGCAAATTCCACAAACATAATTTCAACAATAATATTAATATATCACGATGAAACAGAAGTGTGTTCATTTACCTGTTTGACAAGTTCAGGCCCGTGATGACTTGAGAGAATTCTAAGATTCTAAAGTCCTGCTTCCTGGTCTATGAGTGAAGATAGTTCTCTGCTAGCTAAGTAGATGTTACTTCTTCCTCGTCTCACACACGACTGACCAAAACTGTGTGTAGGTTTTGACCCATCAGAACCGGCTCTACCCGCTTAGCCTGCTGGTCATTGGTTAAACGGTCCGATTCAAAGCTCAAGTGCTGACTCACTGCGCTGTGTGTGGCTCGCTCGCTGTGTACCTTAATTGCTGCTGTGTAATACACTCCTCTCTCTAATGTTACAATGACTACACAAGGCTAAATAGTGGTAGGCAGAGTTAAAACTAGCCAGTTCATGACAATCATCATCATCATCAATCATCAATCATCAATCATCATCATCATCATCATCATCATCATCATCATCACCATCATCATCACCATCATCACCATCTTCATCCTCTTCCTCAACAGCAACAACAACAAAGACAACACCACCGCCACCATCATGTCATGAATCAATCACGTCACAGTATAATTCTATCAATTATTAACGTAAGAGGGAGCATCAAGACGTGCAATAAGGGAGAAAGGAATGGCGTGAAGAAATGAGAATGACGTGAAGAAATGAGAATGACGTGAAGAACTGAGAATGAAGGGTTGGTGGAGTGTGAAGCCAGTGTGGAGAAGGAGCAGTGTGAGGACGCAACCATAATTATTAAAGTGCGCCCGACTTAACATCAACATTGTGCTAAAAGCTTATACCAAATTAATGTTTAGTGTCACGGTAACATAAAAACGATATTGATTATTTAGTCATTCTCGTTTTACATTCCTTATTTTTTTTTATTTTTTTTAATTTCTTTATTTTTGGGGGGAAGGAATGGGGGGGGGGGGGGGGGGAGGAGGGGGACGGGGCGGCGTCTAACATTTGCGAACATTTCTTCTAAATTTCCTGTCCGACCGTTAAAAAAAGTCGTTTGTTATGACAATTAATAGTTTATCTCACTTAGACTAGAGGCACAGTATATTTATTTATTTATTTATTTATTTATTTTCTTTCATATAGCGCTTTTACAGCTCAAGAGTTGCTCAAGGCGCTGGCCGCAACAGGCCATATATAACACAAACCGCCCGAGGCACCCACTTGAAACCGTTGGGCGCAAAGTCTGACGCCCAAACGACTGAGCACAATCCTGGGCGACCGGGGATGGGGAGAAGAGTGCGTGCTGGGAGTATTTGTGTAGTCGGCATTCAACCGTCTATGACATGGGCGTCAGGATCTTTAAAGTCGAGCGTGCACAGACTAGACCTCGGTTTATACTCTCATCCGAAGGAATTTAGGCGCCTAGCAGATTAACGCAGCGGTCCGTGGCGAACTTGCCACAAAGCGTTGTTGGGAATTAATCGAGCGGGGTTATTTCGAACCTGTGGCATTGTGCCGCGTAATGGCTGTATCAAACAGCTCTTTGCTACACTGGCGAGGTGATGTGATGGAGGAACCGAATGTCTTTTTTTTTTTTTTTTTTTTTTTTTTTGTAAAATAGCTCACACGCCTATTGATGAGCCGTCATCTCAATAATGTGGACTATATAAACTCTTCTATGTAGAGGGGGGAGAGAGGGGAGATTGAGAAAGAAACGGCCGTATTGTTCAATGTTCAAGCAAACGTAAGATATCTATCATAAGTGAAGGCAAGTTTATTTGCATTGTTTGATGACATTGGATTACATGGGCATTCCCTTGTCTACTTGACTGAAAGAGGCGGACTGGTTAAATTGCGTCATCGACTTTGACGTCAATTACGTCATCAGTATTGATGTCAAATATCACTGAACCCATGTGTTAAGTTTTTTTTTTTTTTTTTTTTTTTTTTTTTTTTTTAAATGCGTGGAATTCGACATTTGGAATAAGCTTACTCGGTGGAATCTCACTAGGCACGAACTCAGGGCTGTTGTTTGGGGCAGAACTACTCTATGGCATTTCTGAACACCAGGCGACACGCATCTTGGTGTCATTGGAACGACACTCATCTTTGTCTCCAAAATTGACACGCATCACGCATAAATTAAATTAAAATCGAGTTATTTACCTTCTTTTAATAACGGTCTATGTGCTTTTACACCAATTGTTTTAGTGATGAATGTGTGTCTGTTGTGTAGTCTCTAAGTCCGTGTGTGTTACATGTGAGCGTGTATGTTCGTACAGATCGACGCACTTTCAGCTTCATTGCTTTGTGGGAAAAGCGCGTATAAAGAATCAATTATTATTATTATTATTTCTTCTTCTTCTTCTTCTTCTTCTTCTTCTTCTTCTTCTTCTTCTTCTTCTTCTTCTTCTTCTTCTTCTTCTTATTATTATTACTTTCATCATCATCATCAATCATCCTCATCCATCATCATCATCATCAATCGGCCATCATCATTAATCATCCATCAATCGTCATCATCAATCATTATCATCATCTATCATCTTACTTTTTTGCATGTATAACTCAACCAAGTCCGAGAGACCATCACACAAGCCATTGGACAACACGATGACCTGCTCACAATGGTGAAAAAACGGAAACTCCGATGGTATGGCCACGTCACCAGATCATCAGATCTTGCAAAGACCATCCTGCAAGGCACAGTGCAAGGAGGTAGAAGAAGAGGGAGACCGAAAAAGAGGTGGGAGGACAACATTCGAGAATTTAATGGTTTGACACTTACTGAGTGAAACAATCAGGGTTGCTGAGGACAGGGAAAGATGGAGTATGCTGGTTAAACTATCATCTGTGGTGCCCCTACGACCTCCGAGTTACGGGATAGGATAGGATAGTATACGAACTCAACCATACTGACCGACCGTGCCTTGATGGAATCGGACAGTTATAAACACCAAGTTCTTTATTAATTCATTGAAATGAAGGCTGTTTGTTAACTTGGTCTTCCTTCTTAACCAACCACGATCGCACAATTATGATTCAGTAACGATTGTCGCCCTTAAAAAGTAATTGTGCTAATTATCTTCAAAATCAAATTGTTGGTTTAAATCGTGCTCCAAAAGTAACATCCTTCTGTCTTTGCGATCGTCGCCTTCAAGAAAGCAAAGGAGGAACAAAAAAGACGGCAAGACATTCAAATATATTTCCACGCTACACAACATAAATTTACGAATAAAATGTGAGTACAAAGTGAAGAAAAACATAAAGAAAATAAAATAGTGCCCAATGCAAAAAATTCCCACTCCATGAAAAATCAATTAACAACGAGAATATAGGCTATATATTCTTTTCACGACGTCGTTGGATCATTTGACTTGGAAAAGAGTCATTGTCTTACTAATTTTCTTGAAGAATTTCCACCCAGGCCACCTGTGACAAAATTTCCGCTGCATCATATGTAGGGATGAACAATCTCTCTCGGACACACACACACAAACACACACACCTCAGATACACAAACGCACGCACACACATAGCACTGCACTGCATTTTTAGCAAAATATTCAATACTCGACTCGTTTACACACACGCACGCGCGCGCGCACCTACATACACACGCGACGCCTGTGCACACAAACACAGGCACAAACACAAAGCACAGAACTTCAGGCAAATTGATTATAAATAGGGCGTTATATTTCTTTTTCTAGGACAGGAAAGTCGTGAAGAAAATAAAGATTTAGACTGATATTCAACAGACAAAGAAGGGAAAAAAATATAGCAAGCCATTCAGATGTATTTACACACCTAACTAAACTATACCAATTAACAAACAAAAGCAAAACAGTTAATTTGTTGGCGCTGCTGTGAGTCGGCTTTATCTTTGCGAAGCAAAAGTTGTTGTTGTTGTTGTTGTTGTATCAAATTTTATTCATCAGATTAACATAAGTTGTACTGATCAAAAGCAAAAGAAGCAAAAGAAAACCATGAAACAAAAGGTCGCGGTCAGAACTATCTGCAAGTCAAAAATTATCCCAATACAAATAACAATTATTTTAACATGCTCAGCAGTAGTTCAAGTATCCGCAGAACTAGAGAAAAAATGATGATTTTGGGTTCAGTCATTCTTGAGATATGGCAAAAAGTGTGTTCTGACTGACTGTCCGACAACCGGATAGTGATGCTAAAGGAAGGCCCCTGATTTGAAGTACCCGTACACCAAATCTCAACAAAGGCGCATCAGCCCTTTCTTGAAATATTGAGCAAAACGGGTTTAGCAACAAAATGAAACCAGTCACCTTGACCTTTTGCGGTAGAGCAAATACAATGGCACGAGAGGCAGGCCACTAACCTAGATAATGTTTGGTTAGGGAATGACCGACAGACGGACCAATTTTGTGCTTGTTCTCATTGCCCGCTGTTTCAAGGTATTTCCAAATAAGTCTATAAATTAAAAAAACAAAAACACAAAACATAATGCTAATTCTTTATATTTGAGGAAAATAAAGGATGAAACTGACAAAGAGAGACGGAGAAAAATATAAATAAATTAATTACGTATATTTGGGGGAGAGGAGTGGAGAGGAGGTGAAGAGGAGGGAGAGACAATACAGAGAGACAGAAAAAGATGATGATGATGATGATGATGATGATGATGATGATGATGATGATGATGATGATGATGATGATGATGATGATGATGATTGGAGTGGCCTCATGGCGCAGTGGATAAGTCGCCGGTTTCCTATGCCGAAGGTCGCGGGTTCGATTCCCGCAAGAGGCGAACGTATGTGACTTAGGTACGAGACTATTGAGGTCACCGAGGGTTTTCTCCGGGCACTCCGGTTTCCACCCTCCCTTCAATAATGGTACAGGATGCAGTCAATACAAAAATTTCAAAAATAAAAATTAGATTTTCTTCCGTATTCTAATAGCGATCTCCCTGCCTTTACAACACCTGTTTGAGTGATGTATGTGTATTTGGTGTGGGTGGGGGTAAATGAGACAGGTGAGCGTGTATGTTGGTATAGATCGCCGCGCTTTGAGCCTTGGGGAAAAGCGCGTTCATAGCATCCTGTATTATGATGATGATGATGATGATGATGATGATGATGATGATGATGATGATGCACCCATTGCACCAAGCTACCAGCGCACTCAAGATACACCTCAAATCTTCGCTGCGTAGCGTGGTCAGGATATATCGTAATATCGCCAAGATACCCTTTTTCTTCGCTACCAGCGAATACTCAACCGACGTGAATTACTGAAAACGGCACGTGAATAACGAATGGTTTTATTCTATCCGGGACGGAGAAAATACAGTGAGCGGGAGTGCTCTTTTAGTGCATAAGAGTGCAGTTCTAGTGCATAGGAGTGCTCTATCCGGGACGGAGAAAATACAGTGAATTTGGAAGAAAGTTCGACCTATTTCGTCGCCCATAGCAGACGAACTAGGTCAACTTTTTTAGACAAGGGTTCGGGTAAGGGTTAGTTGTCGATTCGACCTATTTCGTCGCCCATAGGAGACGAACTAGGTAAACTATTTTAGACAAGGGTTCGGGTAAGGGTTAGTTGTCGATCTATCCCTAGCCCTTGCCCTAACCCTTTTCTCTACAAAAATGCTCTTTTTCCGTCATAACAGTGCTTTCCGATTCTTCAGTTCATCATATCCAAAACGAGGCTGATAATATAATTTCTGTTCCGCAAGTACGTGTAGCCTAAGCCGCTAGTAGCGGACTCAAGATAGTATCTTGAGGATGTTAGGATATAACCTGAAGCGCTACTCAGCGGTACTTTCAACGTATCTTGAAAGCGCTGGTAGCCATGCGCATTACCTCTGATGATGATGATGATGATGATGATGATGATGATGACGAAGAAAATTATCAACAATGCAATCAAACAGAAAATAACGAAAGAGAAGAAGAAGACGGTTCAGTTCAGTTCAATTCGTTTATTTAAAGTCTCTTCCTTTATCGCAATGTTGTGTTTATTTTATATAATCGTTCTTATATAGCGCTCTTCCAAATCAAGAGTTGCTCAAGGCGCTAGCCGATACAGGAGTTGTACTCAAGCCGCCCGAGGCGCCCACTTGCATTGTTTGACGCATGGTTTGACTGAGAACAATCCTGGGTGATAGGATATGAGAAGGAACCTAGTGCCTGCTGGGTGTATTTGTGTTGCCACGACTCATCCGTCTAGGACATGAGCGTCAGAATCTTTAAAATCCGTGGAATGGAATGCTGGCGTGCACAGAATAGACCTCGGTTTACACTCTCATCCGAAGAATTTTAGACGTTCACTCATATTCACACACAAACACACACACACGCGCAAACACACACACACACACACAATCCACTTCCCACACACGAACTATAATACACACAAAGAAATAGTGTCTCTCTCCTTAACCTCCCACGCCCCTTGGTATTGCGTGAATTTCTCAAGAGAAAATTTGAATGAACAAAAAAAAAAAAACGTTTTTGTTTAAAGACATAAAATACATAAACCTATAGAGGAAATAAAGTAACCTCGAAAAGAACTTCCATATTCTGGACCAAAGAGATAATAAAAATAACCACACAGCATTTCCTTAAACGTCAACATCCTGCAGCACAATCAATATCGGACATGCAGAAATTGCAACAATGCTCACACTTAAACCACAGACACACACTACAGAACCCGCAGCTCACATTCTACTCCATTCACCATGACAGAACGTTACTACTGCCATTTAAATTCTTTCTCCGAGTATCGTGTTATAATAATATTATCATCAACCGAAAATAATATATCTACGTAATTACGTATTTACTTATTGGTGGTGATGATGATTATGATGATGATGATGATGATGACGATGCAAAAAGTGATTAGAAAATAAATTAGTGAGATCCGGAAGATGCTGAGAAGTTTGGATATTGAAACAAGGGTCCTGTTATTCTAGATCTGGGTGTTAGAAGGCCTGTGCGAAGGACGAAAGAAGAGCTGGCAGAGGAAAATGTGGAAGGAGAGAAGTTTAATCAAGACAGGAATCCAGTATCACCTGACACTTGGGCTTATATATCTTCTTATAGTCTCACATCAGCGGAACTGTCGCTCAGGCAGTTTAAGGCTAGTACGAGTCAGTGTTGGTTGCTCTGGTCATCGTGACATGAAATGAGAAATCATATACATATCTTCTGCTACTGTTAGGATCACCATACCTACATCTCCTATCGACTTCTTCATTTGATAGTCCCATAAACGCTCTGTGTCCGGGGACTGTAATCAACACTACTATATCACCATACATTGTGTTACATACCACTGCAGTACTGTTTACTAAGTGTAAAAGCAGTAATTAAAGGGAGTTACTTTTCGACCATCCCGTACGCGGACGATGACACTAACTTGTTAAAAGCATGTCTTTGATGTATGTCTTTGTGAGGACCGAGACAGGACTCCAGTGTTGCATGTCCTTGTGAGGGTGTCGTTTAAACACAATGGTGCTTGGATTACTGTTGCCTTGTTTGTCGTTGCCATCGCCGACTATGCTTTAGATAAGCCGACACACACTGTCTCTCGTATAACGCTACGTAAAAATCAATAGCATCTACCTCACAGACAAAGAGGCTTAGATTACGCAGATGACGAAGATGACTACGACGATGATTATAATGACGACGTCGATGTTGTTGTTGATGATGATGATGATGATGATGATGATGATGATGATGATGATGATGATGATGATGATGATGATGATGAAAATAATTATGATGATGACGACGAAGACGACGATGATAATAGGGACTAAGCGTAATGTTGGGTGAATGGGATGGTTGATGACGTTTCACGGAGACGCCGACAAAGATACTACTGCTACGCTGCTCTTATTATACACCTACTACTACCACTGCTACTACTGAAACTGCTTCAGTAGTACCAGCTGAAGCAGCCTGGAGAGCATTGGGCCCTGCCAGGTCTTTCTTGCCCAAGACACACTGAATGATGAATAAAACCATTTACTCCATACCGGATCGGTCGTCGCCCGGGCCAACAAGGACCGCGCCTTCCGTTGGCCACCAGGACGGAGGTGATAAGTGCGCTACTGATGGACAACTTAGCAAGATCCGCACCAGAAATAACATCGTCATAGGAACCTGGGATGTCAGGACCCTAAATGCGGAGGGAAAATTAGAAGAACTGGCCCACGAGATGGACCACTATCGATGGAACGTTTTAGGGATCAGCGAACTGCACTGGAAAGGCCTAGGTGAAACAACAACCGACAAAGGCCACAAGCTCTATTTCAGCGGTAGGGATGACAGGTACGAACACGGAGTTGGATTCTTGGTCCACAAGAACATTCTAGCTACTGTCATGGGTTGCCGCCCAGTCTCCAGTAGACTCATTACCATCCGTCTGAGAGCAACCCCTTTCAACATCACCATCATCCAGGCCTATGCCCCAAGACTATGACGACAGCTAAGTGGAGGATTTCTATGAAAATCTACAGGCTGTCCTTGACCAAGTGCCGAAGAAGGACATAGTCATAGTGGAAGGCGACTGAAATTCCAAGGTTTGCCAAGATGCGCACCACAACTGGGGAGACACATGTGGACCACACTGCAACAACGAGAAAAATGACAGGGGTCTGAGACTCTTGGAGTTTGACAGATAGGCCTACAACAATCTGATACTAGCAAACACGCTTGGTCTACACAAAAAATCCAGAGAATGGACATGGCACAGTCCCGGCGGTGAGCATCACAACCAGATTGACTACATCATGGTCAAGAAACGCTTCAGATCAAGCATCAACATTGGCAGGACATGCACTTTTCCAGGAGCAGAAATCGAAAGTAACCACCATCGCATGATGATGTCTTTCCGGCTCCACTTGAAGAGAGTAAACACAAAGTGCACCAGACTGAAGTTCGACCTGGACAAACTGCAAGACCCGGAGGTGACAGAAATATTTCAGGCCACAATTGGAGGGAAATTTGCACCACTGCTCATTTTGGGAGCTGGTGAAGTAGATGTCAACACCATGACCACCACCTTCAACTCAGCTGTGACAGATGCCGCCACGGAGATTCTTGGAAAGCACCGGCCAAAGAAAAAGCTGTGGATCACACCTGAACTTTTGGACCTGTGTGACAAACGAAGAGAGATGAAAAAAAGGACACCTCACAGGGAGCTGATGCCTACCGAAAAATCAACAATGACATCCGAAAAGGCATGCGCACAGCAAAGGAGAACTGGATAGAAGATCAATGCCAGGAAATAGAGAACAGTCTGAACAAGAACAACAGCAAGAAGACCTACCAGAATGTGACGCGGCTGACAAGTGTTAAATAGCCCAAAGTCTCCACGATCCAAAGCAAGTCTGGCATATGCCTTACAGAAGAACAAGAAGTCTTGGACAGTTGGTCAGAGTACTGCTCTGACCTTTACAACCACACACCAAACGGAGACCCATCAGTTCTAGCATGTCCTGAGAACAGAGAAGAAGAAGAAATCCTCCCAATTCTCCGGGAAGAAGTTGAAGGGGAAGTCAGCGGGAGTGGACAACATACCCGCGGAACTGCTTCAAGCAAGAGGAGAAGCAATGATTGACGCACTCACCATTATCTGTAAAAAATCTGGCAAAGTTGGGAGTGGCCTACACCATGGACCCAGTCGCTTGTCATCACTCTTCCCAAAAAAGGTAACCTTCAGGAATGTGAAAATTACCGCACCATCAGCCTCATCAGCCATCCCAGCAAGGTCCTCCTGAAAATAATACTCAACAGGTTGAAACTACAAGCTGAACAAATCATAGCTGAAGAACAAGCAGGATTCAGGGCAGGGCGAAGTACCACTGAACAACTTCAGAATAATCTGCGAGAAATACTTACAGCACCAACAACATCTATATCATGTGTTCGTAGACTTCAAAAAGGCGTTTGACCGAGTTTGGCATGCAGCTCTGTGGGCAACCATGAGAGTGTACAACATCAGTCCTAACATTATTGAAGTCATCAAAAGCCTGTATGGCAAGACTACCAGTGCAGCCCTCCACAACAGCGCCATCGGAAACTGGTTCATAACAACAATCGGTGTGCGTAAGGGATGCTTACTCTCTCCAACACTCTTCAACATCTTCCTAGAGCGCATGATGTCAGATGCCCTTGCAGATCACGAAGGCACCGTCAGCATAGGGGGAAGAGCAATCTCCAACCTTCGTTTTGCGGGTGGCATTGATGCATTGGCTTGAGAGGAACAAGAATTTGAACTGCTGGTACAGGGGGGCTTGACACCACCTCAAGAGCCTATGGAATGGAAATAAGTGCAGAGAAGACCAAAATGATGACCAACAACACCAATGGCATCAACACGGACATCAAAGTCCAAGGCCAATCCCTCAACACGGTGCATAGCTACAAAATATTTAGGAGCCATTGTATCAGACAGTGGGTCCCGACAGGAAGTCCTCTCCAGGATCGCACAAACAACTGCTGCCCTGGCGAGGTTGAAGCCAATTTGGAAAGACAGGACCATCAGTCTACATTCCAAGGTAAGATTGCTGCGCTCCCTTGTCATCTCCATCTTCCTATATGCCGGTGAAACATGGACCCTCACAGCAGATCTACAACGAAGAATACAAAGCATGGAGATGAGGTGCTAAAGAAGACTTCTGGGCATTTCCTATACCCAACACATCACCAACGACGAAGTCCGAAAGACAATCACACAAGTCATTGGACAACACGATGACCTATTCACAGAGGTGAAAAAAAAACGGAAACTCCGATGGTATGGCCACGTCACCAGATCATCAGGTCTTGCAAAGACCATCCTGCAAGGCACAGTGCAAGGAGGTAGAAGAAGAGCGAGACCGAAAAAGAGGTGGGAGGATAACATTCGAGAATGGACTGGTTTGACACTGAGCGAAACAATCAGGTTGCTGAGGACAGGGAAAGATGGAGTATGCTGGTTAAACGATCATCTGTGGTGCCCCTACGACCTCCGAGTTACGGGATAGGATAGGATAGGATAGGATAGGATAGTATGGGATATGATTGATTCATTCTGGAAAGTTCTGCGTTTTTCTAGTTTCTTGATAAACTATAGATAAAAAGCGGGGTCTGCTTGTGTGTGTGTGTAGAGAAGTATTTTAGGAAAGAGCTTGTATTCAGTTGTTGGTGCTGTTTGCTGAATAAAGTTGGAAATCTCATAGCGACGACTCCTGTAGCTGAGTGAACGGTTACGTGGTTAACACGTTGGGGTTACACACGATTCAAGCATCGGGGCTGAATCGACCAATTGCCGTGTAACACAAGCCTTAATTTGAACTGCTGAAGTACATAATTACGTTAACACCTTACCATGAGATAATAAAGTTGTTGTATTATGTATTTTGCGTGTTGGAATTATTACCCACATTGCAGGACCGCTCAGAATAAGGGGGAGAGATCCAGTCACACCTTCTCGTTCGTAACTTAATTATTGCCACAAGTATGACCGGGTTGTGGAGCTTCGTACACTGTTTAAAGAGTAGACTTCTGTGAAGAAACTCTCCCGTCACCTTCGATAAATTTGAAACCAAGGGGAACTATGTTTGCCAAAGCGATTTCTTGCCTTTTAAAGTATGATCGCTTATAGGCAACAAGAATGAAGGAGAGCCGCGTGGCCGAGTAACGGATACAGCACGACTTGTCCAGCAGACTGTAATAGTGTCGCCGTGATCGATGACCGCTACTTCACCCGCCCGCACCGCCGCAGCGCTGGGCTAGTTCCGTGCTTGCCTCACAATGGTCTCTTCACAGCCTAGATACAGCCACCTGACCAAGCGTGCCACAAAGACAATCCCGGTGGAAAAAAAAACCTAAATTAATCCTTGAAGAATTTCACAATCAGTGAGTATAGTTCTGTACGCCAAGGAGGAGACCTGCAGCGCAGTTAAGGTCCAGTTTCCAATGCCTACAGAATGTGGAGTCAATCCGCGCCTTGGGACGACCTTCTATACTTATGTACGGTCCGTAAGGTCACAGGTTTTCAACAGGTACCCCGATGCCCTCCGTCTCAAAGTGAATCTGTCTTTTTCTTCTTCTTCTGAAATGTTACACTAGGTTCATAGTACGATCAAGGAAAAGTACTTTTATATTTTTTTTATTTTATTCTACGTTGAGGTAACAGCTTTCAAATAAACGCGTAGGAAGCTTTAAACAGACATTCAGTCCCTCGCTAAAAGCGTCACCTCCCGAGTCTAGCAATAGGTCTTCTTGATACAGCCATTGCGCCTCGCTCAACGCCACGGGCACCCATGCTCCAGCTTGGTTAATTCACAACAACTCCTCGGAGCATATTCGTCGAGCACCGCTACTTTAATCTATTGGCCGCCTGCGCGTCTATTTTAAAGAACATAAGCCACATACTGTTATAGAAGGCGACCTTTGAAACGAAGTTTAGATTCATTCTTTTAAAAAGTAAGACTATATAATCAAATGGCCATCTCTTAAGGGTGAATTAGACAACTGTGCAATTTTTATTTCCCTCGAGTCCAGACACAGTTAAATAATAGTACATTGGGTGTAGTGAAATTAAATGTTAAAAAGTAAGTTGATTTCTTGTTCACCATAATAGCGATCTTTTTAGATCACTTCCCTTAGAGACGGAACAAAAAGCTCGCCCTTAGCATCTTGTATTGTACTGTAATTGTATTCTTGGATCTCTTCGCTTTGAGTCTGAGGAAAACGCGCGTTCATAATATCTTGTGTTGTGTTGCATTGCATCGCATTGCATTGTATTGTATTGTCATTTTCTGTGCTGTACACTTCTTAACATCGAACAATTCACTGTGATTGATTTGTGCCATATTGATTGATTGATGTTTGATATTCTGATCCTTGTTTTAGCTTTATTGCATTGTGAGCGTTTAGTTGTTCAAGGGTCACTTTGTATGTACGTATGTAAGCGTGTGTGTAGATGGTTGAGGTAAGAGAGAGAGAGAGAGAGTCAGAGAGAGAGAGAGAGAGAGAGAGAGAGAGAGAAAGAAAGAGAGAGAGACAGAGAAAGAGACAGAGACAGAGAGATTCAATTGAGCCTATATGATTGTTGTAAGCATGGAACAGTTTAATTAATATTAGGTCATTTATCTATTTTATGCAAAGTTTGCGCTCAGTGCCAAATGCAATTTTTTGCTTTTCTGTATAATGTGAAATTTGGACAATAAAGATCTTTTGTATCGTTTTGTGTACAGCGGTAGTTTGTTTTTAGTTGTAAGTTGTGGTAAGTCTGTGTGTTTTGTTACATGTTATAGGCCGGTTTGCGATGAAATACGTTGCATAGAGGTGTATAGCTTTCACGTGTGTGTGTGTAGTGTATGTGTGTGTAAGCGAGTATGGGTGTGTGTGTGTGTGTGTGTGTGTGAAAGAGAGAGAGAGTCTCGTAAAATAGACTTATGTCCCCGGACACTTTCGCGTATAAGAGACGGAGAGAGAGAGAGAGAGAGAGAGAGAGAGAGAGAGAGAGAGAGAGAGAGAGAGAGAGAGAGAGAGAGAGAGAGAGAGAAACTTGAAACTTGAAACTTTTTTTATTAGGGATAAAGATTTTAGACTAATTAATAAGTCTAATCTTCCAATCTGTCCCTTAACAAATTAATACAGTAAATAACTTTAACATTAACTTGGAAATCATAGAAATCACACACACATACATGCACACACAATCACACCATCTTCATCATTATCTTTAAATAATTGTAGGCAACCACCCCTCACTATCCCCTACCCTTAAAAGAATAAATTTTAAAAGAAATCAAGATAATAATAATAATAATAATAATAATAATAATAATAATAATAATAATAATAATAATAATAATAATAATAATAATAACAATTGCAATTATATGAATAATAACAATTACAATAATAATTAGTAGTACTATTATAACTACTAACACCACCATCACCACCATTATCATCACTATTATGATAACAAGAATATCTTAACGGGAAAAAAAAATAATAATAACAATAACAACAACAAGAATAAATAGATAAATAAATAAATAAATATATAATAATTAATATTTGTTACACTCCGTTTGATGATGGTGTGTTCTTTATCAGTATCTGATTCAGCCCCAATGCCGAATTCCTGATAAGGTGTAACTCAGATTCGTTTATCCACGCAACCCGTCCAAACAGCATACAAGTCACAAAGTCGACGTATGAAGTTTTCCGCTTTTATTCAGCACACATCAACAACTGCATACAATTCTCAACTCAACTCAACAACTTTCAAGTCACTATCAACAACAATCTCTCTACTTTTTTAACAGTGCGGCGCTTATATAGTCTCTACATACACGGGAACAAACGAGAATAATCCTACATAAAACACCACAACCAATCAAAATTAATTTCATCATCACGTGACTCACGTCATACAACCCCATTTGGAATGGAAGCTTCCATGGTAACCAACAGAATAATCCACACGCTTCGATCGATAGTAAACAACTGATTCCCGAAAATTCTCAAACAATATCGACCAACTAAAAACACTAACGTTACACAAAGCCTCTACTAATAACAACGCAAAATCAAATCAAAGATAAATACACTCTATTACTGCATGCGTTGCAAAATAAAACGAACAGATCTATCGCGCGCGTCACACACAAGCCTACCATTGCACGCGCTTCACACATAACATCGTGCGCATTTCATACGCACCATTCGCGTTTCAACGTAACATAACCCCCCACTCAAGAAGAAATTTACCTAATTTCTTTCAACAACGTTGAAACGTAATGCACAAACAAAATCAGAAATTAACACCTATTTCAGTCTGTCCTGAACACTGTCAATGTGCACAGTTCATTCACACAGTCAAAGTTCCTCATCTGCAAATCTTTCTGGATACTGTCAATGTTCACAGTTTATATACACAGTCAATGTTCTTCCATCCGCAAGGAAATAACGCCCTCGTCCGTTACCGTCGTCATCGGCCCAGGGTCAAAGACGGTGATCTCGTGGGCTTTCTTGGAATCAGTGCATCCTCCGTTGTCTCCTTCTTCCGTCGGATGTCCGACGCAGTCGACGTTGTCAGCTCCCAGAATGCACTTTCTGGGTCTCACGGTCAGGTTGGCTTCTTGAAGACAATGGAACAGCTCCCTCAAGGTCTGCAGATGCTCCTTCCAGGTCTGGGTGTGGACTTCATGTTCGACCAAAGTCGTAGAGCCTGGGACATCATTGAAGTTATGGGGAAACTCGCCCATAAGGTCCTTGAGCTCCATCTTTTGACCTTCCGTCAAGCTTGGTCTTAGCTTAACATCATCGATGCCTTCTTTGCTGTGGAAGTCTCCCAGTTCCAACAGTTCTTCGCTGTCAAAGCTGTTGTCGATCTCAGCTGCTGTTGCTGCATGCACAGTCTCTGATGGCCTTTCCACGTACAGCTTAAGGAGGTTGGCGTGGTATATCTTGGAATGCTGGCCGACCTTCACCTTGTAGTCGTTGATTCCCACCACGGTCTCCACTTCGTACGGGCCTTTCCACTGCATCAGCAACTTATTATGATCAGTAGGTAGCAGCACCAGCACTTTGTTGCCAGGTTTAAACTTCATGTTCACAGCCCTACGATCATAATAGTGCTTTCCACAGTCTTGGGACTTCTTCAGGTTTTCTCTGGCTATCTCGAGAGTCTGCTCCAGCTTCTCCCGTAGCTCAAACACGTACTGGTAGCTGTTCTTCACCTCTGGGGTGTCTACTTCTTTCGTCCACAGTTCTTTCAGGATGTGCATCGGCCCTCTGATGGTTCTTCCGTACAGCAGCTCGAACGGAGAAAAGCCGGTGGACTCCTGCGGTACTTCTCTGTAGGCGAAAAGTAAGGCGTTGATATAGCGATGCCATTGTCTGGGCTGCTCGCTGCACAGTTTCTTCAGGGTGGACTTCAGCGTAGCATTGAACTTCTCGACAAGCCCGTTGCACATTGGATGGTAGGGTGTCGTAGTTAAATGCCGGATGCTCAGCAGTCTGTTGACCTCCTTCATGCAGTCAGAGACGAACTGCGTCCCGAGGTCTGTCAGAATTTCTTCAGGCACTCCAAGTCTACTGAACATGTCCACCAGTGCCTCTGCTACAGTTTCAGTGTCAATCTTCTTCAGTGGCACTGCTTCTGGGTACCGAGTCGCATAGTCTACTAAAGTCAGTACCCATCGATGACCTTCTTCACTCGGAGGTCTTATTTCGCCGATTAAGTCTAAGGCCACCCTCTTGAAAGGTCGGTCGATCAAAGGCATTCTCTGCATTGGCACTTTAGGGACCCTTCCTCGAGGTATGGTCTTCTGGCAAATGTCACATGATCGGCAGAAACGGCTGACGTCCGCATGAAGTCCTGGCCAGTAGAACACCGCCTGTATTCTGTCTGACGTCTTCTTGATGCCTAGGTGACCTCCCATGATTGAGTCATGCGCTACTTCCATCACCTGGCGCCTTAGGGGTAACGGTACCAAGACGTGACGTAGTGGTTTCCCTCCGTTGACCCTCGGGTGCTGGAAGATTCGATACAGGATCTTGGCCTTCACCTCAAAATAGACCGTACCACTGCCTTTGGTCACGTGGTCTTGGCGGTTCCTATACTTGTTTAAAGTGCTATCAGCTTCCTGGAGCTGGATCAGCTTATCTCTGTCCATGATGGCAGCTTTAGAGTTGTCGGCGACCTTCAGTGGCGTAGACGTCTTGTCTCTCTTGGCCTGGGCCCTGGTAGTAACGGCACCGACGATCTCTGGTCGGCAGGGCTGAGCCGGAGTAACCACATTGTCCCGTAGCAGCTCTGAAAGGTCTCCATCGGGAAATGGCAATGGATCCTCCTCCACAACTTCGACGCGTTGGGTTGAGGCAGGACTCCATTCTGGATCGGGGTCGTCGGGTCGTCTCGCGCCGTCGATATTCCCGATCATCAAATCATACAGCGGCTTCTTCAGGCAAACCGCTTCGACTTCGCCTATGTAGAAAGGGGTGTTGACATGAATCTTTGCAACTGGCGCTCTCACACATTTGCTGTCGGCCATGAGTGTCCATTTTGAATCGCCAGTGAACTGTTCTTTAGCGATTAGGTCTTCTCTGACGATGACCCCACTACAGCCAGAGTCTCTTAGAACAGTCACTTCATGATTTCCGACGCGTCCCTTTGAAACAGGCATGTTCTGGACGGTCACAGCTGCGCTGGCGACGACGGGGATGGATTTTCCGTTGGCAAGGAGAAGTTGGCCATCGGTTATGCACTCTTGCACGTCCGCGGGAGTAGCTGTGCGCTCGGTCTCACTCGGAAGAATGACGCTCCCGCCGCACACCTGATGGTCAGATCTACTGGTTTGCCGTTGATTGGAGAACCGCCTCTGCCGGTTGCCCGCCGCTGCGTTGTCCGTACTGCTCCGCTGTCCGCTACTTTTGTTTTGAGGACAATTAGCCGCCCTGTGGTCTGTAGCGTTGCAGGTGAAACAGCCTCTTGAATGCCCTTCCCTGGGAGGAGGCGTGGAGTCCGACTGTTTCTGGTTCGTCTGGCTCCCCTGGATCTGGTTCACATGGTTTCCAGTCTTCTGAAAATGTTTCGTCGCGCTGGGTGGCCCCAGGGTCTTCCCATGAGCGATGAGATATCTTTCAGCAGCCTCAGTCACATCTTTAAGCGTCTGCAGCTTTTGTACTTCTAAGTGGGTCGCTAGGTCCTTGTGACAGGCATTGAGAAATTGTTCCTTCACGATCAGGTCATGGAGACTGTCGTAAGACTTCCTTTCGCCTGATAACTCCACCCACTTGTGTAGATATGACGACAGGCGCTCCACAAACTGCTTTGGCGTCTCGTCTGACTTAGGCCGGCATTCACGGAAGCGTTTACGGTAGCCCTTCTCTGTAAAGTTGTAGCACTGCAACAGGGCCTCTTTCAAGACGTCGTAGTTTTTGGCGTCATCTTCGACAGTCTGGTGTAAACTTCGAGAGCTTGCCCCGTCAGAAGTGCACTCAGTCGAATTGCCCAGTCTTGAGGTTGCCAGTTAGAGCTTTCAGCGAACCTTTCGAATCTCGCCAGATAACTGTCAATCTGGTCCTTCCCGTCGACGAAAGCTGGCAATTTTGGAGCCGTATGGTCGTTGGTGACTTGTGGCGCATGCTGATTGTTTTGGATACGCGCCAACTCTAGCTGGTACTGACGCTCTCTTTTTTGCTGCTGCTGTTCAATTTCCAGACGCTTCAGTTCAAATTCTCTTTCTTCACGGCGTCGCTGCTCCTCTGATTCTCTGTCTTCACGACGTCGCTGCTCCTCTATTTCTCTTTCTTCACGCCGTCGCTCATCTTCTCTTTCTTCACGCTGACGTTGTTCTTCTCTTTCTTGTATTCTCTCCTGAGACTTGACGTACTCCGTCAGCTGTTTGCCTTTTAGATTCAGTTGCATCCCTTTCTGCCAGAAGTCAGCCATCTTGATGCTTCCGGAAAGTTCTGGAAAGTTCTTTTCTGGAAAGTTCTTGACTGTGCTGTACCTTTCTAGACTGTTCTAGAACAGCACGCTTTCTGCAGTAGCGCTGATGCTTGTCACTAGTCGCCTTCGCTGACGCAGGCCCCGCTGTCCTCGTCGTATGCGACGCTGCACCACGCTGGTGTTGATGTATACGCTCCTGTGCTGAAGTAGACGCGACGTCCGCTCGCCGCTCTCTGTAACACTGGCGATGTAGCTCCGAGACTGTCCCTCGACGTAGTCCTGCGGCAGCCACGTAGTCCCGATCTGTTTTAATCGCTCACGAAGCAACTCTCAGCGACTACACGCCCTTGCAGTCAACCCGAATCTATCGATGATGTAGTCCCAGTATGTTGGCCCCTCTCGACGCAACTCGTTGGCGGCTACCCTCGATGACTGCCTCTCGTAACGTTGACTCGCTTGTTGTAGCAGTTGAACCCTTGGCTATGGCGTGAATCGCGGCTTGACCCCCAAAATGTTACACTCCGTTTGATGATGGTGTGTTCTTTATCAGTATCTGATTCAGCCCCAATGCCGAATTCCTGATAAGGTGTAACTCAGATTCGTTTATCCACGCAACCCGTCCAAACAGCATACAAGTCACAAAGTCGACGTATGAAGTTTTCCGCTTTTATTCAGCACACATCAACAACTGCATACAATTCTCAACTCAACTCAACAACTTTTAAGTCACTATCAACAACAATCTCTCTACTTTTTTAACAGTGCGGCGCTTATATAGTCTCTACATACACGGGAACAAACGAGAATAATCCTACATAAAACACCACAACCAATCAAAATTAATTTCATCATCACGTGACTCACGTCATACAACCCCATTTGGAATGGAAGCTTCCATGGTAACCAACAGAATAATCCACACGCTTCGATCGATAGTAAACAACTGATTCCCGAAAATTCTCAAACAATATCGACCAACTAAAAACACTAACGTTACACAAAGCCTCTACTAATAACAACGCAAAATCAAATCAAAGATAAATACACTCTATTACTGCATGCGTTGCAAAATAAAACGAACAGATCTATCGCGCGCGTCACACACAAGCCTACCATTGCACGCGCTTCACACATAACATCGTGCGCATTTCATACGCACCATTCGCGTTTCAACGTAACAATATTTAAAAAAAAATATTTACTTGAAAATCTGTTATCATATTAAAATATATCACTTTTATAATTAGATTTAAATTTCCAGATGCTTATATAGATTATTTTTGAAAGAAAGAAAGAGAAAGAGAGAGAGAGAGAGAGAGAGAGAGAGAGAGAGAGAGAGAGAGAGAGAGAGAGAGAGAGAGAGAGAGAGAGAGAGAGAATAGTATTGTTAGGTTCCAGGTCCATAGTAATAGAGTTTATTTAATAGCGAAAATGCATGTCAAAAATGGATCAAGACGAAACATGTCAGTAAACAGGAAAATAGTACATACAAACATCGACATTTTATGTCATATAATATTAACGGGACCGGAAAACCGTGTATGTGTATGTAAGTGTGTGTGTGTGTGTGTGTGTGTGTGTTGGTGCATGGGTGTGTTAGTTATTGTTTATAGGGTCCAGCGGACTGCATATGTGCGCGCGTGTGTGTGTATGTGCGCGCACGCGAAGATGGGTGTATGTAATGTGTGGGAATGTGCTCATATCGATCTGGGACAGCCGCGAGCTACACGTGCCAAAATGTGGTCTGACAGCAAGCTAAGCCAGAACACTGCTAGACTCCAGGGACCAACACTCCCTCCAGCCCTTCACAGTGGTCTACGCTAATTTCTCCATTTTACAACTGACGCCGCGGCTACACTGATCAAAAGACCATCACTCCAGGTTTCCACTCACACAATTTGATTCAATTCAATCAATTTATTTTAAAGTCTGTTTAAAAAAAAAAGTGTATTGTACAAACGCCATGATCATAGTTTCAAAAAGTACGTCACTCACTAAATTAATGTAAGGTTTGTACACATGGTGTTTTTAGTCCAGGGAATGAACATTGAAATCTGACGTCCACATTCCCACCCTTAGCGACCGTCATCATGGCAGACTGGGGTTTAACCCTCCATAGTTATTTAGTTAGTTGTATAGTCATTGTTTATAGGTTCAGCAGACTGTAAAGAGCCGAATCAGGACCACAACTTGGTTGAAAGAGGACTCACCCCCGATCCGTATAATAGATCTGCTGAAACGACCCTAATGGTAACATTGAAGGCACTCACCCAGGTCACTTTACAATAAAGGCATCCCATGCAGAGGACTTTGAGGTTGTACTAGACCTAGTGGCCATTTGCCAGAAAGCGTCCAATATCCCCAAGCTGACCCAACAGACCCCACTCATAGATGAGTTTTTGGAGAGTTTTCAAAATAAAAGGCAGGCGACTGGTCTAGCGAAGAAGATAGAAGATAATAGATAGGACAGATTAGGAACGAGGAAGAACAAATGAGAATGACAGAAACAGTAGTAATTTAAAGCATTACGTTTCTACAAAGTGGGGATACTATTTATACAGAAACCCCCGGTTCCCCAACGGGGGAAACCCCTCCCCAAGAAAAAAAGGGGATAGGGACTTAAATCTGCACTGAACCACCGGAGCAATCATACTGCTAAAACAAACAGGGGAAAATGGCCGCATTTATCTTGAACAACACGGGATTCGAACTTGGGTCATCGGTGTCCTAGGCGAACGCCCAACCACTAAGCTACGACGTTTGGTCACACGCTCAGTCCAATGATGTGTGTAACGAGAGAGAGAGAGAGAGAGCGAGAGAGAGAGCGAGAGAGAGAGAGAGAGAGAGAGAGAGAGAGAGAGAGAGAGAGAGAGTGAGAGTGAGAGAGAGAGACAGAGAAAGAGAGAGAGACGCTGTCACATGTTACTGAATAAACAAACAAGTTCCTTTCAAACTGGGAAACGGGAAAAAGAAGGTGGGGAAAGAGAGCTGTATGGAAATGGTCACAGGTAAAAGAGTATGTTACCAGTGCTTACCCAATCAACAAAAACAATCAACCAATCAACTGAAACCAGAAAATTTGCAAATTAATTAGAATGCGTAGAGAATCTTCGATCACAAACACAGTCATTGAGTCACTGCGACTGAATGATATCTTCATTCAAACATAGCAAGGTTTAACCAATGAAAGTGTATTCTTAGTTCCAACTTCCTACAGACTAGTGTAACGTATAAAGTGGACGCTGACTGCGCTCTTAGTAACCTTTTATTTACTTAATGGCACTGACTACATTTCAACTAGTTGTTGTGTCTGCATTTTATTCATTTAGAACTATCAAAGAAATGACTTACATGTACTACAGACAAAACGATCTGACTCTAGGAGCGAGTACTCTGCTTAGTATTTTGATTTCACACATTCATCTCTTCCGAAGGAGGGAGAGAGAGAGACTCTAGACAGAGAGATGATAATGATGATGATGATGCTGATGACGATGTGATTATTAAGAATGGATGATATTTCGTGTGTTTTGTTGATTGCATGTCATATATTTAGACGACCAATGCAGAGTCCATCTTAAGATGGCCAGATGGAAAGGTGTCATTGTCACCAGGAATATTCACATGGAAAAACAACTTTTTTTTTAACTTCGCGAAATCACAACTCGTATTATATGTTACTGTAAATCCTCCGAATAGTGGGGTTAGAAACAAAAGTGTAGATATAATACATGCTTACTGATAAAAAAATATTAAAAAGGGTTATTTGAAACCACTGTCAAATGTTATAAAATGTAACAGCGCAATTAGTTTTCCGTGAGCAATCGGGACAAGTAAACAAAGAGTACTTTCTTCTCCTTATTGGGCGCTGACTGACCCTGTTTTGTAAGGTCCAAAGGGTTGTCACGGTGAACCTTCTGTGGTTTCTGGCTGTGTGCTGGCCTGGGGCTCATGAAGTCGGTCAACAGCGGGTATAGGAACCATTGGCGGGGAGCCACCTGCGTCAGAGGAGCTGTGAAGAAACAAGTGGGTCCCTTGAACGACCGCTGACCACAAAGGCTGGGGCTTTCGGTTCAGCGAGGGATTCGGGTGTAGACCACCTGATGGTCGTTGTGGAACCTTGTCATGTTGAAAGCGGCCACGTTGACCACTTGTATCACCATTCAGTTGGACACGACGGGCGTCCTGCGACGGCACGTGATGGCTTTGGGTCTGCATGCTTGTTTTAACAGACGCAGAGTAGCAACGTTTCATGGGGCGCCATGTGTCCATTTATTCTATGTGACCATTCTATACATAGAATAAATTCTATGCACATAGAAAGCATTCTATACACACAAAAAGCATTCATTAGTTGAAATTCCATTTATAAAAAAGAAACCAATATTGTAAGTCATAGAATAAAATTCTTTGTATAGAATAACATTCTATAATATAGTGTATGTCCATAATACAATTCTATGTATAGAATAACATTTTATAATAGAGAATAATATTCTATGTATGTAATACAATTCTATATTATAGAATGCACTTGTATGCATAGAATTATATTCTATAACATAGAATGAATTCTATTACAAAGAATGAATTCTATAACATAGAATGAATTCTTTAAAATAAAATAAATTGCATGACATAGAATTATTTCTATACGCATAGAATTCATTCTATAACATAGAATGAATTCTTTAACATAAAATAAATTATATGACATAAAATGAATTCTATGTGCATAGAATAAATTGTATAACATAGAATGAATTCTATAATAAAGAATGAATTCTATATGCATAGAATGAATTTTATAGCATAGAATGAATTCTATGACATAGAATTCATTCTATGACATAGAATGAATTCTATAGGCATAGAATGAATAGTATAACATAGAATGAATAAGATGACATAGAATGAATTCTATGACATAGAATGAATTCTATGACATAGAATGAATTCTATAACATAGAATGAATTCTATAGCATAGAATGAATTCTATGACATAGAATTTATTCTATAGCATAGAATGAATTCTACGTTACAGAATGAATTCTATGTCATAGAATTCATTCTATGCTATATAATTCATTCTATGTTATAGAATTCATTCTATGCTATAGAATAAATTCTATCTCATATTATTCATTCTATGTCATAGAATTCATTCTATATTATAGAATTCATTCTATGTCATAGAAATCATTCTATGTCATCTTATTCATTCTATGTTATACTATTCATTCTATGCTATAGAATTCATTCTATGTCATAGAATTCATTCTATGTCATAGAATTCATTCTATGTTATAGAATGAAATCAATATAAAAACTTTTTTTTAAATAGTAAAAACTGGGGCACTGTCAAGGTATAGAGAACATTTTGGGATATTGTGATGTTTTGAACATAGCACACTCGTGCAATAATGATTACAGAGCGATTTGTCACTGACATTCAGTTTAGAGTTGACGACATGCAGTGCTTCATCATTTGCGCTCGAAGTGGAAATCGATGAAAGGAAATGTTCTTTTCTTTGCAGAAAGGTTTTACGTCGGAGTTAGAGCATCCAAACGCATCACGCTGTGTTATTCCCGCAGCACGTGGCCGCCACGCCTTTGTGCATAGCGCCCTGGGGGGCCGCTTGGGGTGAAATAGATTTTTTGCAATATTCAGCTTTATGAACCTTTCATTTATTATGTCTCAGAGTTGTATAGCAATATTCGACCTTTAAATATATTAATTATTGCTTTTTATGAGTGTACAGTACGGTTATTTCTTCGGTATTGAGCGAAAAGAACTGATTATTTAATTAGATTTTGTCACTATAAACCCTTACAGAACCTCAGCACATTGTAATGAAAAAAGCAAGCACGCAGGGGCGGAGGGGGGGGGAGGGTGTGACGTCAATTATTTTTATTGCTAAGCGATCTATTCACACTAATTATACCGTCGAAGTCGTCCGCATCAAGAAACCTAAATGCTTGTTCACGAAATTATGATGTCTGATAAAGCCGCAGAGCGCTTGGTACGTCAGCCATTTCTTCAGTTCTCGCGCGCGTGCAAGGCTCCACGTGTCCCTTTATACGTCACAGCCTCGCTTCACATAGAATGACCTAGTTGCGCATAGAATGAGCATTCTATGTTATAGAATGAACATTCTATGTTATAGAATGGATTCTATGTTATAGAATGAACATTCTAAGTTATACAATGGATTCTATGTTATAGAATGAACATTCTATGTTATAGAATGAATTCTATGTTATAGAATGACCATTCTATGTTATAGAATGAACATTCTATGTTATAGAATGGATCCTATGTTATAGAATGAACATTCTATGTTATAGAATGAACATTCTATAACATAGAATGCATTCTATGTGCACCAAATGTTAAAAAACAATTCTATGAAAATAGAATGTATTCAGTGTTGCGAATAAAATCCATTTTATGTTAAAAAAATGAATTTTATGTCATACAATTCTTGCTGTGTTATACAATTAATTCTATATACATATAATTCATTCCATTCACATAAAATTAAAAAACACAACTAATAAATTGTAACAAAATTTAGAATTTAAAAAAAGATATTGTATGACACATCACCACATCGCATCATCACCACATCGATCACATCATCACATCACATCACATCACTGCATCACATTGCTTCATCACCATCATCGTGAAAACGCACCACCACATAAAATCACATCATATCAACAAATCATCACATCACATCAGCCGACATCACAGCAGCAGCACATCTTCACATTGCAGCAGACAGCACATATCATGGCATCAGTGAATCACATCACATAATCTAATCACCCCACCCCTCCCACCCATCACATTTGTGGTGCAGTGTGGTGTGATTTAGAGTGATGTAGTGTGGTGATGTGATGTGGTAATGTGTATGTATGTATCTGCAATACAGTTCTATTATGCCTTAAAAGCAGTGAATCAGACCACATCGTCACATAACCTAATCACTCCACCACACCTACCCATCACATTTGTGGTGCAGTGTGATGTAGAGTGATGTGGTGTGGTGATGGGATGTGGCAATGTGTATATCTCTCTGCAATACAGTCCCATGCCATAAAAAATGTTCTCTATACCTTGACAGTGCCCCAGTTTTTACAATTAAAAAAAAGTGTATATATTGATTTCATTCTATAACATAGAATGAAGTCTATGACATAGAATGAATTCTATGACATAGAATGAATTCTATGACATAGAATGAATTCTATGACATAGAATGAATTCTATAGCATAGAATGAATAGTATAACATAGAATGAATAAGATGACATAGAATGAATTCTATGACATAGAATGAATTCTATAACATAGAATGAATTCTATAGCAAAGAATGAATTCTATGACATAGAATGAATTCTATAGCATAGAATGAATTCTATGACATAGGATTCATTCTGTAACATAGAATTCATTCTATGCTATAGAATAAATTCTATGTCATAGAATTCATTCTATGCTATAGAATTCATTCTATGTTATAGAATTCATTCTATGCTATAGAATAAATTCTATGTCATAGAATTCATTCTATGCTATAGAATTCATTCTATGTTATAGAATTCATTCTATGTCATAGAATTCATTCTATGTCATCTTATTCATTCTATGTTATACTATTATTTCTATGCCTATAGAATTCATTCTATGTCATAGAATGAATTCTATGTCATAGAATGAATTCTATGCTATAAAATTCATTCTATGCATATAGAATTCATTCTTTATTATAGAATTCATTCTATGTTATACAATTTATTCTATGCACATAGAATTCATTTTATGTCATATAATTTATTTTATGTTAAAGAATTCATTCTATGTTATAGAATGAATTGTATGCACATAGAATAAATTCTATGTTATAGAATTCATTCTTTGTAATAGAATTCATTCTATGTTATAGAATACAATTCTATGCATACAAGTGCATTCTATAATATAGAATTGTATTACATACATATATTCTTATTCTCTATTATAAAATGTTATTCTATACATAGAATTGTATTATGGACATAGAATTTTACACTATATTATAGAATGTTATTCTATACAAAGAATTTTATTCTATGACTTACAATATTGGTTTCTTTTTTATAAATGGAATTTCAACTAATGAATGCTTTTTGTGTGCATAGAATGCTTTCTATGTGCATAGAATTTATTCTATGTATAGAATAGTCACATAGAATAAATGGACACATGGCGCCCCATACGTTTGATGTTGACAGCCAGGCCACTGCTACCGCGAGTGTACGGATGCACAGCGTCCTTCATCCAGCCTGCTTTAACACCATTTTTCTTGGTGTAGAAGGCAGTGTCATTGTCCACTACATCAATTCCAGCGAACTGTTGACATACTTGTTTTAGGCAATGATTTGAGCTTTTGATACAAGAACTGATGTGATCATGACTATCACGGTGTGGTAGGACGGTAGATTGCTAGCTTTGGGGAAACAACGACGACATTCTGTCACGACTGCGCACCACATTGAGTTACCCAGCACATAACCACGCTTGTAGTCGTTAATGCCGATATGCAGAACCAAGAGAGTGACATCAGGATGACTAGCCGTACTCCGCAGCGCTTTTATAAGGGAAGACCTGTCCAGCCCAGAAATTGTAACAACCTGGAACTTCTCGTTTGCCACTTACATCTTGGCTTCATGCAGGCCTGCTACCACAGAATGGCCCAGAATCAGTGTTTTTGTATTTGATTATTTGATTTCAGACCTGAGAGTTGTGGCCAGTCAGTTGAGTTAGTGCTATAAGTAACAGCATGCTTGCCAAGTAAAGAGCGTGTCTCGGAAAACGCAATTTCATTTATTCAACGTTCCGTACACACACTGATGTCATCCTGCATTTTTGAGTCGCCATCAGTGTCCAAAGAGCGAGAGCGAGAGAGAGAGAGAGAGAGAGAGAGAGGGAGGGAGAGAGAGAGAGAGAGAGAGAGAGAGAGAGAGAGAGAGAGAGAGAGAGAGAGAGAGAGATGCAGCTGAGTCATGATATTGTGTGTTGCATATCACATTCACAATCAACAACCCCGCATGATTACTATTGGCACGTGCGGCAGTAAGCACAAAGACATAAAGGGACAGGGGAGATAACGAAAGCATTTCCCACACAACACGGGGACTGCTTCAATCAATAATCAACTATTGTGTGGACGTTATACAGTGATTGATTAGAGTACCAAACAGCCGTCGCATACAAAGCATCAGGCGACCTCTGATAAACTGCAAGCATTAACCGGTACTTTTGCACCGCTTGAAATGCGATATTACCATATATAAAACCGCAGGTGTAATGGCCGTGTCGAAATTTTGTCCTGTCAGACCTAGAGGCCCGAATACCGGACTTTTGTGCTCAACAAAAGAGATTTCAAGAACCGTATTTTTGCCTGTAAAAAAGATACCCGTTTTTATTTCACCGGATAATAATAATAATAATAATAATAATAATAATAATAATAATAATAATAATAATAATAATAATAAGCAAATATGTGTTTGCTTTTTTAAAAAAACAACAGATGTTTGTGTTTCCAAAAACGAATCTTTTGGTAACAGGTTTTTAGTGATACAAGTTGTCATTTTTATATACTTTTTAGTGTGTGTGTGTGTGTGTGTGTGTGAGGGTGTGTGTGTGTGTGCGTGTTTGTGTATGAGAGAGCGAGAGAGAGAGAAAGAGAGAGAGTGTGTGTGTGTCTGTGTGTGTGCGTTATTGTAGTGACTGTGCTTTATGTAGATGAAGTCATACCGATTTGAAAAATAAATATCAAAAATCGCGTTATACAGCCCTTCTGCGCAGTTGAACACTGGTTTGTAACATCCACGCTATGTAAACAATTAATTAGATTACCGCTCGCCCATCAAACCGTCACAGGCGGAGAGCGACTACAGAAAGAAACCGAACAACAGTCCCATAGAAAAACACTGCAGGATATTGTTTGGCGAAACCATTAGTTCTAGCAGCACCATGGAATAGAAAGAACGAAGCGGCGGTGGCACAGAATTGAACAATACCCTGTTTGATGATGTTGGCGTTGGGTATTTCGGCAGTCCGCATAGAACAATACCTTGTTTGATGATATTGGTGTTGGTATTTCGTGCGCATGTGCACATAATTCATTGTAGCTCCACTGTGAAGCCACACGTACAGAGTGAGCGCATAGAAAACACCTTGTGACACTGGGTCTGCAGTGGTGATTGACAAAGGTAATTCCCTGTTCAAAAAGGGCTTATTACTGTTCTAAATAGTTCTGCATTTGCTCGAAACAAAAGGGTATCGAGAACCTTACAATAGTAGAATTTTAGCCCCCCCCCCCCTCTCTCTCTCTCTCTCTCTCTCTCGGAGCGATTGGGGGAGAGAGAGAGAAGTATGCGCAATGGTCATTTTAGTCAGCTGACGTCTGCTGGTACCTTGTGGTTGGAAAGTAACTCCCTAATGAAAATTGCTTATAAATTGTGAAAATAGTTAGCCACTGTTTATAGGGTCCAGCGCACTGCAAAGAGTCGAATCAGGACCACAACTTGGTTGAAAGAGGGCTCACCCCTGATCCGTATAAAAGATCTGCTGAAACAATCCTAATGGTAACACTGAAGGCACTCCACTAGCCGAGCCGCTCACTGTTGTGCTTTATAATAGAGGCATCCCATGCAGGGAACGCTGAGGCTGTACTCTAATTTATCGAACCCTCTTGTTTACCAGAACAAAAATACAAATATTATTATAAAATATCAACAAAACACATACATATAAAATGCCTACTATCATAAGCTTTGCATGAATCAAAAAACGTGGCTAATGTAAATTTTCTCCTTGCAAATTGTCTTTTAACATGGGTAGTTAATTTTACTAGATGACCTACTGTAGATCGGCCTTTCTGAAAACCTGCCTGATTTACAGGAATTATATGCTGTTTAGTACAATAGTATGTTAGTCTCTCTAGTATGATCTTCTCCATTAACTTACAAACGTGTGATGTTAAGGAAATGGGTCTATAACTAGATGCTTCTGCTCTAGATTTACCTGCTTTTAAAATTGGTATTACTAGAGAAGACTTCCATATCTAGCTGTCACAATAGGCTTGTTTTAGACACTGCAGTAAGGCTCCTTGCCTTAAAACTTCATCCTGCTTTAGCCTTTGTATCTTAAAGTCGCTGCCTAGCAGACAACACAAGTCAGGAACAGTCAAGTCATAGAACAGCATATGTAAGGAAACTCTCGCTAAGGTAGGCCTGACATAATCCAGCTGACCTATACCAAGAACCCCCCGAAAGAGAGCGCTAAAGGTATCTCACGAGATTTCGTGGGATTTGGCTGACCACAAGGTTAGGTGGAGCGTTCTTTGTCTAATTCTCACCCGAGAAGGAAGGACACGCTGAAAAGCTCTTTCATAAGACTACGCAGGTGACGGGTGAAATTCATTCATCGCAATATAGCCATAGCCTGACGTTGTTGGAAAGACGAGCAGGCTTGGTCCAATGCAGGAGATAGACCACTGAGAGTCAACCCTGACATTCGGCCTGCATTGGAGCATCGATCACTGAGCTCCGATAGCCCAATAGTCAACAAACAAGAAGAGGAGACACCAGCCCCACACCTCAACAATACAGCTAAGTGCTCAAGAAAACTTGCACAAACACTGATCTAGAAGGACTGTGCGGTAGTCCACTCTCCTGAAAACGAACATTAGGCCAACCAGAACAAATAGCCCAATGAAGAGACAGTAGCGAATATCGAGAAAAGTAGCAGCATAGACCCATCAAGGAGTGAACTACTCGAAGGGAATTTGGACTGTTAAGTTAATCAAACTGTTCAACTTGTTAACTGTTAACTGTCAACTGTTAACTGTTAAGTTAAGTATAGTATGCTTTGGACATTTAAGTTAGTACAGTGTTTAGAGAATCATGTATAGAGTAGAGGAAATAAATGTGTGATATTTACTGTTAACAAGTGGCTGGACTACATATGTTTCATAGCCATGCGAGAGCTAGTGTATCAGTGAATCTTTTACAAATTTCTCCCTATCTCTATAACCCTATCCTACCACAGACCTGGCCAAACATATAAATGTTTTAAGATTAGTCATAGGGTGATTTAACTAGTCGATCCCCGCAGAAAAAAGACGAGTGAGTAATAGCATTCCATTGTGCAGATCCCAGCAACAATAGAACCCACCGTCACACTGGAAAAATGCCTCTTATCCAACATTTTTGTATATCATCTAGAATATGTGTCCACTTATCAGGAAGATTACTCAAGGCCTACAGTAGACTTTTTATATGCTAAAACAGATAATGCATCTTTAAGTTCTTTAACAGAAATGTTTGCATTAATAAACAACTCGTTGTCTGGAGCCGGAGCTCCATATTCATTTAACTCCCTCTTCATGTTTCTTTCATTAGTATGTTGTGGTAAAGTATTCGAGTTACTAAAGGTAGCAAAAACGTTTACAAAATGCTTCAGCCTTTTCCTTTGGTGAGAGGACATTACTATTATTTAATTTAATAGGACATTGGGGTAACTGATATCCATTTTTCGTTTCCGCTACTTTCTTCCAAGACTTTAAACAATCTTGAGAACTAGATATTTTATTAAGACAAAAATCTGACAATTACTTCTTCTTTTCAGCATTTTCGATTTTCACTGCATAACTGATTGCAGACTTGCAGTACTAATGGCAATAAATAACATTGATAATTGTTAACTTTATTTAGTAATGTAATATGTGTTGATTCCAAATCTGTTTTAGAGGCACTGAACTCAAATAATAATATCCTATCCTGTCCCGTAACCCTGAGGTCGTAGGGGCAGCACAGATGATCGTTTAACCAGCATACTCCATCTTTCTCTGTCCTCAGCAGCCCTGATGGCTTCGCTAAGTGTCAAACCAGTCCATTCTCGAATGTTGTCCTCCCACCTCTTTTTCGGTCTCCCTTTTCTTCTACCTCCTTGCACTGTGCCTTGCAGAATAGTCTTTGCAAGGCCTGATGATCTGGTGACGTGGCCATACCATCGGAGTTTTCGTTTCTTCACCACTGTGAGCAGGTCATCGTGTTGTCCAAAGGCTTGTGTGATGGTCTGTCGGACTTCGTCGTTGGTGATGTGTTGGGTATAGGACATGCCCAGAAGTCTTCTGTAGCACCTCATCTCCATGCTTTGTATTCTTCGTTGTAGATCTGCTGTCATTGTCCATGCTTCACAAGCATATAGAAAGATGGAGATGACAAGGGAGCGCAGCAGTCTTACTTTGGAATGTAGACTGATGGTCCTGTCTTTCCAAATGGGCTTCAATCTTGTCAGGGCAGCAGTTGTTTGTGCGATCCTGGAGAGGACTTCCTGTCGGGACCCATTGTCTGATACAATGGCTCATAAATATTTGAAGCTATGAACTGTGTTGAGGGATTGGCCTTAGACTTTGATGTCCATGTTGATGCCGTTGGTGTTGTTGGTCAATAATAATAATAAAGAAAGAAAAATAAATTATATTAAAAATCAAAACCTTGGTTCATAATCTTATAATTAATGGTACACTGGTAAGTTTTCCTTAATAAATTCCTTCATTTTGTGGTTTTCTTTCCAATGAGTGGGCTGATCGAACTGCCAGAAATGGTGCTGCGAATATTTAAGAGGCCTCTTGCCTAACAATGTACATGTACCATCACTAGGCAGAATTAATTTTCATAGTTGCATTATTTTAGCAAAAACGGTTTTTGGTTCTTCTGTTGGTTCTTTCCTATGATAAACATTAGTATATCTTACTTAATGATGTGTCGGTAATAATTATTTATTGTACTGGTTGTGATTTAGTATTTAGTTTCTTCTTATTATTATTATTTTGTAATTATTATTATTATTATTATTATTATTATTATTTATTTATTTATTTTTATTTATTTATTTATTTATTTATTTATTTATTTATTTAGTAATTATTATTATTATTATTATTATTATTATTATTATTATTATTATTATTATTATTATTATTATTAGTATTGTTGTTGTATTTTTTATTTACATATTTACTTAATTGTTTATTTATTTAATTAATTTGTTAATTTATTCATTTAACTTTTTAATTAATTAATTAATTTAATTTTTTTAAACAACTTTGTTGTTTTATCATTTTATCAAAGGGCATTAAAAACAACTGAACTATAAAATGCCTACATCGCTAAATAGTAATACCATAGAAAACCCTAGAGACCATTTGGCAGAAAGCGTCCAAAACGACAATTGGAATTTAATGCACTAAATTTTCAAAAAGTGGAGATATTATTTATACAGAAACCCTCAGTTCCCCCACGAAGTGTGTGTAAATAGTACCGCATTTTAATGACGTATTGTATTGTGATCTTAACAGTTCTAGAATGTCATTGTTGCTATCTGACTTCATCTCACAGAGGCGAAAAGAGCTCATAAAGGCCCATCGTCTGAACATTTGGTCCTATATTTATGGTCTTTAACGTCTAAAGTACAAGATTATGTCATGAATTAGCCGGAATTAGTTGTAAGTCTTTACGAAGAAAAAAAAACCACTGATCTATATCAGGCCCTGTAGGTCTTGACTATCTTAAAAGCCTTCCGTAAATCCTCATACAGTCTTGCGATAATCATAATAAAACACAGCCTACACGTTTAGATTTGTGTCGGCAAAATTTACTTAAGTCTGAACTATCATGTCTGTAAGGAGATCATCAGTGAATCTTTAGAAACACACTTTTTTATGTTCTTAAATACCATGAAGTCTATAAAGTCTTTAGAAACACCATTTTATGTTCTTAAATACCATGAAGTCTAGAAAGTCTTTAGAAACATTATTTTATGTTTTTAATTACCATGAAGTCTAGAAAGTCTTTAGAAACATTATTTTATGTTCTTAATTACCATAACGTCTAGAGAGTATGTGCAAATTACACCCCTCCCATCCCTCCTTTCGATCAAGAATATCTTCCCTCACCACCCTCACCCCCTAATGGTGGTAATAGTCGGAGTGGACCTTGGCGGCAGAAGAACCAGGAGAAGCCCTTGTATTAAGGGACCAATAACTCCAGTGTTCCCGACGAAGATTTCCTGTCCAAGTGAACAGTATCACACAGCCTTATGCTTTGAAGGGAGATGAAAGTCTGCTGACGGGAAGTGACCTAGTGTGTGTCTGATGAAGACCTTTCCAAGGTGGAAATCGCTGTCACATACTTTGCTGTCCACCAACAGGGGTCCCTCCTCTATACAGTGGAGGGAAGTACTGCACAAAGACGGTCACCTTACCTTCACAGTATAAGGCAGCGAGACACCGTCAACTGTGACGTGAAATGTTCATTGGGAACAGTGAGTTATTGGGTCCTTTTCTACATCATCATCGAGTGCTCGGAAACGCTCTCTCTCTCTCTCTCTCTCTCTCTCTCTCTCTCTCTCTCTCTCTCTCTCTTTCGCTCTTTCTCTTTCTGTGCAAGAAGAAGCTCTTATTTTATATCTTGACAATGATGGCCAAGTCTGGAAGAAACCTATCACTATCACACTAAGCAAGTACAGTAGGGTAGAGGCAGCGATACATCAGGGGCTTGAGGTGTAGGTGGGGGTTAATTATCAGCGACCGAGGAACGATCAACGCTGTGAATGGGCCAGCCTTACCGCCGCAATGGCTTCTTCCTCCTACTGAAAAGTGACTGCCTGATATTCCCTCATCCTGTAGGTTTAATGACTAGGATGCTCCGCACATCATTACTATAGTAAATCAACGCCAAAGCTCTAGCAAATCTAAACAGTGAAAATGATGTAGATCAACTCAATACAATTCAACCCATCTTTATTACCATCAAACGAATTATGCTCAGCCATCTGTGTCGCATTTAAATAAGTAAAAGCATGCAAATAATACTCGACAATTCTTTAAAACTAACACCATAACAAATATTGAATGTAGAGATTCACTTATTCTTCTTACCCACACAAACCTTATACCTCCATCTCACACATGCATGTCATAATTAAAAAAAAAACTATAAAAACAAACTTCGATATTAATAAATTCATTAAAATACAATATATATATTTTTGTAAATATAGAGCAGTTTCTGCACAACAAATGATTAAAAAATATATCAGTTATTAAAATACCACAATCACTGCAAAAGATAATACAGTATCAAACACAGGCCACCAAGAGGGAGGAAAACACCCACCCACCCAAACACACACGCCCACACGCTATTACTCAATAATCACATATGTGGATACAGGCAGTCATAAACTGTGGTTACAGGAAAAAGCCCAGGGTATCAACAATGTTGTGTTTTTTGTGTGTGACTGAGGTCTACGGAGGTATTGCATTGTTCTCACTTTTGTTGATGGGTTGGGGAGAAATAGGGGTGGTGGCAATAAACATGTCTTCTAGCTTGTATCTTGCCGTCACGAAGATTGACGGGGGCGACCAGTCATCTGGCTGAGAAAAAAAAATAAAATAAAAAAAGACCGTGGTCTCGGGCATCTTGCCAACAGCGCGAGATTCGCGCACGAATAGCACGTGACCAGTTTAAGAGGAGATTTGCTGACTAGGCTGCCATTTGCACATGCATGAGGCTGTTGACGCCGCCATCTCGTTCTGTGCTGTCTGCATGAACAGAAGAAGAAGAAGAAAGATGATGATGATGATGACGAGAGACTAGGGCGAAGACTACGACGACGACTACGATGATGATGATGATGATGACGATGATGACGATGTTATCAGAAGTGCATAATGATGATGATATATACAGCGTTTCACCAGCCAAAGAACTCTCCTCCATTCAATCTACCCGTCTCCATCACCACCACCACCCCCTTGTCCGCCACACACAGACATGTATGCAATACACGGCCACTGACGTATACATCTATTTTTCTCAGTTGAGTTCTATCCCATACACGGCGGCGCAACTGATACAAACCAGCAGACCTTCCTATACAGTCACCCATGTAATATAGAATATATATATATCTCACACAGACCTATCTCTGAGTCTCTATATTTCTACCGTTCATTCTCTCTCTCTCTCTCTCTCTCTCTCTCTCTCTCTCTCTCTCTCTCTCACAGGCACTTTCTCTCTCACTCAAAGGGACTTTCTCTCTCACACACATAAGCACACACACATACAAACACACTCTATCTCTATTTCTCTCTCTCTCACACACACGCACACTCTGATATATTACACGCTCACTCCCATTATTATACAATCTGTGGATCACTCTCCTTGAATCATCATCACCCATAACACTACAGCAAGCAGCAAGCGCAGAAACGGCCGGTCAAAGGTCCATCCCACGCAGTTCCCCTCCAAAGAATCTTCGAAGTCCCCAACCCAGTTACAAAAAGAAACCTCACCAACGGTTCTTCCTTCTGTACACTTCCTTATGAACTTCGAAACTCCTCATAACGTTTGTAAACCCAGGAGACTGGCAGTAAAATATCGGCCCTCGGCTCGTGACGATTGGAGCTTCGTGACGGCGTAGCTCCCCCGGGCTGATTTTTTTTTTTCAAAGTTCCCAACCCAGCTAGAAAAGAAGCCTCATCAATGACTCTTCGTTCCCTCTGTGCATTTCAGTATGAGCCTAGACACTCCCTTATTGCGCCAGAGACTAAAACTTATAACAAGATGCCAAGTCATTCAAATGTATTTCCAGACACTCACAAACATCCGAAAAATAAGCATTTTCAAAAGTGTTAATTATTTTTGCCGGTGTTGTGACTCGACTTTGTTTTTAAGAAGTAAAATGAAGACATGGGGTGATAGACCGGTATCTAATCCGTCTCTGAATAAAAAAATTATCGATACAGCGCAAAACGTGTTTTGAAAATGGTGAAGAACAATGACCTTGATCTTGGAAAAAGTACACATACGAATTAATAATCTAACATGCTTAGCAGTAAAGTATCCGCAAGGTAAAAATGATGAATTTCGGTTCAGTTATCCTTGGGATAATGCAAAAAAGTGTGTTTTGGACCAAAACGTGAAATTGCGAGCGCCGGACCGACCGACTACTGCTACTGAAGAATGGACCATGATATGAAGTAGATGTACACCAAAACTCAACAAAATTGCTTCACCCGTTTTTTGGCATATTGAGCAAAACCTGTTTAGCAACAAAAATGACCCCAGTGACCTTGACCTTGACCTTTGCGGTAGAGGGAGGCAGGCCACTAACCTAAGTCATTGTCCTGTGAAGTCTGGTCCAAATCCGTTCAATACTTCTCCAAATATAGCTTCACACGGACCGACCGACAACCCAAAATTTAGCTCTTTCTGATTCCCCCATCCTCATCCCCGACTATTTTCAAAGTAATCCCAGTTGTCTGGAAAAGCAAAAAGCGCCTTGAAAGTTGCAAGAACGCTGTCGCAGGAGAACCGTCCCCTATGTCTCGTACGGTGTAACACTGAATATTTCTATAAGAACGTGGGCAGTTTTCACAAAGGGAGGGTGAGGGGTGGGGGTGGGGTGGGGTGGGGCTTAGTAGCATAGATGATAGAGAGCTGGTTTCCTAGGCTGAAGGCCGCGGGGTCGAACCCCGCGTGGGACGAACTTACCTGACTTAGTTACCAGACCTTTCAGGACACCCAGAGTTTTCTTCGGCTACTTTCATTTGATCCCTCCCTCCAATAATAGTATTGGACGCAGTCGATCTAAATTTTCAAAAATAAAAATGGATTATAGCCTATAATCGCGTATATATATATTATGTAGCCGAGCGGAGTATTTGACTCCCGTCTCTCAGCCACCACAACCCGAGCTGTTATTTTTTTATTTTATCCCTCAAAAGAGGGACATAAAAATATTTGCCCTGCACGGCGGTGATGCGTGGTTAGTAGTAAACCGGGTTGCCGGCTACTAGTGCCACGACACTTCGCTGCAAAGTCGCTGTCACCGACTTGCCTAAAATGCCTGCCGACAATGTAGTCTCGATCACCACCAAAAGCAGAAGGCGAATGGTCAGCCGGGGAGAACAAATGTGGTGTCGCCTTGTCCTGCATAACCCAATGGCATCCCCAAAGGATTCCGCACAGCAGGAGCCACCCAAGGCTAGTCTAACCAAGAAAGTCAAGGTAGACAACTTCTCTTCCAAGCACCAACCAGCGTTATCTATCTATCTATCTATCTATCTATCTATCTATCTATCTATCTATCTATCTATCTATCTATCTATCTATCTATCTATCTATCTATCTATCTATCTATCTATCTATCTATCTATCTATCTATCTATCTATCTATCTATCTATCTATCTATCTATCTATCTATCTATCCATCCATCCATCCATCCATCCATCCATCCATCCATCCATCCATCCATCCATCCATCCATCCATCCATCCATCCATATCCATTGGTCTTCAGATCGCCACGTCCAATTGCTGCCTTCACAGACAACTGGCATATTCTTATTCCCACAGTTTTTTTCCCTTCTGGTTCTCTTCGTTCTCAAGCATTTCCCTTTCCCTTGTTTATCTTTCTCTGAGGACCATGCGCTTACTGTTCTCTCTCTCTCACTCTCTCTCTCTCTCTCTCTCTCTCTCTCTCTCTCTCTCTCTCTCTCTCTCTCTCTCTCTCTCTTTCTGTGTGTATCTTCAAGCCCGGCGTTGGTTGTACTATGCTAGGAGGGTCCAGGCCATACATAATACATGACTGCTGGCGATTTCAAGCACTGCCCCATTTCTTCACCAATCCCAGTGGAGTTTCTGCCCAACAAACACCACCACGACTGTGCTACGCGTTGTAAGTAATGGCTATTGGATGCGGCCTACCTAAAATACCTACACACACAGGCGTACAAGCACACACACGCGCACGCACGCAACCACACACACACCAACACAACACACAACAGGAGGAGTATGTTGAATTTCTACACGGTTCCCTGTCGGGGTGGTTAATACATGGATGTATCTAATCTAAGCCTAGTGTTAGGTTCATTTAAATAAGTTCCACACCTTCACCTTTTCATCTCGTTAAACAAATATTCTTAGACATAAAAAAAAATCACACAAATAAACAAATAAATACCGAAAATAATAAAATAGAGCTGGAAAATAAAGACCAAGATGATTATGATGATGATTATGATGATGATTAAGACGACGACAATAACGGGGGTGAAAAAAAAAATTCCCGACCACCCTCACCCCTCACTTTAAAAAATTTAATCTGAAGACACAAACTAATTTAAAATATTGAAATAAATAAAATTAAATTTAATGTAATAAAATAAATACATACATAAACAAATAGAGCTGGTCACGCACTTGCTGTGGTTTGTTGTTTACATCCCGCGCATGAATATGTATGATTTAGAGAATAATTAGCATATGTATTTAATTGAATATTAAAGCATGAGGTCAAAATCTACGGTGTCATAGACGTTCAGCATATCACAGCCGGGTGGACGGGGATGGGATGTGGACGGGAAGTGGGGAAAAGTGCGGGAGGAGTTTAAGACAAAAGTGAAGCTCACCCCATCCCCCTCACTTTCCAAAAAACAAAAACAAAACAACAAAAATAATATTACTAAAAAAAACATTTCACGACGAAAACAACTATACCACCACCAAAAACACCAACTGAAAATTACCTATCTAACCCCATCGTCTATGGCATATATGTCAATAATTTCGCCGTTCTGCAACATTTGTAAAGAAACTAGCGCCTAATTTATCACTAATTAATTCAAGAACACTGAGGATGCACAGTAACACAAGTTCAGCAGATATTGTCGCTGGGCAGGAAATGTTGGGATCCTATTTTTACTTATCCTGGGTGGTGCCACAGCAGAGTGGCTGTAGTGCTTGTTTGCTGAGAAAGCTAGCTGAATTTCATTTGCATTATTAATTTTTTTTACCCTCCCTTCAATCCAATCCAATCCTTTTTTTTTGTATGGCGCACAACATCATGTCGCAGAGACATGCTCGGGGCGCAAGGGGAAAATGTGCCAGTTACAGTCGTGAAAAGAGGTAGTAAGTAGGTCTTGAGCTTCCGGCGAAAAGAGTGGACCTCTGTTGCAGATTTAATATCCTCCGGAATCGTCTTCCACAGGGTAGATGCAACATTTTTAAATGTCCCGGCCCCATCTCTTACCCGGCATTACAAGATGTTGACCTCACTCCTTCACCTTTTAGACGAATTTCTCCACTTGCGCAATTTGAAAAGCACCCATGTTTTAAAATCTGTATTCTCTCCTTTGCGAATATGGCATATCGTATACCTAAACGCACCACGCACACGCCTTTGCCAATATGACATATCCTATACCTAAACGCACACGCGCTTTCGGGACACATATAACCTCTAGGAACATTGGCAAGACGTGTGATTTCTTTGTATTTCTTATCACTGTCATTCCCACGCACATAAACCCTTAACTTCCGCCCTTCTCAAACTCTTCCCCCTTCATCATCCCCCTCCACTCACACACAGCGGCCAGTCTTCCAACCCTTCCCTCACATTCTCTGCACAAACGTCACCCCCACCACTCCATTCCCAACCCCAACCCCAACCCCCGTCCCGAACCTCAGCCATACTCGGGGCTCTCGGACATTGGAATACTTTGTGTGCACAAGTAGTCTACGTGCAAAAGAACGATGCACTGCAGTGTTGAGAAATACTGGTCTATACACATACGTGGACAACGTAAATGATCGCTTTTCCATTCACCTCACACAGACAGATGGACACACCTACATGGACATCGCGCGCATACGCACGCAAAAATACTCACACACACATACACATATACACACACACATATATATTACAAAGGAATCACTCATGCACACACATACCGACATAGGCAAGTACGATCCTGCGTGATCTTAACATGAAAGTAATTATTATTATTTCACAGCCGAATGCTTCGCATAGCAAGTTATACCTATAAAATAATTTCAAGAAAGAGTACAACAAACACCCAAAATAACAAACAAAAAGAACAAACACCCCTCCCCCCCCCACACACACAACAACAACCACTCACCCACACACACACACTATTATTATTAATGTATATGATTGCGTCATATAACCTACAGTTTGAAATGGCCACACATTTTCTGTTCTGTTCACACATACACATACAAACGCGCGAGCTAGCATACTAACGCACATACATATTCTTTCCCGAACTCCTCGCCCCTCAACAAATTCCTCCCCCCCTCTCGCCCTCCGCCCATCCACACACACACACCCACACCCAAATTGAAAACAGCGAAAAGAACACAGCAAACGAACACACGCGGTTCCAAAAGCTGTGAGCTAAAACATACATACAGACAGCGAATGACTGAACATAACGTCACATTTCGCGTGTGTACAAATCCGTTACGTCACGTCGAAGCACCACTCTCCCTCCCATCCCCCCCCCCACCCCTCAAGACATGAGGGAAACGAGAAGTGAATAGACAGGAAATCGGTGGCTTAACAGCAACGATGGCTTAGAAATGCGCGTGCACTCTTACAGCGAAAGAAAACCAGGATCAATACAGCAACAGCCACCACGCGACGTCCCTACATCAGCAGCTGACCTGTGTAATAGGGAATGATGATGTCAGGCGCCGTTGTGCCTCGAGCGTGACGTAAATATTGGACTCAATAATTCAGTTTATTTCTTAGAACAAGACGCTAATTGCGATTTGTTGTTTTAATTCTTCTTTAAGATTTTTTTTTTCATCCTAAATTTATTAGATTTATTAGAACTATTGCTTCTTCTGGCCTCCTTTCTAAATATCCTTTCTTTCTTTGTTGGAGTTGTTCTGGGAGGCATTGCTTTGTCCGCACTCCATCGCATGGACTTTAAAGATCCTGACCCTACACAAATGCACCCAGCACGCACTAGGTCCCTTCTCCCCATCATCGGTCGCCCAGAATTGTGCTCAGTCGTCTGGGCGTCAGACTATGCGCCCAAAAAGGCGGCAGGTTGGCGCTTATGGCGGCTTGAGTTAGACCCTGTATGGGAACGGCTCTTGAGCTGGACAAGCTTTTTGTAAAAGTGATGAAATAAAAACAAATGAATCTTGGGTGTTTGTACCCTCGAGGATGAGCTTAGCTCGAAAATCTGCACTGTGTGGTTTGGTCTTGCTGTTGCCCTAATTAGCATTCTTGTGGCAAATGTACATCCTATCCTATCCTATCCTATCCTGTCCCATAACCCGAAGGTCGTAGGGGCACCACAGATGATCGTTTAACCAGCATACTCCATCTTTCTCTGTCCTCAGCAGCCCTCATGGCTTCGCTCAGTGTCAAACCAGTCCATTCTCGAATGTTGTCCTCCCACCTCTTTTTCGGTCTCCCCCTTCTTCTACCTCCTTGCACTGTGCCTTGCAGAATGGTCTTTGCAAGGCCTGATGATCTGGTGACGTGGCCATACCATCGGAGTTTCCGTTTCTTCACCACTGTAAGCAGGTCATCGTGTTGTCCAATGGCTTGTGTGATGGTCTGTCGGACTTCGTCGTTGGTGATGTGTTGGGTATAGGAAATGCACAGAAGTCTTCTGTAGCACCTCATCTCCATGCTTTGTATTCTTCGTTGGAGATCTGCTGTGATGGTCCGTGCTTCGCAAGCATATAGGAAGATGGAGATGACCAGAGAGCGCAGCAGTCTTACTTTGGAATGTAGACTGATGGTTCTGTCTTTCCAAATGGGCTTCAACCTTGTCAGGGCAGCAGTTGTTTGTGCGATCCTGGAGAGGACTTCCTGTCGAGACCCATTGTCTGACACAATGGCTCCTAAATATTTGAAGCTGTGCACTGTGTTGAGGGATTGGCCTTGTACTTTGATGTCCGTGTTGATGCCATTGGTGTTGTTGGTCATCATTTTGGTCTTCTCTGCACTTATTTCCATTCCATAAGCTCTGGAGGTGGTGTCAAGCCTCTGTACAAGCTGTTCAAGTTCTTGTTCCTCTCCAGCCAATCCATCAATATCATCCGCAAAACGAAGATTGGAGATTGCTCTGCCCCCTATGCTGACTGTGCCTTCGTGATCTGCAAGAGCATCTGACACGATGTACATGCAAATGTACATATTTGTTTATTATTATTGACACTTTTGAATGCTAGCAATCTTCTGGGTTTTTTTCACATTCCATGCGATATACAGACTACACTGGATTTTTTTTTTCGAGGGAGGTGGGAAGAGTGTGTGTGTGTGTGGGGGGGAGGGGCAGAAAAAGAGGGCATACAACGTGCTTTGCTTGCTCGCACAGCTGCAGTTCAAGACGTTGGTTAACAACAATGTCCAAGAAGCTATGTTTAGCTGAAAGAAGTTTCTGTTTACATAATTTCCAGCCTACCCACATACCCCTACCTCTCCTCTCTCTCTCTCTCTCTCTCTCTCTCTCTCTCTCTCTCTCTCTCTCTCTCTCTCTCTCTCTCTCTCTCTCTCTCTCTCTCTAACCCAGTTTGTTTCCACTGCTCCTTCTTCCCTTCCGCCCTTGTACAAGCGTGAAGCTCAGAGACTGGGCACTGTGGTGACAGACAGAAGGCTGTGGAGAAATAACGTTCGCCTGTTGACTTTCCTCTCCTGGCCTGACGAGGCTTGCGGACGAAACATGCCACGCAACGTAGCTCTCAAACTCTACGATGCCTGCTCCCTCTACATCCAGGCTCAACAGATGGTGATTTAAAAAAAAAATCGAGAGAGAAGACCTTTCTTGTTGTTGAATTTACCTTTTTTTTGTGTGTTTCGGATTTTTTACAACTAATTCGGAGGTGGGGGGAGGGGGGGGCGGAGGGGGGGGAGGGAGGGAGGGGGGGGGAGAGGGCGCGAAATCCGCGCTGTCTTCTCAACCAAAAAGAGCGGTAGCCGCAAGATCAGCAACATCCAAGGCAGGAAGTGCGAGGTGTAGGTAGGTGGGGAGGCAGAAGAGAGACGTGACCTGTATTGCATGCTGGGTACATAGGTGTTTCCTTGCACTCACCCGCTTAGGACGTGGGAGTCAGGATCTTTAAGTATGGCGGTGGAATGCATGCGTACACAGACTAGACCTCGATTTATGCTCTCATCTAATCACGTCCAATTGTAGATTTGCTTGAAAATTGTACTGAGGATTGGGAAGTGCATGTGGAAATCTGTGTGACCTACGCTTTCAGCACCCCGTTTGAATGAAACTTGAAGTGTAACGTCTACACCCTACACCCACCATTGAAGTGTAACGTCTACACCCACCAATGAAGTGTAACGTCTACACCCACCATTGAAGTGTAACGTCTACACCCACCATTGAAGTGTAACGTCTACACCCACCAATGAAGTGTAACGTCTACACCCACCAATGAAGTGTGACGTCTACACCCACCATTGAAGTGTAACGTCTACACCCACCAATGAAGTGTAACGTCTACACCCACCAATGAAGTGTAACGTCTACACCCACCAATGAAGTGTAACGTCCCCACCATTGGCCATACGGCAGACGGGGATTACCATCCCAGGGAAGAGAAGGTAGGAACTTGAAATCAACACTGCACCACCAGAGCAATCATACTGTAACGATGGACAGCTAAAACGGTCACTGTTATCTTCGCCCACCACTTAAGTGATTGGAACCCTGCGTCGTCGCTGTGTCAGGTGACAGCTCTGCCATTGAGCTATGGCGGTAACATAAATCGAAGAAAGAAATCCAAAACATGTTGTCCTCTTGTTCCTGGGAAAGAAAGATGAACTTGGAACCACACAAACACACACTACACTACACACACACACACACACACACACACATACACACGCACACCCACAGTATTCACATACACACAATGTATTCTTTTGTACTCAAGTAAGGGAGAGGACAATAGGGGGCCTGGGGTTGAAGGAATGAGAAGGGAATGGGGCGAGCTTGGGAAGGAAGTGACGTAGACTGATTGCGTGGCAGGGAGGTGTGAGGAGCAATGTGTCCAAGTTCTAATTGAGAACGGAAGCGGACAAAAGACTGACACGTTTCCTGAACTCGCCCAAGCCCTCACACTGTGCACCCTACCCTGAAACTCTGGGAGCTAGAAACCAGTCTTTCACGTAATACTACACAGAATGCTATTGATGGTGATGGAGAGGATGATGAGGAGGAGGAGGTGGAGGATGAGGCTGATGATGATGACTGTGACGATGATGATGGTGATAATACCGTGTACAGAGGTGCAGTCACGCAGTGCTTTGGGCACACGCTGGATAATGTTTCGTGAAGCAACGTCGGGACCGGTTACTACTTGGATGGGTGATCATGCGTGAATTGTAACCATCAAACAACAACCACAAAACAAATAAAAATGTAATGAAACAAGTACACAAAAACACAATGCCATTCCACCCAGCTGTGAATGGGTACCTGGCTCTGCTTACAACCGGAAAAGATAAAGCAGCGAGGGGAGAGCTGGCTCACAGAAACGAGAGGTCTCAACACACGCCTCTCTCCACAACCCCCAACGACAGAGAAGTCACAGCGATCAGCAGGTACCGCAAGGATAGGATCTCAATACACTTGGTTTCATGCAAATGCATAACTATTTAGAGGAAAAACCTTACAATAGGGTGGCCTCATGGCGCGGTAGATTAGTCGCAAGTATTCTATGCTTTTTTTTGTTGTATCAATTTGTATTCATCAGATTAACATAAGTTGTACTGATACTGTATTCTAAGCGAGTTCGATTCCTGCAAGGGACGAACGTATGCGACTTAGGTACGAGATTATTGAGGTCACCGAGGTACTCCGGTTTCCTCCCTCCCTCCCTTCAATAATGGTATTGGAGGCAGTCAAAATAAATTTTCAAAAATAAAAATTGGGTTTCCTTTCCGTCTTCTAATAGCGATCTCCCTGCCTTTATACCACATGTTTGAGGGATAGATGTATATGTGTTGCTAGTATGAGAGCGGGTGATCCATGTGAGCGTGTATGTTGGTAATAGATCACCGCGCTCTGAGCCTGATTGGTGATTTGGAAAAAAGCGCGTTTACAATCCATTATTATTATTATTATTATTATTATTATTATTATTATTATTATTATTATTATTATTATTATTATTATTATTATTAAACGCCAACCAACCAACCAACAAAAAACAACAATTATAAACCTTTCACAATAGAGGTACTTCACATCATTTCAAATGTTTTGGTTCTATCCTAATACAATGTAATAACTCGATTCAATTTATTATATATTTTTTAAAAGTATTTATTTGTTTATTAAATCGTTTGTATATAGTGTTTTTTTTTCACCTCAAGAGCTGCTTTTAAAGCATTTTTATATGCAGACGGACAACTGCACATAATTCTCCTCGTGAATGTTTACTAGGACAATAAAGGATTGTGAATTCTGTGCTTGTAAACTCACCCTCTACATTGTGTTTTGGTGACAGTATAATGATGTGCTTAATGGAGCACTGGTGGCCACACTGAAAATGGTCACAATCAGCGTTGTCATGGAGCGGCAGAGCATTATCTAGTATATTACGACGGAAGCTGACTGAGATGGAAAGTAACGGAGATATTTTGCAGTGTTCCCGATTACGCACAGTAGTGCGTCAATTACGCACAAAATATGAAAAATGACGCAGAAAAATTTGCACGTGTGCGTCCTGTGGACGCACACATTTTTTTCGAATAGCTGAAGTCAAAAATACGACCAACGAGTGGCGAACTAATTCACGGCATAATCAGAATCAGAACCCAACTGAGACTGCCATTGCAGACGATTAAAGATTGTGTCGGGAGTTGTCCTTAAAAATCGCATGCGCGCGCATTGTAAACTTCCTCCAAGCAATGCATTCACTGAAGTTTGCAGCAACCAAGCGAATCAGGCTTAAATAAACATTTAATACATGTTTTAATTTTTTGGTTTTATATGATTATGATAACTAATGTGACGCTTTAACAGAGTAAAAAAAAAAGTGAGGCTTGGACTTGTTTTTACATTTCTTTTTCCGATTTGGGGACTCTCAAAATTTGCACAAGGACTCTTAAAATGTTATACCTGGGAGTCCCAAGGACTCTCATTTTTTGTGTGTGGAGGGAACACTGTTTTGGAAGTGAACGTCTTGAACCACCAGTGAAAGAAACTATATCCACAACACAAAACAGAAGGAGTAAATAGGACAGGAAGGGAGGTAAGAAGAGGAATTGAGGGAGAGAGAGAGTGATAGAGACCGAGAGAGAGAGAAATTGTGTGTGTGTGTGTGTGAGAGAGAGAGAGAGAGAAAGAGAGAGAGAGAGAGATAGTAAAAAGTATGTTTGTGTGTGTGCTTGTGTGTCTGAAAGAGAGAGAGAGAGAGAGAGAGAGAGAGAATTAGCAGGGAAGACAGGAAGACGGAGTGTTGTAACGCTGGATCAATATGGCGACATGTGCTGAGCTGACTGAAGTGCCACAATGCCAGCTATGGGCAGGCAGACAAAACCACTTCCCAAGCTGTCTATGAGTCCTCCACCACCCTCACTCCCATATAATTCTCACACGCCTTATTGTTCTCTGTTTCAGCAGTACATGCTAACAACACAAAGGTCAAGAGAATAGTTTTACCCATGATCAAAGTCATTTTTACCTTGATTTGAGTAGTACTTCACAGGAGCCAATCTCAGTTAATTTTGCAAACGCCTTGTAGACTTCGTAACATAAAAGAACAGACAATGTGTTGCCATTTCAACCCATAGGCTTTAATATTAGATAGTTAGTCCTTGTTTATAGGTTCCAGCGGACTGCAAAGAGATGAATCAGGACCACAACTTGCTTCAAAGAGGGCTCAACCCTGATCTGTATAAAGGATCTGCTGAAACAACCCTAATGGTAACACTGAAGGCACTCATCCAGCCGGCCACTTTAAAATAAAGGCATCCCATGCAGGGAACGCTAAGCGTAGGCTAAATGACAAACTATATAATAATAATAATAATAATAATAATAATAATAATAATAATAATAATAATAATAATAATAATAAAAAAAATAATAATAATAATAATAATAATAATAATTATTATTATTATAATAATAATAATAATAATAATAATATTTACAATTAAACTAGATTGTTGGACGCTATCTAGCACATAACAATGAATTAAAAATCATTCTTGAGTAAGAGCGCGAGGCACTATGCAGGGCTCAGAGCTTATAGTTACAAAGTTCGGTATGCACAACTCAAACTGAAGCTTTGTCGGTCCTACCGGCAATTGAATGGTCGATAAGAGTTTTAAAACTGGCTAAAAGTGATGCTTAGGGCTTGGAGGTTGGAGTTTTTGTTTTGGAGGGGGAAAAACCTTCACCCAGAACCAGATGACTCGACTAGGTCAACTCAGCACTCTGACACAGAACTATTACTTCATGGTTGACGGAATAACGTCCGAGTCAAAAACGGGCAAAGAGCCCTACAAGATCCTAATTTAACGGATTCTTCGTAGTATTATAACTTGTACAACGTGTTAAACCTTTAATACACAACTCTTTATGTTAATGCCGACCATGACAACTTTACCGATTACAACCATTTCATTCTCAAGTTTGCTTTACACGACGGGTGGAGGAGGGGGGGGGGAGAGAACAATGCTGTTGTTTACGGTGAAAAAAAGAGAGAGAAAAATCCAGATAGTATATAAATGTTTTAAACCAACTTTCGAACCTCTCACCATTTTTCAATTTTTTGCCCGTGTTCACTGTTCGTCTTAGCAGCTTGGTTGCCCTGAAAGTTCAGTGTTTATTTAGGTCCCTAAATCCTTTGTGATGGTTATCCCCGTCTGTCGTATCGCAAATGGTGGACGTAGACGATAATCTTCAATGTCCATTATTGGAGTGTCCCCGATACGTTACTGATCCAGTTTTCTCCCCTCTGCCGTGGCCTTGATCAACTCAAACATGAGGCGCTGATGGCACTGCTTGGGAATCCTTCCTCTGCTTGCTGTCACCGGCTCTATAGTGTATAATGTGCGCACGTTTGTGCGTGAGTGGTTTGAGAGGGGGATGAGGTGGGACGAAGGAGGGGGGAAGGGGGGGGGGAGAGTGGGAACCCGGAATAAAATTAGATGTGTATTTTATATATGTACCGTTTTAAAAAAAATCAAATAACAAATGTTCAAAGTTTGTATGTATGTACAGTTTAACTTTAATTTTATTGTTTTATTGGATTGTGATGTCTGTTTGTAAACCGGTTTGTGTGATGTCACTCTGTGATAACTGTACCCTGGCAATAAGCTCTGTCTGTGATTAGATAGAAATAGCTTCTTCTGTTTGATTTTGTTTTACATTCTATTACATAAGTTACTCTATAAATGAATAGCGTGTGTGTGTGTGTGCATATATAATCGCATCCTACATGTTGTAGAGATTTTAAACAAATATTATACTATCTTTAATTTTTTACTTGTATTTTATTTTTATTTTGTTTATTTTAGTGATCAAGTGCATGCCTGTCATAGTTCCTTGTGAAAGGTATTTCAATATTTGTTGAATTGACGTGCTAGATCTATCTGACTCTTACAAACAACCTGCGGAACAAACTGAACTCCGACCCTATCCGGTTTGGGTGAGGAGTCCCCCAGGAGTCCGTGCTTGGACATGTACTGTTCACTCTCTAAACTCAACCTCTTGACCACGCCTTTGACCGACGCAACGTTCTCCATTTTTCTTTTGCTGACGACTCAAAATGATGACCAACAACACCAATGGCATCAATACGGACATCAAAGTCCAAGGCCAATCCCTCAACACAGTGCATAGCTTCAAATATTTAGGAGCCATTGTATCAGACAATGGGTTTCGACAGGAAGTCCTCTCCAGGATCGCACAAACAACTGCTGCCCTGACAAGGTTGAAGCCCATTTGGAAAGACAGGACCATCCGTCTACATTCCAAAGTAAGACTGCTGCGCTCCCTTGTCATCTCCATCTTCCTATATGCTTGCGAAGCATGGACCCTCATAGCAAATCTCCAACGAAGAATACAAAGCTTGGAGATGAGGTGTTACAGAAGACTTCTGGGCATTTCCTATTCCCAACACATCACCAACGACGAAGTCCGACAGACCATCACACAAGCCATTGGACAACACGATGACCTGCTAACAGTGGTGAAGAAACGGAAACTCCGATGGTATGGCCACGTCACCAGATCATCAGGCCTTGCAAAGACTATTCTGCAAGGCACAGTGCAAGGAGGTAGAAGAAGAGGGAGACCGAAAAAGAGGTGGGAGGACAACATTCGAGAATGGACTGGTTTGACACTGAGCGAAGCCATCAGGGCTGCTGAGGACAGAGAAAGATGGAGTATGCTGGTTAAACGATCATCTGTGGTGCCCCTACGACCTTCGGGTTACGGGATAGGATAGGATAGGATAGGACGACTCAGCTTCAAAACAGCTCCACTCCTGATCAGTCTGACACTACCCTATCCACTCTCTCTAATACCATCACCGACATACAGAACTGGATCACTGAGAACAAGCTTCCACTCAACAGAAACAAAACTGAAGCCATACTGATAGAGACCATATCCAAACTCTCAAAAGCCACCTCTGACTCTCTGGAACTCTCCGACTCGTCCATCTCTCTGTCTTCCTCTGTCAAAAATTTTTGAGTCACCCTAGACAACACCCTCTCCATGAAACAACACATCTCTTCTGTCTCTCGCACCTGCAACTTTCAACTCCGCCGCATTGCCACTATACGCAAGTTCCTCACCAAAGACGCTACAGCCAAGCTTGTCACTTCTACCATTCTCTCTCGTCTTGACTATTGCAGCTCCCTTCTTGCTGGACTTCCCGCTTCTTCTGTCTATCGTCTTCAACGCATCCAAAACAGCTCTCACCGTCTTGTCCTTAAAAAGAAAAAGAAAAACGACATCACTCCTCTGTTGCAACAACTCCATTGGCTACCCGTCTCACATAGGATCAAATACAAGCTCAACACTCTCACATACAAATGCATCAACAAGTTTGCTTCTACCTATCTCTCTGATTTTCTCTCTCTCTATCAACATTCCCAAAAACTCCGCTCCACAAACGACAACCTCAAACTCAACATACTTCATACAAAACTTAAAACTGCAGGCCGACGCTCGTTTTCTTTTCAAGCCCCTACCAACTTGAACTCTCTACCTCTCCCCCTCCGTCAACAACAGTCTTTAAAAGCACTTAAATCTGACCTCAAGACTTTTCTTTTCCCTCAATAATCCTCAGACTACAATGCCCCGCTACACCAAATCACCCCCACCCCTCCCCCAAACCACGTCACTCGGAAGCCTAATAGGAGCACTCGTACATGGCCATGTGGTAATAATTATTTGAAACTTTCTCATGGTTATTTTTAGTGCCGTGCGTCTCTGTTTGTATTGGTACCTTGTCATCTTCATGTAATTTATGTGCAGGTGTGTGTTAGTGTGCTTGAATGGTTAATGCAAAAGGATGTGTATATGTGCGCCTTGAGTCGCATTGTGGTGAGATATGTGCGCGCTATAAGTTCTCGTAATATTATTAATTATTATTATTGTATGCTTTTCCTATGCATTCCATAGTTTACCAAATCTTACACTACACACCAGCAGCAGCATTTTCTAGAGCTATCGTGTCTCTCTCTCTAGCTAGCTAATTCAAATGCTATTTCTATCTAAGCCAATGTGCTAACTTTGATGAAAATTCCTCCGCTGAGTTATGAAGAGAGTTGTGATTTAAAAAAAAAGAAAAAAAAGGTAAAGGTAGTCCCATAGCCTGTGGCCGTAGAGGAGCGTGATGTTGGAGATTACACTTATCTTGGGCCAGCGTAATGAGGGTGATGCCCATCTCTCTCCCTCGCTGCTTTACCTTCCCCACCCTTAAGAGAGTAGGTACTCAGTCACAGTTGAGTCAACTGGGGGCGTTGTTATTTGTCGCTTCACGTTTTGCAGTCACCCATCCAAGTGCTAACCGCACTGGACGATGCTTAACTTGCGACACAGTAGCGAGTGCTCCAACCACTGCGCTATGCGACACCCCGTTTGTTAAAAAATAACTGTTATATTGCAAGCTTGACAGCAACAACTGTACAACCTTTCTCGTTAATAACAAATATACACACGGTATACGATAGCTGAATCTCCGTGTATTATAATTCTTCAGCCATGTGGACCACTGACGTCATGTCTTGACGTCATGTCTTGACAAACCAGACATCCAATGACGCCACAGTAACGTATGCGTAGTTTGAGGGAAAGCTTGTGGTAATGAATAGCTTGAGAGAAAACCATGATGGTAATTTTTTGTCCAATGTGGCATCAAATATCACCCCTGTAAAATGGAGTCGCGATGACAGTATTTCCAATTAAATGCCATCGCAGCATCTGTAGTTCACATAAACTACACTGGTGTTGACCTGGCGACCAAATTGCTCGTTAAAACATCCATAGAACAATCTATTTTGCTGTGAAATACTGTCCCGAACAATTCTGCAATACCGCCCCGTGAAATACTTCTGTAAAATATTGTCACCCACGAGACATTTTTTTAACGTAAAATATTGTTTCCACAATACAGGTTCAGGTCACGTATGCTGGGCAGGTACAGCCTATACGGATTACAATCTTTGTTTCCAATGTATGATACTGCGCCTAAAAAAAAGGGATAATTACGGAAATAATGTTGTTACAAGTGGTGCCTTTAACGTGCAAACATAACTGCCATACCAATGACATAATACCAATCGTATAATATTTAGACATTTCGATGAGAAAAACAATTTGCGCATCGTAAGTATTAAACTACTGTTTCCTGGAGTGTGGATATTTGACTTGGACGACATAAATCCTAATTTTAGAAGTAAATGTGTGATTAATAAACATACTTCCCCTGACTCACTGGTGCAACTAACGACGTAGCCTTGCAATCGCCCTCACAACGGAAGTTGTAAGATAAGAAAACAAACACCTGGGTTACTTCCCCTCCCTCCTTATTGTGCACGTGCTGAGCGTGCCTCTAATACCCCAAGCTCACAGCCAGCGCTGAAACCAATCAGATCTTTGTTGGCTGCAAAGCGGGGAAGGGGAGGGAAATTACATGTGAGTCAGGGTAAGTATGCTTATTAATCACAAACTTACATATATATAAAATTTGGGTACATGCATTAATTTCATATGCTATAGAGCTTGCCACTCGAACCTCCTCTATAGCCTGCTTTGCCAGAAGCGAGACCACCTCCATATCCAAAACCGCCCTTTCCTCCGGCCAAACCCAGTCGAATGAAAACTGGTGGAGAGTGGCACAAAGGCGGCCTCAAAATTCCCGATTGCAGCTTGAACCCTGACCTTATCACCTCTTGCACCTAGCTGCTTCCGGAGGCAAGCACCAGCCAAGCCTGACGCTCGGTAGATAGCCTTCCTGGGGCGTGCACGCCTGAAGCTCGGGATGAAACGCCGGGGCAAGTCATTGTTTTGAGGCTGGCCCCTTTTCCGCCCCTCCCATGGAGAGCTGAAGAGGAGCCACCCCTCTTGCCACGAAAAGGGCGGCCACGAAAATACTGTCGTCTATCTAGCGAGGCAGCCCCACTGAAAGAGCCGCTGCCGCAGCATCTCCGAAAAGACGCTTGACCCGCAGAGACCAGAGTCCTCTGGGAGGCCTGGGCGAGGAGGGAGAAAGCATCTGTCTTAGCCATTTCCGCTTCCTCAGGAAACGCCGCTCTGACATACAGGTGAAATAGAGAGCTCTGAGACAGAAGTCCCGCCCGCAGAGAGGACGCCAACGCTTGAGGAATATGCTTGGATTCCTTAAGAATAGCGTCTCTTCTTGCCAACACAACACTGACGTAGGAAACCGCCTGCGCACAGCAATCCTGCGACACAGCCAAGTTCAAAGCAGTTAGCAGAGTGCGAACCGAAGCGGGAGACACATCATCCCTAAACTCGCCGTGCACGTGAAAAAGTGCAGCAGAGATCGAGGCAAACAGAACATGCACAGTTGAAGTACATTGGAATGCTCAAAAGCGGAAAACGCTTTGGCCGAAAGCTTCACTGACTTCGGGACCAGAGCAACACCCCTAAGCAGGGATAGGTCGTCCCTTGTCACCGAAAGCGTCGTTGAACAGAGCAGCCCTGGCTAAAAATTTAGGCCAAGTCCAAAATTGCGCATTGGCTGGAGATTCTTTCAAAGCCAACACAATAGCCGGAGATTCTTTCAAAGCCAACGCAGTAGCCGAAGAATCAGCCGAAGCCAGATAAGTCTATGCTGGTCAACCTTGCTCACCACATAAGGAGCAAGCCGAGCCACCAGCTGCACCGCCTCTTTGAAAACGGCACCGCAGAAGAGGCCGGTGGCGCAACAGGATCCGCCTCAGAAGCCTGAGAGGTATCAGACCATTGACCGCTTTCCTCTGCCCAAGAGTCACCCGAAAGCTCAACCGACAGGTTGTCTATAGCGGAAAAGCGCTGGGCATCGAGATACCCGTGCCATGCAGCGGAAACGGAAGAGGCCTGAAACGTCTATCCGAACCAATAACCCGAGCACCATCCAAAACAGAACTTGTCTGAGGTGGGGCGGAAGAAGGATTACCGGAAGCGTTCATTATGGCCGGGGGCAGAACGCTACGATAAGGTACAGCCTGGCCGACACCGGAAGCGGAAGCTTCAAAGTGCAGTCCGCCCGCACCGAAAGTCGGCACTCCCTCAATCCCCCCTCCGTGACCGGAAGGAGAGAGGGTCGGAGGATGGCTGGGGGAAGCCGTTGCAATGCCGGAGAGATAGACCGCCAACGACCCCGGTCGGGCTATTGTTCCTCCGCACGCAGCTGGGCCCATTATGGTCAAAGGAGCATGCAAGGCATCCAGCTCGTGATCAGCCAGGGGTTTCGACCCTCAGTGAACGGCAGAGCCGACAGCTCACTGAGGGTGGATAACTCGTTCTAGGTCCACATGCCCCTGACACGGCCACAGCGCCCGTGCTCACCTGAGAACCCCGCGGCGACGGCGGCCGGAAGAAAGACTCAGGAACAGGTTCGGAGGAGGAAAGCTGCGCAGCCAGCCGCTACATCGCCTGCGCATTGGAGTCCGAAAAGAGTAGGCTCGGCTGAAAAACAGGGATCATCATGTCCTTACCGTCCGGAAACACCACCTTCACCAATTTGGGGCTGGCACAGCCTGAACCAGCGGGAGCCGGAAAGACTGTGTCCTTGGTTCTGTAGCCGAAAGTTGCCTTCGCGCCGGAAACACCCCTCCACGGAAGCTTGCCGACCGACTCGGAGGCGCTAAAAGCAGAAGAAACAGAAGAACCTCTTTTCTTCTTAGAAACCGGGAAAAGGATAGAAGACTGTGAAGGCTGCGTCTCTTTGCGGGGAAGGGAAGGGGCAGCAGGGGAACTAGCCAGCTTGGAAGAGCGGTGCTCGGTCATAGCCACTGAGAACAAAAAGCGAAAGCACAAAGCTTACCTTGCTTCACCAAAAAAAACACACACACACACACCCAGATACCTAAGTAAAGACTCGCCTATAGGTACCAAGAAAGTTAACAAAAGGTTAAACCCTTGAACAAAGGATTGCCACAAAGGCTAGATCCCTGACTAATTAAACAGCCGTGAAAACGGTTAAGTCCAAAACACTAATAGCTAAAAAGAAGCTGAAGTGTAACGAGAGGGCATAGACTACACATCCACACAAGACGAACGCCAAGAAAGATCTGATTGGTTTCAATGGTGCTTGTGAGCCTGGGGTATTAGAGACAAGCTCAGCACGTGCAGAATAAGGAGGAAGGGGAAGTAACCCACGTGTTGTTTTCTTATCTTAAACTTCCTTGTGAGACCGATTACTGTGCAACGTCAAGTTAGCTGCGCCAATGAGTCAGTGTATAATAATTATGTGAAATTAATACCATCATTGTGACCATATTTCAGGAAGGGGTATTTGTGATGTAACAATGTGCCTGTGTCCTGCTTGCCATGGGGTTCGGCTTATAAGCTGCAATTAGTCAACCTGATCACTGCTGGTCCCCAAGCGTATCACAGTTTTGATCAAAACAAAATTCATCCTTGAAGCGACACTTGAATGATCTGGACGAGTACCAGGTTTCTGACAAACCGTTCAAAGGAGGCATGCTAGAGCATAGTAAAATAAGAGGAATAGGAAGAAGAAGAAGAAGAAGAAGAAGAAGAAGAAGAAGAAGAAGAAGAAGAAGATGATGATGATGATGATGATGATGATGATGATGATGATGATGATGATGATGATGATGCAGACGCTTCCACATGCACAACAAACACACATTCATCACTTAAACATGTGGCGTAAAGGAAAGCCGTTACTGAGAAGCGGAGATCGACAGCGAATTTTATTTTTGAAATGTGAGGCTGCACCCAATACACTTCACAAGAACATTACCTGGGTTAGTGACATAACTCTAGTGTCATTATATTTGCACCTACCACAAAGGTCATGGTCACTGGAGGTATTTTGTTGCTCAATACAGTGGAACCTCTCACAACGACCCCCCCCTCTATAACGACTCCCCCGCTACAACGACCCATTTTATTTTAACCGATGTATTTCCTTATATTGCTGTCATCAGTATAGCGACTCCCTCGCTATAACGTCTAACGACCGATCTTTGCAGACCGTATAGCGACTTTCTTGGCATGACTGCACAATAAAAACTGTCTACGATCTTGTTCAGCACAGTCAGACAGGTACCTAAATGTGACACGCCAGCCGATAAAGTAATCTTCTATAAGTTTGACGTCATCTTGTAACGTCACATTCTAGATTCTACTCGTTTGGGGTTTGCATTTCACTTTATTCACATCACGAGCGCGGCACTGAGAAGAAGCAAAGAAAGCGTGATGGGATGATGGAGTCTACAAAGAAAAGAAATTTTTTTATCTCTGGAAGATCGAGTTAATGTTGTAAACAGACACAAAAAAGGAGAGACTGCCATTGCGATCGCAAAGAGTCTTAAAGTTGGAAAAACACAAATTCAAGGAATTATCCGAGACAAAGATGACATTCTTAAAAGGTGGGAAAGTGGTGATAATGCCGATCGTACGCGATCAAAACGGAGGAAGACAACATACTCGGAAGTAAATGAGAAAGTTTGGGATTGGTTTCTGGATGCTAGAAGAAAGAATATTCCGATCACTGGCAAATTGATTCAAGAAAAGGTCATTATGCTCTCTGTAAAGACCCCTCTCTATATATAAAGACCCCTCTCTATAAAGACCGATTTTTGTCAACATTTTCAAGGTCGTTGTAGAGAGGTTCCACTGTATATCAAATACGGCTGAAACAATTTTGCGTCCGTTTTGGTATACAGGTACTTCAAACCATGGGCCATCAGCCTTCAGAGGCAACCCGGTTATCAGTCAGTCGTTTCGAATTTCACGGGTTTTGTTGTTGTTCAAACAACTGCTGCCCTGGCGAGGTTGAAGTCAATTTGGAAAGACAGGACCATCAGTCTCCATTCCAAGGTAAGACTGCTGCGCTCCCTTGTCATCTCCATCTTCCTATATGCTTGCGAAACATGGACCCTCACAGCAGATCTCCAACGAAGAATACAAAGCATGGAGAGGAGGTGCTGCAGAAAACTTCTGGGCATTTCCTATACCCAGCACATCACCAACGACGAAGTCCGCCAAACCATCACACAAGCATTGGACAACACGATGACCTGCTCACAGTGGTAAAAAAACAACGGAAACTCCGATGGTATGGCCACGTCACCAGATCATCAGGTCTTGCAAAGACCATCCTGCAAGGCACAGTGCAAGGAGGTAGAGACCGAAAAAGAGGTCGAAGGACAACATTCGAGAATGGACTGGTTTGACATTGAGCGAATAAATCAGGGTTGCTGAGGACAGGGAAAGAATGATGGAGTACGCTGGTTAAACGATCATCTGTGGTGCCCCTACGACCTTCGAGTTATGGGATAGGATAGGATAGGATAGGTTGTTGTTCAAAACACACTTCATGTCTCCATTCATGAGGGTTGCTGAGGACAGATAAAGATGGAGAAAGCTGGTTAAACGATCATCTGTGGTGCCCCAACGACCTTCGAGTTATGGGATAGGATAGGATAGGATAGGTGTAAGCGCCTATGAAATACTTTTGAATGTCTTGCCATCTTGTTTGTTCTACCATTACGAGGCGGCAACTTTGCTCATGTCGGAAGACGTGTACTCAAACCACAACACCATCATTGCCAGCATCATCAAGAAAACAGAACGGGGGAGAAGAAAGAGGAATCAAGAAAGAAAGAAAAAAGAAAAAAAGAATAACAAGACGGCAAGCCATTGAAATGTTATTCCAGACACTCGCAAGCAAAGCCAATTTTCAGAAACAGCGCAAAACGTGTTTAGAAAATAGTGACAATAGCACAATGACCTTGACCTTTGCGGAAGTACATATACAAATGATCCTACATGCTTAGCAGTAGTTAAAGTATGTACGCAAGAAAAAAAAAGGATGAATTTGGGTTAAGTTATTCTTGAGATAAGGCAAACAGCAAAGTTCAGAGCAACGGTTCAGACTGACCGGGCTGCTACTGAAGGATGACCTATGATTTGAAGTGCCCGTCAACAACATCGCTAAAAAGGTTTTATAGGTATTTGTGCAAAACCCCAGTGACCTTGACCTTTAGTAGACCTTAGCAGAGCAAATATAATGGCACGGGAGGCATGCCGTAATATTCCTATGAAAGTTGATCAAAATCCGTTCAGTGGTTCTTGAGATATGGCTCCCAACGGACCGACAGACATGGAGACGGACCGACAGATCGACATTTGAATTGTTATGATTCCCGACTGTTTTAATGTGTTTCCAGATAAGTCCGGAAATACAACAAAATCATATTTATCATCCACTCAGATGGAATTCAAACTGCTTTCTCACCCAGCCTGCACTAGATCAAATCTAAACCTACGCCAACCATCTGTTACTTCAAGCAAATGAACAGGTCCACAGGAAGCAGTAGAATGGCCAGTTCTCACAAACCAGGATGATGGTGGTGGCAGCAGATGGTTTCAAACCCTGCAACACGAGCTCCGCAGTGAACTGCTGAATGCGCCACATAACTATATCTCAACAAGAGGAATAAAAGAATGTGAATCCGGAGAAAGTGGAGCAAGACTTTCGCAAGGTCATATTGACGGCTTCGTATTCCTGCACTCGTGTTGACTTTCGCTTTCGCAATGGAGCATGGCCATGTGTGTGTGTGTTGTGTGTGTGTGTGTGGGTGTAGGTGTGTGTGTGTGTAGGTGTGTGTGTGTGTAGGTGTGTGTGTGTGGGTGTGTGTGTGTATGGGTGTGTGTGTGTGTGTAGGGTGTGTGTGTGTGTGTGTGTTGGTGTACGTGAAAAACCGCACAAATGGGTTTCAGACCTTGTCTTTTCTAGTAACAAATGGGTTTATTTGCTTGGAACCCACTTTTTTGTAAGTGCGCGGGAATGCTCTTTTAGTGCTTGGGAGTGCAGTTGTAGTGCATGAGAGTGTTTTAAGTACACAGGAGTGCTCTATCCAGGACGGAGAAAATACAGTCAATTTTCGGAGAAATTTTGAAGAAAATTCGACCTATTTCGTAGCCTATAGGAGACGAACTAGGTCAACTTTTTAGCAAAGGGTTAGGGTAAGGGCTAGTTGCAGCGCTACAACTAACCCTTGCCCTAACCCTTTTCCATCAAAAAATGACTTTCCGATTCCTACATTCTTAAATGAACCCATTTGTGATGTATTGCAAATATGTGTGTGTGTGTGTGTGTGTGTGTGTGTGTGTGTGTGTGTGTGTGTGTGAGTAGGTGTGTCAGGAGCGCGGGGTGGGAAAGGGAGCAAAGGCAAGGATTGTTTGGTGTAGGATTGGGAGGCAATGTTGTTTGGAGTACGATTGCGGGAAGCAGGGGGCAGTATTCGGCGGCCTGGGGCTGGGAAAACAAACTGAGTTGATGGCTTTCCGATGTCAAAACCTCAATACATCGTTCATCTTTCCCGTTCTCAACCACTGCCTGAACTCCCCCACGCCGAAGCACAAGATTCTTTTACAGATCCTGAAAGACAACAACGTAAATCATATTATAGTCTCCGATGCCAGCATGTTGTGGCAACATTCGACAAAGCAGTTCAGCGAAAAACGCATACATTCAACTCCGCTTATATCAAAACACTGTTAAATAGTCATTTGGTGGAGAAGAAAGGAAAATGACTCAGCAGTGAAAGAGCACTTAAAACACCACTAGTTCCCAAGAAATAAAAGTTAATTTGTATTTTATTTTAATGGTTCTTAAATAGCGCTTTTCAAGGCGTTGGCCGATACAGAATCTACATCAAGCCGCCTGGGGCAATCATGAATCTTATACAGTCATGCCATCACAAAAGTCTTGTATTTGTATACCATGGTTTCTTCCTGTTTTTTATTTTCTTTTATTTTGGAGGAAGTCCTCTCCAGGATCGCACAAACAACTGCTGCCTTGGCGAGGTTGAAGCCAATTTGGAAAGACAGGACAATCAGCCTACATTCCAAGGTAAGACTGCTGCGCTCCCTTGTCATCTCCTTCTTCCTATAGGCTTGCGAAACATGGACCCTCACAGCAGATCTACAACGAAGAATACAAAGCATGGAGGTGCTACAGAAGACTTCTGGGCATTTCCTATACCCAACACATCACCAATGACGAAGTCCGACAAACCATCACACAAGCCATTGGACAACACGATGACCTGCTCACAGTGGTGAAAAAACGGAAACTTCAATGGTATGGCCACGTCACCAGATCATCAGGTCTTGCAAAGACCATCCTGCAAGGTAGGGAAAGATGGAGTACGCTGGTTAAACGATCATCTGTGGTGCCCCTACGACCTCCGAGTTACGGGATAGGATAGGATAAAATTTATTTTGTTGACAAAATGGAAGTTTTATTTCCAAGCTTTGCATAACCCCTGCTATTCTTCTTTCCGAAAGTTAAAAAAAATTGTTATATTCAAGGTTTGGATATATTATTCACGTCAATTCTAATTCCCAAGCTGTTTGACTTATCCGAACTTTACTGTTGTATAGATCTAGATATATAAAGAACTGGCGCGTGCTTGAGAGAAAGAGTTTGTTTTACATGTTGCATTCCACTAGTCGGCTGAAAAGTACCCCGCCCCCTCCATCTCCCCTCCCACTTCGGCTGAGAGCCTGCATAAATCTTGGAGCCTTGATGTATTTTGTCAAACACTAAATTTAAATCCTCAGAGAGACAGCGAGAGCCAGAGAGAGAGAGAGAGAGAGAGAGAGAGAGAGAGAGGGAGGGAGGGGTGCGATTTTTATCTATTTCTTTTGTTATTATGAACTTATTTTATTTTGTTTTATTATTATTATTATTATTATTATTATTATTATTATTATTATTATTATTATTATTATTATTATTATTATTATTATAACTTTAAATTTTCCTGCTGTAAAAATCCTAAAGTAGCTGTCCCCCCGCCCCCCACCACCCCGACAGGGGTTTTCATTAACTAATTAGCTTTCACAGACTAACTCGAAACATGGTGTCTCTCAACTTTAGTAATTTAAGGCCACCTATTACACAAACTTGCGGTTTGTAATAAAAGGGTTTTGGTAAAACATTCATAACAGGATAACATAAACATAAACAGAAGCGCGCGCGCACGAACGCTCACACACACACACACACACACCAAAAGAATAATGGAAGGAGAGAAAGAACATGATTGGAGAGGCAGAAGGATAACTCAATGCAGTTTTGGAAGAAAAAAAATTGCAGTGAAAAGGCTATATGACCCTAACGTCCTCTCTCACTTCCTTCCTCCCTCCCTCCCCCCCCCTTCTCTCTCTTTCTTTCTATCTCTCTTTCTCCATATATATTACATCTTCATTTATAATGTTTACTAGTGCCCATTTACATGGTACACTTTCTTTGTTTAAAGTACACATTTTAATTCTTTACTCTAGTTCAAGTGCAAGGTGCTTTGTTAAGAGTGTGAAACGGAGAGAGAGAGAGAGAGAGAGAGAGTGAGAGAGAGAAAGAGTGAGAGAGAGTACGAATAGTTTGACATATTAATGTCTGAACCTGATTTAATATATTAACATTACAGTTTCGTGTGATTGTTAATGTTCCTAACGTTTAAAGGACGGGGTGTGAGATTAGGATGTTTAAAGATTCAACTTCTGTGAATGAGTGAGTGAGTAAGTGTGAGTGTGTGTGTATGTGAGTGTGTGTGTGTGTGTGTGTCTCCCTCTTACCCTCTGTTCATGAAAAGATTAGAAGGGGAAGTGTGCATCGTGTAATACTACAGAATATAGGGTGGTTAAAAATTAACTCCATATTGTTAATGGCTTGTAATTTTTGTGAATGGCAATACAATCGCACGAAACACAATGCATGTTGATCCTTACATGAGTGGAATTTAATTGCAGACCTCTGATGTCATATCACAATGACGACAGCAGTCAGCAATGGCCCATCGTCTGGCACGACGTGAAGGGGCTCAACTGACATATTACATCAGAAAACATAATACGAAGTGTCGAGGCGACGGACCATTGCGGTCTTCTCTCGTCACGGCGAGCTGAAATCAGAGACGAGAGGCCGGTAATGCCGATCTGAGCCTGGAAATGTCTCTGGCAATGTGGGCACATCAGATGAGCTTGGGTGCTCTCTGCTATGTGGCTGTTGCTTTGCTCGAACTTTGTGTTTTCAGATTGTACCATTGTACGGATCACGATACATGCAAAATGCAAGTATTATTTACAAAAGGTACGCGGAATTTTTTATAAGGAGTTATTTTTTCAACCATATGTACCAGTAGAAGTGAACGGACTAAAATTTAAATTGCGCGCATTTCTTTTTCTCGCTCCCCCAGCCTCTTGGGAGAGAACGGGGAGCGAGAGAGCGAGAGAGAGAGAGAGAGAGAGAGAGAGAGAGAGAGAGAGAGAGAGAACGGTCAGGAGCTGGGGTCGGGTGGGGTGACAGGTAAGGAGAGAATGGTGGTTGTGGTCGGATGGAGGGGAGAAAAGGAGGGAAGAGGGGGGCTAGGGGGAATAAATCAATGCTATCCTGGGCCTATTAGAAGTGAAAAGGCTAAATGATCACGGCCCTCACAGAACGGAATCTGGCCATTAGCTCTCCGTTGTTAGCCAGATGTGCTCTCGGCCTGCTCAAAATTACAGAAAAGGAGAGAAGAGCTGATTAAAAAAAAAAACAAAAAAAAAAACACACACACACACAAACACACACAACGAAATACGAGAATGATAAGACGAGCGAATATAGGGTTTTGGAGAGAGAGAGAGAGAGAGAGAGAGAGAGAGAGAGAGAGAGAGAGAGAGAGTGCATGTGTGAGAGAGATGTGTTTATGAAAAAGAGAGACAGTGAGTGTGCGTGTGTGTGTGTGAGAGAGAGAAAGAGAGAGAGAGAGACAGACAGACAGACAGATAAACAGATAGAGGCAGAGAAACATACAGAGACAACGACAGAGCGACCTTAATTCGGATCTTTTGTTTAGAAACAGTTTCAGCTAGTCCCATTGCCCCACTACATACAAGTAACTCCTAGCTTCATGGATCTAGCTGTGAACTGTGTTAATCTTCCACAGTGCCAAAAAGCAAGTCAATACAAAAGGAGGTGCTGTAACTTACCAAACGCTAGAGTCTAAACCCTCAGTTAGGCCCCCAACGGTCTACACAGGACGGGTCTACAGCCCACGTTTTACAGTGTGAATGTGCTGAATGTTGCAATGCTGTCTATTTGCAACGTTTTGTTCTCATTTGACCGAATAAATTATGTATTATGATTTTATCATGTTCGATCGTTAAGAAGGGCGCTCTCTTTTATCTAGGCCAGCTTAATGAGGTCGGTGCCAGTCTCCTTACCCTCGCTGCTTTACCTTTCCCGCTTCTAAGCAGATCCAGGTACCCATTCATAGCTTGCAGGGTGGACTGGGGTGTGTCACCCATCCAAGTACTAACCCCTCCCCACGTTGCTTAACAGGAAACGTTGCTAGCGCGTGCCTAAACCGCAACAATACGGCGCCACCCTCAACTTATTTTGCATTTCAACCCTGAACTCAGAACTATACAAACTTGGAGTAACATGAATTGAGCGCCAGTGCCAGCCTTTATGGAACTACCCATCTACATAAAACGCACAGGACAGGAAGAAACACAGCAAATATACGGCCCTCGTGTGACCTAACCGTTGTACCTTCATGTGGCCACTCCCCTCTAGAGTCAATCCCGGCGGTCAATATTACATTGGCCTTTTGTGATTTCTAGTAATACTTCTACCATTACAACAACAACAACAACTACAACTACTACTAGGCCTACTACTACTACTACTACTACTACTACTACTACTACTACTACTACTACTACGGCGGCAGGGATAGCTCAGTGGTCAGAGCGCACGACTTGTGTAAGTGCGTCTTGGGCGACGTAGGTTCGAATCCTGACTTCAGCAAACTATTGTGTGATTGCTGGATATTACGGGCCAGCGCCTTGAGAAGCTCTCTGAGCTTGTAAGTGCGCTATATAAGAGAAATCTCTTTTTTTCTTTCTTTACTACTACTACTACTACTACTACTACTACTACTACTACTACTACTACTACTACTACTACTACTACTACTAAATAAAATAAAATAATAATAAAAAAAAAATAATAATAATAATAATAATAATAATAATAATAATAATAATAATAAGAATAATAATAAGAATAATAAGAATAATAATAAGTGCTCGACCCTAACGGGTGTAGAGTTCCATCAAGTGCTGTCTCTCACTCACACACACACACACGCACGCACACACACACACACACACACACACAAACACACACACTGTATTTCAAACAATAAAGAAGAAGGACAAACATGGAGAAGTTGGAGGAAGAGGAAGAGGAGGATTTTGAAGATACTGTTCCCGGATTTTAAAGATACTGACTGTTACGTTTGAGACGCGCACGGTAGATCCGATCGTTGTGTTTTGCAAAGCATGCAATAACAGAGTGTATTTACCTTTGATTTGATTTTGCATTGTAGTTGGAAGAAGCTTTGTATAATGTTGATAATTTTCGTTGGTCGATATTATTGGAGAATTTTCTAGGGTTGATTGTGTACTATCGATCGAAGCGTCTAGATAGATCTGCTGGTAGCTGAGAGATTCTTGGACTCTTAAAAAAAAGTTGTATGACGTAAGACTGTGATGACGAATTTTACCCTGATTGGCTGTAATGCGTCACGCTGGAATGTTCGAACGTTCTCTAGAGTATAGAGAAACTTATTAAGTGCCGCACTGTTTCAGAGTTGAGAGTGGTGAAAGTGGAGAAAGCGATTGAGCGATTGTATGCAGTTGTTGATGTATGGTGAATAAAGTTGGAAAACTTCACACAACGACTCCTGCCTTGTTGCTGAGTGAACAGGTTGCGTGCATAAACGAATCTGAGTTACCCTTATCAAGATTCAAGCGTCGGGGCTGAATCAACTACTGATAAAAACCAACAACGAGTGTAACACTGACGCTCATGTCCTAGGCGGGTGAGTGTCGGTTACATAAATAAGACAATTAAGGCATTAGACGATGTGTCTAAGAATGCAAGCTGCTGCCTCGGACAGTTTGAGTTAGATTCTGTATCGACCAGTGCCTCTGGAACTGGAAAAGCTCAATATAAACACATTACTACTACTACCATTACTACTACCACTACTACTACTAAATACAACAACTATCACTAAATAGGACAACTGAGGCATTAGAAAAGGTGCATAAGAATGCATGTTGGTGCCTCGGATGGTTTGAGTTAGATCCTGAATCGGCCTTAGGTCTAGAGTAGCTCTTAAACTGGAAAAGTGCAATTTGAGGACAGGAATAATAATAATAATAATAACAACAACAACAACAACAACAACAACAATAATAATAATAATAATAATAATAATAATAATAATAATAATAATAATAATAATAATAATAATAATAACGTGACGGCATCATGATTACGTCATTCTATTGCATAAGTCTAAGTATATACCAAACTTGAACTAAATCCCTCCTGTACTTTGGGAGTAAATAGGATTAGAATTTAAAAAAAAAAAACAAGAAATTATGACATCATCATCATGACGTCACACGATGACGTCACTTATTATACAATAGTTTTGTTTAAGACTCACGGCATCTGTACATTTTATTAACATAAAAAATTTGCAACAACAAAAATAAAAAAAAAAAAAATCCAAATTCCAAACCTTTATTTTATTTTATTTTATTTCTTTTTTAAAAGATGACGTAATTATGATTACTTTACTCGATTCGCATAAGTTTGGTTTTACTTTGGGTAAAGTCTAAGTACATACCAAACTTCAGCCAAATTTCTCCAGTAGTTTAGGAAAAAAATAGCAATAGTTAAAAAAATATTTGAAAGAAATCAAGAAATTATGACGTCACCATGATGACTTCACACGATGACGTAACTACATATACCGTAGTTTCTTTAAAACTCAAGGCATCTGTATACTCTAATTAAATACGAAGTTAAAAAAAACAAACAAAAAACTGTCCTCACGATGATTACGTCATTCGATTTGTGTGAGTTTGGTTTTACGTTGGAGACAATGATAAAGTGTAAGTACATAGTTACTGAAACTTGAACCATATCCCTCCAGTAGTTTAGGAGAGAATAGAATTAGGAAAAAAAACACCACAAATTATAAGTCATTATGATGACGTCACCATAAATGCATAATTGTTTTGTCATCTGATAGGGTTAACTATTTCGTAACTAAATACCAAGTTTCAAAGAAATCCGTCCATTATTTTCACATAAAAGTGCGCAAATGTAACTTCGGACGCTGGACTCTTGACGCCCGACGGACACCCCTTGGGGTCATGAGCAATCTTGTCACTGTAGATTGTTCTAACCTATAAAGGGAACAGTGAAAGCCCCAGTTGAAAACCTGTCTTGCCTTTGTAGGCATGACTAATTCACTGCGGCAACAGTTCCCCCCGTTGGAGTGCCGGGGGTTTCAGTATAAATAGTATCCCCACTTTCTGGAAATTTAGTGCTTTAAATTCCCACTGTCGCTGTCTTCATCATTTGCTCTTTCCCATTCCTGATCTGTCCTATCACTCTGCTATACTTTCTTCTTCTTCGCTAGATCAATGACCTACCTTTTTTCTTGAAAACTCTTCCTGGACAAGACTCCTTGTTTGTGTATGAGGTCTGTTGGATCAGCTTGGGAGTGTTGGACGCTTTCTGCCGGGTGGTCACTAGGGCTTCCTATGATTGTATTATTTCGCACTATAGGCAATTTATATGTATGTGTTTTGTTGATGATTTATAATGATGGTTGTATTCTATTTTGTTTTTGTAACCGGGGTGTTCGCGTAGTTGAGGTCAACCCTCAGCCGTCCCCCGCGTGGGATGTCTTTATTGTAAAGTGACTGGCCGGTGGAGGGCATTCAATTTTCCCACTAGGGTTGTTTCGGCAGATCTTTTATGCGGATCGGGGGTTGTCCGGTCCTGATTTGGCTCGGAAGAGTCCGCTGGACCTAAAGCAACAATAAATCAATCAATCAATCAAAGCCCGACGGACGGACAAAGCCAAAAACAATATACCCCGATATGAGCTTGAAGCTCGGGAAATAATAATAAGAAATAATAATAATAAGAATAATAATAATAATAATAAAAAAATAAAATAATAATACTAATAATACTAATAATACTAATACTAATAATAATAATAATAATAATAATAATAATAATAATAATAATAATAATAATAATAATAATAATAATCAGAAGAAGAAGAAGAAGAAGAAGAAGAAGAAGAAGAAGAAGAATATAGAGTGCAAATCCAAACTGAAGCGTGCTATATAAGCTCTCTTCGGTTGTGCACTTTTACTTCTTCACCTTCTTTAGTCTTGTATTTGTTGTATCAAATGGCGACGTTTAATAATGGTATTTGATGCCTATCCTATCCTATCCCGTAACTCGGAGGTCGTAGGGGCACCGCAGATGATTGTTTAACCAGCGTACTCCATCTTTCCCTGACCTCAGCAACCCTGATTGTTTCGCTCAGTGTCAAACCAGTCCATTCTCGAATGTTGTCCTCCCATCTCTTTTTCGGTCTCCCTATCCTTCTACCTCCTTGCACTGTGCCTTGCAGGATGGTCTTTGCAAGACCTGATGATCTGGTGACGTGGCCATACCATCGGAGTTTCCGTTTTTTTCACCATTGTGAGCAGGTCATCGTGTTGTTCAATGGCTTGTGTGATGATCTGTCGGACTTCGTCGTTGCTGATATGCTGGGTATATAAATTGCCCAAAAGTCTTCTATAGCACCTCATCTCCATGCTTTGTATTCTTCGTTGTAGATCTGTCAGGGTCCATGTTTCGGAAGCGATTTGATGCAGTCAATCTAAAATTTCACAACTAAAAAGTCGATTTCCTTTCCATCTTCTAATAGCGACTTGCCTTTAAACCACATGTTGGAGTGATGAATGATTGTGTATTTGTCTTGTGTGTGGGAGTGTCTAAGACATGTGAGTGTGTATGTTGGTTGGATCGCCGCGCTTTGAGTATGATTTAGGAATAGGCGCGTATAGCATCCAGTATTTTTATCGTAGATAGAAGCATGCAGGTTGTCCCACCGCCGTAGCTCAATTGGTAGGGCGTTCGCCGGTGGCCCAGGTTCGAATCCCGAGGTGGGCGAAATAAAAAGTGGTCATTTTTCACTGACCATTTTAGCAGTATGGTTGCTCTGGTCGGTCAGTGTTGATTTATCCCTTGTTCCCTGGGATGGTTATCCTCGTCTGCCATATGGCCAATGGTGGGTGTAGACGTTAAACCTCAATGTTCATTCAACATACAGGATGGTTTGTTTTTAAAAAAGAGAAAGTAACTCCATACTGAAAATGGCTAATAACCTTTCGTAAATAGCAGGCTTATTGCATTTGCAGAAAAACCAAAAATTTAATGCGAACCTTAATAATAATAATACACTGTAACTGCTGATCTCTGGTTTCATTTCGCAGTGAGGCGAGCAGATCATAATGGCCCAAGGCCTGACATTTGGTCGTACCTCAGCTGAACAATGACATTTTCTTGAACATATAATAATAATAATAATAATAATAATAATAATAATAATAATAATAATAATAATGTTCGTCCTTTGTATGGCGCCTTAGCCTAAGGATCAAGGCGCTGGCCGATACAGGATCTAACTCAAACCGCCCGAGACGCCCACCCGCAGCCTTTGGGCGCATGGTCTGACGCCCGGACAACTGAGCACAATCCTGGGCAGCCAGAGATGGGGGAGAAGGACCAAGTGCATGCTGGGTGTGTTCTTGTTACCGGCACTCACCCGTCTAGGACATGAGCGTCAGGATCTTTAAAGTCCGTTATGATGGAATGTATGCGACACACAGACTAGACCTCGGTTTATACTCTCATCCGAAGGAGTAGGAAAACAGGAGTAAAGTGTCTTTCCCAGGGACACAACACAATGGCCCGGCCAGGGCTCGAACCCGGGACCTTCAGATCCGCAAGCCGAAGCACTACCATTAGACCACAGTGCCTCATATCTGGCTTTCTTAGACTTCGCGTTATCACATTGAAGACTGACCTCCGGAGCTCTATTCCACTGGGTAGGTTATTACAACACGTTATATTGGCAAGCCACTCTCTCTCTCTCTCTCTCTCTCTCTCTCTCTCTCTCTCTCTCTCTCTCTCTCTCTCTCTCCCAATCCCCTCAGGGCCCCCAAACTATCGATTTTTCGTTTGTCTCTGACCTACTCTTTCCCTGGTGCACGTGCGGCGGTCACGGCACAGAACAGCGCGGTGCGTACCGTCTACGTATATATCATCGCGCTCTTCATTCTTATTGACACGTTGGGACTTTGCATAGTGGATGGTGACGAGAACAAAAGTTCAGCTGGGAATGGTTTTACCTATATCACATCGCTTTTCTGGTAAAAGGGTAAGGGGGTAGGGTGGCTGTAGTTTCTCATTCGCCAAAAGAAGCCATGTATTTGCACGCAAGCCTCGGAAACAGCAGAGAGAGAGAGAGAGAGAGAGAGGGAGAGAGGGAAAGGGAGAACAGTACAACCAGAGAGAGAGAGAGAGAGAGAGATAGAGAGAGATGACGACGACGATAACGATGATGAAGATGATGATGCACTGTTACATTTACTAGATTCACAATACGTATTGTTAAAAATCATTATCCACATTAACATTTTTTTTTTAATCTGATGTTGTTGTTTTTTAAGAGAGAGAGAGAGAGAGAGAGGGAGAGAGAGAGAGGGAGAGAGAGGGAAAGAGAGAGAGATGCATGCGTGGATGTGTGCATTAAATATGGAAAAGCGTAGGTTGTAACTGGGTTGGATGGAAAAAACAAAATAATAATGGCAACAGATGGATCCCCCCCCCTCCTTCCCCTTCCTCCCTCAGGCCTTCTCCATGAGATTGGGAACTGCAGAGAAATGTAAAAGAGATATCGGGGTATGCTGAAACGGTCTAGGGGTATAATCCCTTTTCTCAAGGCCAGCTCTGAGATGGGGGTGCCTATATCTCCTCTTCTGTACAATAGATATGCTACTTTCCTGTTCAAGGCCAGCTCTGAGATGGGGGTGCCTATATCTCCTCTTCTGTACAATAGATATGCTACTTTCCTGTTCTAAGCCAGCTCTGAGATGGGGGTGCCTATATCTCCTCTTCTGTACAATAAATATGCTACTTTCCTGTTCAAGGTCAGCTCTGAGATGGGGGTGCCTATATCTCCTCTTCTGTACAATAAATATGCTACTTTCCTGTTCATAAACAGCTCTGAGATGGGGGTGCCTATATCTCCTCTTCTGTACAATAGATATGCTACTTTCCTGTTCAAGGCCAGCTCTGAGATGGGGGTGCCTATATCTCCTCTTCTGTACAATAGATATGTTACTTTCCTGTTCAAGGCCAGCTCTGAGATGGGGGGTGCCTATATCTCCTCTTCTGTACAATAGATATGTTACTTTCCTGTTCAAGGCCAGCTCTGAGATGGGGGTGCCTATATCTCCTCTTCTGTACAATAGATATGCTACTTTCCTGTTCAAGGCCAGCTCTGAGATGGGGGTGCCTATATCTCCTCTTCTGTACAATAGATATGCTACTTTCCTGTTCAAGGCCAGCTCTGAGATGGGGGTGTCTATATCTCCTCTTCTGTACAATAGATATGCTACTTTCCTGTTCATAAACAGAGGCAGGTAACACCTTTGAGAAAGGTTTCCAATGTGTGTCATCTTTGGGACCAACACAATTTTGTATGTCTCGTGTCTCTTATCTCTCACAATGGTGTGCTTGTTGTGCGTCGTTTCGTTCCTCTCCACGTTGGAATGTCACCCATCCCCCAAAAATATTAAAAATAGGAGTTGATTGCAGCTCAAAGAGCAGATTACTGTATGCTTTTAGACAAATGAAAAAACAAAATCACTTTGAATTTATACAATGGTCAATGTCATTTCGGTTTTTTAATATAGCGCTTTTTCAGCTCAACAGCTGCTTAAGGCGCTGCCCGACACAGCCACACAACAGGCAATGCATAAACCACCATGCCTACTCTCTCATTTCTATTTCTCACAAAACGCACATGGCAAAATTTGTTTCTGTAAAATTAAAACTAAGCATTAATTCAATATTTTTCTGATACTACGGGCGTAAAAAATCCCCCACTATTATCATATTGTTCTGGTATAGCTCAATTATCACCTAAAATCGCTGCTCAAGGCGTATTGCTACAATGATGTCATAATGGCGTGTAATAATACCTCCTTTATCAATCATCATCAGATGCTATATAATCATTACTCTGTTGTCCCACCAATACAAAAATGTTTTGTCTTATTCTTTGTATTTTGACTGGGAAACAATAACATACAAAAGGAGCAAAGCCTTTCTACAGGATCGCTCTGTCTCCAACAGTACCCCTTGGGGTCATGAGCAATCTTGCCACTGTAGATTGTTCTAACCTATAAAGGGTACAGTGAAAGCCCCAGTTGAAAACCTGTCTTGCCTTTGTAGGCATGACAAATTAACTGCGGCAACAGTTCCCCCCGTTGGAGTGCCGGGGGTTTCAGTATAAATAGTATCCCCACTTTCTGGAAATTTAGTGCTTTAAATTCCCACTGTCGCTGTCTTCCTCATTTGCTCTTTCCCATTCCCGATCTGTCCTACCACTCTGCTATACTATATTCTTCTTCGCTAGATCAATGACCTACCTTTTTTCTTGAAAACTCTTCCTGGACAAGACTCCTTGTTTGTGTATGAGGTCTGTTGGATCAGCTTGGGAATGTTGGACGCTTTCTGCCGGGTGGTCACTAGGGCTTCCTATGAATGTACTATTTAGCACTATAGGCATTTTATATGTATGTTTTTTTGTTGATGATTTATAATGATGTTTGTATTCTATTTTGTTTTTGTAATCGGGGAGTTCGCGTAGTTGAGGTCAACCCTCAGCCGTCCCTCGCGTGGGATGTCTTTATTGTAAAGTGACTGGCCGGTGGAGGGCATTCAATTTTCCCACTGGGGTTGTTTCAACAGATCTTTTATGCGGATCGGGGGTTGTCCGGTCCTGATTTGGCTCGGAAGAGTCCGCTGGACCTAAAGCAATAATAAATCAATCAATCAATCAGTCTCCAACAGTGTACACGAGGGGGAAAAGGCTGCAGCTGAATTGCCCAACTGTAATTGGTGAGCTGTGTTTTGGATGGAATCGATTTATACAGCGTTCAGAATCTCCACTCAACGAGTTGTGTGTTTAATGTCGATTGTGGCCACAATAAATAACATAGAAACCACCTGCGGTCTATCAACTGGGCCATTGTGCAGTGCTAACCATGTTTGAAAAGGCGATTAATATCTGCTCGTTTACCTGTAATTTTAACTCAACCTAGTGAATGATCACAGATGGCGAGTATTTAACGATGAGTAATGAACAGCGACCAGTTAACTCCCATTGAGGGTGGAGGTTGGAAATGAAGGTGGAGGAGAGAGACCTAGGATGAGAGAGAGAGAGAGAGAGAGAGAGAGAGAGAGAGAGAGAGAGAGAGAGAAGTGGGGGTGGTTGGTGGGAAGAGATTGAGAGAAAGAGAGAGAGGGGGGGAGAGATAGAGAGAGAGCACAACTGCAACCATAGCAAGTCCGGAAGTGATAAAAACCTCAAAGTGTGTACATTGAAGTTGGTCACTGTCAAGAAGAAGAAGAAGAAGAAGAATGTCCATGCCTGCATCTCAGTGACTTACTTTGCCCGCGAGTATGCCCTGCTTGTGTTTTGTCATGTATGTTGCTGATTATTTACGTGTGATATGCTGATTGTTTGTATGGTTTAATTGTTAATGTTGTTTAATTGTCTTGCTCTGATTATGTTGTACAATGATATGTTTGTTTGCTTAGTGTTTTTGTCTTTATGACCCTGTTGTTTGTATTGCCGTGGTTTAACTGTGTGCTTGTATATCCTTTTGCGCTTTGTATGTATGGCTATGTTGTTGAGGTCTTGCTTGGTATGCTTTGCTTGTTTGCTGATGTTGTTTTTAAATATTGTGCTTTCTATGTGTAGCATGTTTGTGTAAATGGCTGTTATTGTAAAGCGCGTTGAGCATTTATATGAAAACGCGCTATATTAAATATACATTATTATTATTAAGAAGAAGAAGAAGAAGAAGAAGAAGAAGAAGAAGGGGAGAGAGAGAGAGAGAGAGAGAGAGAGAGAGAGAGAGAGAGAGAGAGAGAGAGAGAGAGAGAGAGAGAGAGAGCGGACAATTTACTTTATTGGACAAAGGGACTTAAGCATGTCTGCTCCAGATATTTCCAATTGAGCATCAGTTGTCTCTCTGGTCCAGAAGCGCCTTCTATAACAGGAACCTTCTCGTCAACAGCTGCTCATCCTAACCCGGAAACAGATATACCGGATTCAATACAAGGTAAATTTGCTAAGTTTAAGCGATGAAAGTTGAATATTCAAGCATGGAAATTTTCGCCCTCGCTGAATAAAAGCAGCTTAAATTTTACATTCCACTCCCTCCACCCCCACCCCCCAACTCCCCACCCCAACTCCGCCCACCTCCCCCCCAAAAAAAACAAACAAACAAACAAAACAAACAAAAAACAAAAACACACACAAAAACTAAACAAAACAATTTATGTTTTTGAAATTTGTCAAGAATATAGTTAACAAAGCAGTTTTGAAATTCACAGTTCCTATTAATTAAGAGACAAAGAAGAAGTAATTAATTATGACTGTGCAAGACGAAAGTAAATATCAATGAACAAATACAACAAAAGAACAAACAAAACAAGTTCCCATCGACAAGACCAAGCGTCCATTAATACAAAACAAGTTCACATCGACAAGACCAAGCGTCCATTAATACAAAACAAGTTCACATCGACAAGACCAAGCGTCCATTAATACAAAACAAGTTCACATCGACAAGACCAAGCGTCCATTAATACAAAACAAGTTCACATCGACAAGACCAAGCGTCCATTAATACAAAACAGGACTTAGCGTAACTAAACCCCAAAACAACACTCCCCACCCTTTCCCCAAACAATGCATTATAATATTATCTCCTCCTACCCCATCTCCTCCTCCGTACTTGTAATACCTTAGAGATAGATTTAATTGTCCAAACCCAATAAATCTACGGCTCTCTTCAACCAACGCCCAATCCACCCCCTTCCCTGCCGGTCTTCCTTGCACGGTAATATCATTAAATGCATAAATGTGTAATCAGAAATTATGATAATGATGATGATGTGTTTGTGTGTGTGTGTGTAAGAGAGAGAGAGAGAGAGAGAGAGAGAGAGAGAGAGAGAAGGCGAGAGAGAGAGAGAGAGAGAGGTAGTATGTGTTGGTTGAAAGAAAGAGAGTGGGTGTTGTGTGTGTGTGTGTGTGTGTGTGTGTGTGTGTGTGTGAGAGAGAGAGGGTGTTGTGTGTGTGTGTGTGTGAGTGTGAGAGAGAGGGTGTGTGTGGGTGTGTGTTTGTGTGTGCGTGTGTGAGACAGAGAGACAAAGAGCGACACTAACAGAGAGAGTGAGTGAGATACAGCGTGTAGTCTGGTGTAGTTTGGTAGGGGGAGTTGACTGCCTTTTTGGTGTATAAATGTGTCTATTTTTGATCTAGCGTGGCTACGGGTGTGTGTTGGGTGTGTACGAGTACGGCGGTTGGGGTGAAAGAATGTTTGAAGTTAAATGTACAGCAAAACAATGGATGCGTGAATCTGGCTATACTACTAGCTGTTTGATGGTCTGGAGTTTGTCCCACGCTCCCCTCCCATCTCTCACTCCACCCCACCCCACCCCACCCCAGCTCTCACTTCCACCCTCATCACCTCTCACCCCACACTCTCCATACCACAACCCGATTACAATGCCGACTTACTATATTAACAAACTGGTACACGTAGGCCTACAGACGCAAACATGTGCACAATGTTGTTATTATTATTATTATCCTTATTTCAAAATTGTACTCACTCGGGGTAGGTCTTGATCTCTTTCAGGCGGGTCTGCAGGATCGCGCACGTGCGGAGATCACTCGTATCCACCACCCTCCGCCTAGCGCGCGAGCGTCCCCCGCCTCCCTCATCTCCCTCCGCCACGTGCTCGAGGTGCGACAGCATGTGGGCAGGGAGGTTGATGCCTCCAGTGGCCAGGGACGCCCGCCGGCGTTGTCCAAGGTGACGGCTGCCCGTGGCTCCGATCATCGTGCGGGCTTTGTAACGGAGCCGGGCGCTTGCTGCAACACAACGCAAGATAAAGAAAATATTATAATACGATTGGCAGGTAATGACGTGACGATCGCACTTCAAGGAAGTGAGAGAGGAGTGATGGAGGGTGGGGAAGGAGAGAGATAAGAGAGAGAGAGTGTGTGTGTGTGTGGGGGGGGGGTGGAGGAGAAGGGAGAGAAGGTTGAATTGAGAGAGACAGACAGACAGAGTCACAGAGACAAACAGAGAGAGAGAGAGAGAGAGAGAGAGAGAGAGAGAGAGAGAGAGAGAGAGAGAGAGAGAGAGAGAGAGAGAGAGGCTTTGACTTTCGACACTGCGCCTCATGTCCATACAGTTTTGGAAGTGTAAGTCAGTACGTCAAGTCAGTAAGGTGAGCGACGTCACCGACTGAGAAAAATATAAACATTGCCTTCATTCCTACCATTCAGCAGTAAAAATCATTTTTATCTCATCAGGGGCTGCCGATGAGATATTGTTTTCATCGTTCTCTGTGTGTCCGCCCCATCGTGCCTTTAATCTGACCTTACCCTGCTTCCGCTGAGAGGGTTTTCACCAAACTTTAATCTGACCTTACCCTGCTTCCGCTGAGAGGGTTTTCACCAAATACATCCCGCAAGCACACTTTAATCTGACCTTACCCTGCTTCCACTGAGAGGGTTTTCACCAAACTTTAATCTGACCTTACCCTGCTTCCGCTGAGAGGGTTTTCACCAAACTTTAATCTGACCTTACCCTGCTTCCACTGAGAGGGTTTTCACCAAACTTTAATCTGACCTTACCCTGCTTCCACTGAGAGGGTTTTCACCAAACTTTAATCTGACCTTACCCTGCTTCCGCTGAGAGGGTTTTCCACCAAATTCATCCCGCAAGCACACTTTCCATAAATTCGGGGAAACCCGAGTGTTCCCTCTGGGGCCACTTCCAAGTGGGAGAGTCGGAACGGGGAATTAAACCGGCATTCTTTTACAAATCAAGTTTTGAAATAGTTAGACCGTAATAGTGATTGGCCGCCTGATGGCATTTTTGAAGCGGGAGGGTCAATGTCTATATTTCATTACTTTTTGAAAATCAAAGGTAAAAGAAAAACAAACATAGTGGTATGTCTTAGCTAAGTGAGCGTGTTACTCATTTATTGTCTATTATCCACCTAAGTGATTTAGACATTGGAAATAAAGTAATAACAACACGAGCATATTACTGAACACATGTAATTAATTAACTATATCAAAAAATCTCTCTCTCTCTCTCTCTCTCTCTCTCTCTCTCTCTCTCTCTCTCTCTCTCTCTCTCTCTCTATCCCCCATACCTCTATGATTTAGTTTACACATAGCTTATATATAAGCTAAGTGAGAAGCAATAAAAGGTGTACTAAGGTTATGGATGATGATGATGATGATGATGGTGGTGATGACGATGGTGGTGATGATGATGATGGTGATGGTGATGCTGATGATGGTAATGATGATGATGATAATGCTGCTGCTACTGCTGATGATGATCATGTCGGCGACAACCATAATACTGGAGAAGAAGAAGAAGAAGAACAACAACAACAACAACACCAACAACAACACCAACAACAACAATACTGGGAAAAAAAAAGAAGAAGAAGAAGAAGAAGAAGAAGAAGAAGAAGAAGAAGAAGAAGAAGAACAACAACAACAACAACAACAACTTTATGAGGAAAGTTAGGATGATTTTGACGACAGTAATACTAATGATGGTAATTGATGGTGATGATGGTTGGGATGATGAAGATTATGATGCTGCTACAGCTGCTGCTGCTGCTGCTGATGATGATGATGATGATGACAATGAAGAAGAAAAATAAAAATAAAGCAGCTATCAACGTGGACGTCTACAGTAGAAAGGAAGTCAGATTGGGGGTGACAACATCAACTCACACAATTATGCGATTTACTGTGAACACAACCACCACCACCATTGATGATCGCCTACCAAAGAACTTGTATTTGGCCATCCGCTCTCTGGCTGAATCCGTCTTGTCGTTGATGTTCCAAGATTCCAGGATGGGCTGGGGACTGCGGACGGTTCTAACCCGCTTCATACTGGAGGCCATTAGTTCTTCAGCCGCCAGGTACCACTTGTCCAGCACTTCGTTCCGCTTCAACCGTCGCCTGTGAGCTTCGTGCAGAAGACATTGCTCCACCATGGGGCCTGTGTACAGACAGCTGCGCCCTTCTCGGTCCACCATGGTTCTGAGGGTAGAGCGAGCTTGAGAGTACAGTGAAAACGATCGCTGACGCTGCCGGCAACCAGTGGAGTAAGGGAAGAAAGAAGCGGACGTGGTAGCGAAGGAAGAACGCCTGCCTGTAGCGCGAGACACGGGGACGAAGGCTGAGCTATCTTCCTCCGGCTCCGACTCATCTTGATACACGATACCGTCAGGGAAGTATTTGGCTAGATCATGCGTGGCCTCCACGTTCTTCGCGCGAGAGTTGATCGTGTTGGCCACGACACTACCTTGCTGCAGCTGCTTTTTCTTTAACTGTTGCTGCGGCGGGTTTTGTTGCCTTTGTCGTGGTCTGTTACGTAAAGAACTTAGTTCTCCATCTTCAGAACGTTTCATGTGGACCAAAGCCAGACTTTCCACAACTGGAGGCAGCGAGGCAGAACCTTTCCTCAATGGCTTCATAGGTACGAGCTCCCCCATATCAACAGGCTTAATGTAAGAGGGCTGGCTGCGGTTTCTGGCTAGGATCTTCATCGTCTTCGGCGACCGCTCACCTCTAATGGGCTCGCTGAAGCTTTTAGACAACGGAGCGCGAGGTGAATAAGACGAAGCAGCTGAGGGGTTGGACAACTGCTGTTGAACTGCCCCCTCCCTTCCTGGCTTCTTGGATTCACTGTTAGCACAAGCAGGCACAGACATAGTAGGCGCGTCACGCTGAGCTATTTGCGCGTCTCCTGCACAACGTTCAATACACACTTCCACCGTCACGCGATTGGCGTCAACCCTTTCATCAACACCGGACTCTTCCTTGCCAAACTTGCCGCCAGGGGAGGGTCGCAACCTCGCACTGGCAGTCCGCATAGCAGGCGTCATTTCCTGTAAAGGTATTCCTCCGCCGTCGCCTGAGGAGAAAGATCTGCGCTTTGACCAGACTCGTTTCCGCGATTCACTTCCGGGAGCGGTTTGCTGCGTTCGTGTTGCGACGTCTTTGCCGTCACGGCCACTTTCTGTCTGACACCCTTGCTTGACCTTTTCCTGACTCATTGTCTTGTTTTGTCTTGTCTTGTCAGGTTGCTGCCGATAGTGAGAATCGCTATAGACTGCAGGCGATCTTGACACTTCCTAACAACACTACAGCATACCCATCTTTACTAAAAACCGTTCTCGCTTGCAAACTATTTTGATACAGTTGTAAGCAGTACTGCAATTGCATGAAACAAAACGTGGTGTGGTCCTTGCATTAGTAGAATTCAACTGCTTTTGGCTGATTTCACCTCACGATGACCAGAGCAGCCCATAATAACTGTAGTAAAAGAGCTTAACTAATAAGGTAAGATCAAGAAGACATAGGACCAAGTACCTAAGGTAAGATTAAGAAGACATAGGACCTAGTGCCAAAGGTAAGATTAAGAAGACATAGGAACTAGTGCCAAAGGTAAGATTAAGAAAACATAGGACCTAGTGCCAAAGGTAAGATTAAGAAGACATAGGAACTAGTGCCAAAGATAAGATTAAGAAAACATAACACCTAGTGCCAAAGGTAAGATTAAGAAGACATAGGACCAAGTGCCTAAGTAAAATTAAGAAGACAGGACTTAGTGCCAAAGGAAAGATTAAAAAGACATAGGATCTAGTGCCAAAGGTAATATTAAGAAGACAGAGCAAGTCTGGCATTTGCCTTACAGAAGAACAAGAAGTCTTGGACAGATGGACAGAGTACTGCTCTGACCTTTACAACCATACACCAAATGGAGACCCATCAGTTCTAGCATGTCCCGAGAGCAGAGAAGAAGAAGAAATCCTCCCAATTCTCCGGGAAGAAGTTGAGGCAGCAGTGCAATCGCTGAAGAAAGGGAAGTCAGCGGGAGTGGACAACATACCAGCGGAACTGCTACAAGCAGGAGGAGAAGCGATGACTGATGCTCTCACCATTATCTGTAACAAGATCTGGCAGAGTGGGGAATGGCCTACACCATGGACCCAGTCGCTTGTCATCACTCTTCCCAAAAAAGGTAACCTTCAGGAGTGTGAAAATTACCGCACCATCAGCCTCATCAGCCATCCCAGCAAGGTCCTCCTGAAAATAATACTCAACAGGTTGAAACCACAAGCTGAACAAATCATAGCTGAAGAACAAGCAGGACTCATGGCAGGGCGAAGTACCACTGAACAGATTTTCAACCTCAGAATAATCTGTGAGAAATACCTACAGCACCAACAACATCTATATCATGTGTTCATAGACTTCAAGAAGGCATTTGACCGAGTCTGGCATGCAGCTCTATGGGCAACCATGAAAGTGTACAACATCAGCCCTAAAATTATAGAAGTCATCAAAAGCCTGTATGACAAGGCTACCAGTGCAGTCCTCCATAACAGCGTCATCGGGAACTGGTTCAGAACAACAATCGGTGTGCGTCAAGGATGCCTACTCTCTCCAACACTCTTCAACATCTTCCTAGAGCGCATCATGTCAGATGCTCTTGCAGATCACGAAGGCACAGTCAGCATAGGGGGGCAGAGCAATCTCCAATCTTCGTTTTGCGGATGATATTGATGGATTGGCTGGAGAGGAACAAGAACTTGAACAGCTTGTACAGAGGCTTGACACCACCTCCAGAGCTTATGGAATGGAAATAAGTGCAGAGAAGACCAAAATGATGACCAACAACACCAATGGCATCAACACGGACATCAAAGTACAAGGCCAATCCCTCAACACAGTGCACAGCTTCAAATATTTAGGAGCCATTGTGTCAGACAATGGGTCTCGACAGGAAGTCCTCTCCAGGATCGCACAAACAACTGCTGCCCTGACAAGGTTGAAGCCCATTTGGAAAGACAGAACCATCAGTCTACATTCCAAAGTAAGACTGCTGCGCTCTCTGGTCATCTCCATCTTCCTGTATGCTTGCGAAGCATGGACCCTCACAGCAGATCTCCAACGAAGAATACAAAGCATGGAGATGAGGTGCTACAGAAGACTTCTGTGCATTTCCTATACCCAACACATCACCAACGTTGAAGTCCGACAGACCATCACACAAGCCATTGGACAACACGATGACCTGCTCACAGTGGTGAAGAAACGGAAACTCCGATGGTATGGCCACGTCACCAGATCATCAGGCCTTGCAAAGACCATTCTGCAAGGCACAGTGCAAGGAGGTAGAAGAAGGGGGAGACCGAAAAAGAGGTGGGAGGACAACATTCGAGAATGGACTGGTTTGACACTGAGCGAAGCCATGAGGGCTGCTGAGGACAGAGAAAGATGGAGTATGCTGGTTAAGCGATCATCTGTGGTGCCCCTACGACCTTCGGGTTATGGGACAGGATAGGATAGAAGAAGACAGAAGACCTAGTGCCAAAGGTAAGATTAAGAAGACAGAGGACCAAGTGCCTAAGGTAAGATTAAGAAGACATAGTACCTAGTGCCAAAGGTAAGATCAAGAAGACATAGGACGAAGTGCCTAAGGTAAGATTAAGTAAATATAAGACCTTGTGCCAAGTAACGGGTCAACAAGGGCTGTTGCCGTCACTGTGAGATACAATGCGAGATTAATAATTCAACTCTACCACTAAGGACTGCGAGGCATGTTGTTTCAGGCAAATGCAGTACTGATTACAAAAGTTATAATCAATTGTTAATCGGAAGCTACTTTCCAAACACTCCGTTGTTTACAAATACTAAGTGGACGACACAAGAAACTAACCTAGCAATTGCGATCTTTACATACACTAAGTTGACGACACAAGAAACTAACCTAGCATTTGCGATCTTTACATATGCTAAGTTGATGACACAAGAAACTAACCTAGCAATTGCGATCTTTACACATACTAAGTTGATGACACAACAAACTAACCTAGTGATGACACAAGAAACTAACCTAGCAATTGCGATCTGTACACATATTAAGTTGATGACACAAGAAACTAACCTAGCAATTGCGATCTTTACACATACTAAGTTGATGACACAAGAAACTAACCTAGCAATTGCGATCTTTACACATACTAAGTTGATGACACAAGAAACTAACCTAGCAATTGCGATCTTTACACATACTAAGTTGATGACACAAGAAACTAACCTAGCAATTGCGATCTTTACACATACTAAGTTGATGACACAAGAAACTAACCTAGCAATTGCGATCTTTACACATACTAAGTTGATGACACAAGAAACTAACCTAGCAATTGCGATCTTTACACATACTAAGTTGATGACAACAAACATAACCTAGCAATTGCGATCTATACACATACTAAGTTGATGACACAACAAACTAACCTAGCAATTGCGATCTTTACACATACTAAGTTGATGACAACAAACTAACCTAGCAATTGCGATCTTTACGCATCTCTACCTGACAACGTGTGTAATTCATTATTTCCCAACATTGAGTTATTTCTCATGGGTAATGCTTACTGTACAGCTGTAGTCTGAAAGAGAACAATCAATATACGCTTCTTCTTTTTTTTCTCCTTTTTTTACAGCAAAGTGTACATAACCCTTTTTGTACTGTTTGAACCGTTCCCACATTTCTAAGACTACGGATCAGAACTGGATGTGTTTTTTTTTTTTAATCTCTTTCTCAAATGGTTTCATTAATCCCACAATGTTAATACACAGAGAAAAAAGCACATTAGAATCAGCCCTAGTTCGATCCTAAGTGAAATCAACATTTCATGGCTTGAAGAATAGATGTCAATGGTAATGGCGTCCATAAACCGTGAATATCAAAGCTACACGAGTTGGCTTTTAAACTCACGAAGAAGACTTTTTACCGGAATACGTGTATGGAGAATTCGGTTTTTTTTTGTTTTTTTTAAAGGACCCACGTGGACCACGTTCCCTGGACAGATCCTTTAAACATTCACAGTGAATGTTGCCCCACTGAACACAATAAGCGTACACAACCCAAAAACCCTCTATGGGAAGAATTTTTTTTAAATGAATAAATCCTGTAGTTTTTGTGTGCCTATTAATAGTAACGGTTAGCCAACATTCTTGAACTAAAAATAGCATCTACCAACACCGGTAAGAGACAAAACCGGTAAAAAAATTTACTCGTAATATTTTTTTTTAAATTTTAGGTTGTTAACAGGGAAAATCACTGCTATCAGAACCGAAATGGAAAATTTTAACTTTAGCGATGGGCTTGAGCAAGGAAAGCCCGTGTTATCATTGTTTAATGTAATAACAATGCCAATTTTAGGGTAATCCCGTTTTCGCCAACAGTAAACAAAGTCTTGCGAATTTGGGGTCTTTTAAGTCTGCTGCGGTTGGTCTCCCTTTATTCTGTTTATCTCGTCTTCTGCTATTATATTATGTGCAGGCTGTCTCGACACTGGACAGTGTTATCACAGTAACTCCCTATTGGAGATTGCTTACAACTGTTGTCAACAGTACTGCATTAGCACCAAACAAAGTGTATTGTGACCATTACTGTGGTACAATGTGTAAACATGATTGCATCGCACTGACAGTGACGACACCTGCTCGTAATGGTCCGTCACCTGACACTCGTGGTCTTATGTCTCAAGTTTTCTGATGTTGGCTAAGTTCTGTCTTCAGTTTTCTGATGTCAGCTCAGTTCTGGTCTTATGTCTTCAGTTTTCTGATGTCGGCTCAGTTCTGATTGTAGGTCTTCAGTTTTCTGATGTCGGCTCAGTTCTGATTGTAGGACTTCAGTTTTCTGATGTCGGGTCAGTTCTGATTGTAGGTCTTCAGTTGTCTGATATCGGCTCAGTTCGCTCACGCTGTGGCAGGCGATGGTCCATTACGGGCGGCACTCGTCATTAGAGATAACATCAGGAATCAGCAGTTCATGTCTACCGCTGTTAAGGATCGATCACACTACCTTGTTGTTTCAATGCTGAATGCGGTACTATTTACAACAGTTATAGGCAATGTTTAATAGGGCAGTAGCCTACATATCAACTACTCTATAGCCTGTAAAAAGATAGAAGGTTTGTGGAAACTGGATGATCAGGTAGAAAATGAACCAGCAATTCCTAATGTATTCCTAATGAAGATTTGCAGCCAACATTGACCGTATCAAAACTGCCTTAGATTTGAAGATAAGGTCAAAGTCCTTGTGATCACCTTACCTTTAAAAGCAGTGTGGTACTGTCAGCTTTTGGACGGGAAATCTTCATTAGCAGAGTGATTAGCTTCTTTCCACACTCTGTAGCCTACATGTAGCTTACAATTGCAGAGAGCCAGAATAAGAAAACACAGTATTCACACACGAGCTTAAAAAAAAAAATTGGCCAACAACGTTGTAATGTATCGCTGGAATATTCTGCACTTCCCAGCGCCGTGTTTCAGTACTGCTTAGCAAGAAAGTCCACTGCTACTGAATAACTTAAGTGAAGGAGGGTGTAGAATGAAGGAGAAAAGAGGGAAGAAAAAGAAGATTTCAAAGAAGAAGAAGAAGAAGAAGAGGAAGGTGATGGTAAATCACAAGAAGAACGAGAAGGAGACGAAAGAGAAGAGGAAGAAGAACAAGAAGAAGGCAAATCTCATAATTATAGAATCATTGTACAAAATCTATTTTAGGGTGAAATGACCGAATCTATAACACCTGCACGCAAGCATAGGACAGGTACAATGTATCACCTGTATCTGCCTGAGAGGGTTTCAGTGACAGCCATGGACAAGACTATTTTCAAGTACCAGTATCGAAAAGAAACGTCTGCTCTTCACAGTTTTAAGGAACTGTCCTATTCTTTGAAAAAGCAACGTTGTATGTGCTCCCACGCCATACAAGCACAAGTACTGAAACTTTCAACCATGCTATAAAGACACGGATTTTTTCATTCTCCAAGTTGGAAACAAAAATACTAGTAAAATTTTACCCATCGCGAGCATACAATTTGAAACGAGTATTTTTTAAAGGTACGAAATCAATATTTGAAAAAACAACAACAACAAGAAAACAAAATCAAGATGGTAAGCTTTTCTAAGGTATTTCCACACACTAAAACACATAGCTCAAAAGGAGCATTTTCAAAATAAATTGTTAATTTTTGTGGTGAGTTTATGACTGGGTTTTATCCATAGAACCAAAATTACAGCATGGAATGATGGGCCGCTACGCCAAACATTAGCACCATCGGTTTAGCCAATCTGAGATACAGCGTAAACCGTGTTTTTTTTTTTTAAATTAATAATTGATAAAGTGCAGCTGATAGAAAATGTTTTACACACGCAAAAACAGGAGCGCAATCATTTGAGAACTTGTTACTAGTTTGCCATGTACAGCGATTACCACAGAAGAAGAAGAAGAAGAAGAAGAAGAAGAAGAAGAAGAAGAAGAAGGAAGAGGAAAGAAGAGGAGGAGGAGGAGGAGAAAGAAGAAGAATAATTTACAACGCAACAGCATCATGAAAGACACCGAGTCCTAAATTTCTTTCCTTAAGCGACTATCAACTGCATTTTCTCCACGCTAAAGCCAAGCACTAACTGTTTGTAATGCACTTCAATCCATCGTAATAGCACAGTCACACACATTATTATATTGCAAACACTTCCTGTGCAGCTGACAGACATACTTCTATTTAACGAAGGATATACTAACAATAAAAATTTGAAACATTCAGATTATGTTCAGTCTGTATAACCTCTTTCCCCCAACCTCCCATTCCTCCACCCCCATCCCCTCCCATACACACACACACACACAAAGACACGCAGAAGCGACACATACGTCAATGATCATTCCAATGTTGCCCTCCAAGCTGCTTCGAAGACTAATCAACTGTATAATGACAGAGAACAAGATGGCTAGCCATTCAATGGTAATTCCAGACAGTCAAACACATAGGCCGACCCACACGTGTAATTCAAGCTTGTTAATTTTCATGGCAGGCTTGCGACACGGCTTTATCTTAACGAAGCACAACAAAAAAACATCAAAGGATGACATGCCAAGTTCAGCCAATTTTGAGATAAAACGCAAAACGTGTTTAGAAAGTGATAAAGCATACCGACCTTGACTTTTGAGAACGTGCAAATATGAATGAACTAAAACGCTTTTGCAGTAGTTAATGTATATACAAAGCAAAAATAAGTACTTTCCAATCAACTATTCTTGGAATAAGGCAAAACATGTGCTTAAAATATATAAAAAGAAATTCAGGTCCGACCGACCGACAACCGGACTGCTGCAAAAAGACTGGCCATGAGTTGAAGTACCTGTGTACCAAAAATCACCCCCCCCCCCCCAAAAAAAAAAAAAAAAAAAAAAAGGTTCAGTCGCTTTTAACATATTGAGCAAAAGGTGTTTAGCAACAAGTTGACCCCAATGACCTTGAACATTTGCGGTACAGCAAATATGAATATGGCACGGGAGGCTGGATCTAATCTAGATAATGTTCCTGTGAAGTTGGGTCAAAATCCGTTCAGTGGGTCTTGAGATAGGGCGTGCAACGGACCGACAAAGAGATTGACATTTGGCTAGTTCTGATTCCCGACTAGTAAAAAAAACAACAACCAAAGAAGTTGATTTGTGATGTATATTATAACAATGAGCAGGAGAGACTTACATTGTGAAACTCGATCGTACAGAGAAAAAGTTGGCCTCGTAGACAGAAATGTCAGAGGTTTTCAGCACTTTAAAAAAATCAAAGGTCACAGGTAATACAGTGTTTGCTACACAAACATACATGTAGCAATATAGGGTCCCGAGATGGTTCAGTCGGTAACGAGAATACCGCCGGTTCTAAAGGGCGGGGGGTTCTAGTCAGTTTGTCCTGGACGTGACAGACGTAATAGATAACAGATTATTTATTGCCAAGTGACGTTCAATGTACAAGGAAGAAGATGCACAATAAGGTTAATTGCAGATTATAGTCACACGACGACTGAGACGAGATGGACTACCGGTCACATTATTCTGACACCGGCGAACCAGTTGATGGTAAGGGGGAAAAAATATGGTCACACGTTGGTCAATCCGGGAATCGACCCAGGGACCTTTCCGTTACTAGTAAACCGCTGTACCAACTAGTGGTAAAACTGAAGGCACTCCACCAGCCGGTCATTTTACACTAAAGGCATCCAACGCAGGGGACGCTGAGGATATACTCTAATTTATCGAACCCCCGTTTATATAAAATAGAATATAAACATTATTATAAAATATCAACAAAAAATACATACATATATAACATGCCTAAATTGCTAAATAATAATATCATAGGAAGCCCTATTGACTATTTGGCAGAAAGCGTCCAATATTGACCCAACAGACCTCATAAACAAATGAGTTTTGGAAGAATTTTCAAGAAAACAGGTAGGTGACTGGTCTAGTGCAGAAGAAAATAGCATAGTAGATTGATAGAACAGATTAGGAATGAGAAAGGAGAAAGACAGCGACAGTGGGAATTTAAAGCACTATATTACCAAAAAGTGGGGATACCATTTATACAGAAACCCCCGGCACTCCCACGGGGGTATAATTAGAAAGCCTGTGTGTAGAAAATGAAAAAAAGTGTTTAGGTGAATGTGATTTGCAAATGATTTTTACTTCTTTCGGATGAAAGTATAAAACTGAGGTCTAGCCTCCGCATATAACAATATAATCTCCGCATATAAAGATCTAGCATTCGCATACAAAGATCTAGCCTCTGCATATGAAGATCTAGCCTCCGCATATAAAAATATAATCTCCTCATATAAAAGATCTAGTCTTCGCATATAAACATCTAATACCTGCATATAAAGATCAAGCCTCTGCATATAAAATATAATCTCCTCATTTAAAATATCTAGTCTCCGCATATAAAAATCTAATTCCGCATATAAAGATCTAATCTTCGCATATAAAGATATAGCCTCCGCATATAAAAATATAATCTCCGCATATAAAGACCTAGCATCCGCATATAAATATCTAGTCTTCACATATAAATATCTAGCCTCCGCATATAAATATCTAGTCTCCACATATAAAGATCTAGCCTCCGTATACAAATATCTAGCCTCCACACATATAAAGATATAGTCTCCACATATAAAGATCTAGCATCCGAATATAAAGATCTAGCCTCCGCATATAAAGATCTAGCCTCTTGTCACATTTCATACACAAGACACGTAACTGACACATTCCCAACGAAAACGGTCACTACATTTTGTAGTTCGACATTTCTTCTCAAAAGAGCTCCCCAAGTAGCCTATACATTACTTGCAAGAAATCATTTGTTCAATGTTCAAATTCAACGTCAATCAATTCCGCACATCTCTTTCTCTTCGCTTCTGTTCTCAACACGGACTCCAAAACTATTAAATTGTTTTACAGGAAATTCCTGTTTTTAGACGCAGCAACAACACACAATTCTACAGAATTTTCACAATGATGAAGGCGGCAGTCAAAGGAGGAAAAAGAAGAGAAGAACAATTTTACATTGGCAAATCACAAACACAATCGTCACTGCTGTAATATTTTTCACATCTTTTCAGCCCTCCCAATTCAATACAGCCAGAGGCTGTAACAGAAGTAGGAAACGACCTTCCCTTTATAGCCCATTCTGGCCCATCAATCGACACACTTAGGTCCATGCTTCTGCTGTTTGTCATTTAACACGCCTTGGTCCATACTGCTGTTCGTCATTTAACATTCTTTGGTCAATACTGCTGTTCGTCATTTAAAACACTTTGGTCCATACTGCTGCTGTTCGTCATTTAGAACACTTTGGTTCATATGCTGCTATTCGTCATTGAACACACTTTGATCCATACAGCTGTTCGTCATTTGAAAAACTATGGTCAATACCGTTGTTCGTCTTTTAACAAACTCTGGCCCATACTGCTGTTCGTCATTTAACACAATTTGGTCCATAACACATTTGGGTTCATGCTGTAGCTTTTTGTCATAAAACAAATTTTGGTCCATTCTGCTGCTGTTCGTCGTTTAGCACATTTTTGGTCGAAACAGTTGTTGGTCACTTAACACATTTTAGTCCACATTGCTGTTGTTCGTCATTTAACACACTCTGCTCTGTCGCGTAACACATCGTAGCCCTTCAAAATACAACACAATTTGCTTGCCAATTTATAATTTCACATGCTCGAGACAGAAAATGGCCAAAGAAATGAAAAAAGGACAAAACTTCCACGTGGAACAACACTACAAGGACACCGGTGAATGACAGCCACGCACTCAGCCACAAAATAACTTCAGAACCAAAGGAAACTCCCGCATGCTAGCCGCCGTGCAATCGAACACACACACACACACACACACACACACACACACACACACACACACACACACACACACACACGCTCTCTCTCTCTCTCTCTCTCTCTCTCGTGTCTTTTGTACAAGTTTATAAACAAAAATTAAATTTCTTATTAGTCTAAAATCTTAATCCCTAATAAAAACAAATTTCAAAGACTCTCTCTCTATCTCTCAAACACACACATTCTCTTCCACTCTCTCTCCCTCCAATTTTATAATTTTGCTCTTGTTTATATTTATTTCTAATTAGTCTAAAATTTTAAGCTCTAATAAAAACAAATGTCAAAGTTTCTATCCCTCATTCAAACACAATACACACACATACACGCACTCCCATATCTTTCTCCCCCCTCCTTTCACAACAACGACAACAACAAACAAGAGATCACAGATTGTCTTGGCTAGCCTTGTCATTCCTCATCACGCCTTCTTCCATGACTGACACCATGTTGTCATGAACTCCGTGGACAGATCCAAAGGGACCTCACAGCTGGCATTTTATACTTCCTTCTCGTCATTATATTTGATTAAAGTTTAAAATCTGAGGAATTAATTATTTTAATTAATAGTGCAATTAGCCATTTGAGAAAAAAAAAATTTAATGTCATCGAGAAAAAATAGTCGTTTTTTAAGTGTGAAAGGAGAAAACAGTTTCGTCATTAGTTGTTTTTTTTTAAACCGAATTCAAAATGGGTCTAGAGTAATAAATGTCGTTACACTGAAAAAATTAATAATAAGTAAATAACATAAAATAAAATAACTAAGTACATTCAAGTTTCAGCAAAAACAAGACTTTAAATCCAATCGTTGTTCAGTGATTTCCAAAAGAAAATAAAAATTAACATGGCAGGAATAATAATAATAACAACTACAATAATAATAATAATAATAATAATAATAATAATAATAATAATAATAATAATAATAATAAAAATAATGTATGTTATAACCCATAATACGAACAGGAATATTTCTGCATCTCAAGACGACATCGAGAGGAACATGAATACTTTATGATCTGAACACGACGGCAATACGAACAGGAATAATGTTCATGATCTGAACACTGCAGAAATATGAACAGGAATAATATTTCGTGATCTGAATGTGCCAGTAATACGAACAGGAATACTACTTAATGAACTGAACGTGGCAGTAATATAAACAGAGATCCTACTTCAGGATCTGAACGTGGCAGTAATACGAACAGGAATCCTACTTCATGATCTGAACGTGGAAGTAATACGAACAGGAATCTTACTTTATGATCTGAACGTGGCAGTAACACGAACAGGAATACTACTTCTTGATCCGAACGTGGCAGTAATAGGAACAGGAATCCTACTTCATGATCTGAACGTGGCAGTAATACGAACAGGAATCCTAATTCATGATCTGAACGTCGAACAGGAACCCAACTTCATGATCTGAACGTGGCAGTAATACGAACAGGAATCCTACTTCATGATCTGAACATGGCAGTAATACGAACAGGAATCCTACTTCATGATCTGACGTGGCAGTAATACGAACAGGGATTCTACTTCATGATCTGAACGTGGCAGTAATACGAACAGGAATCCTGCTTCATGATCTGAACGTGGCAGTAATACGAACAGAAATCCTACTTCATGATCTGAACGTGGCAGTAATACGAACAGGAATCCTAATTCATGATCTGAACGTGGCAGTAATACCAACAGGAATCCTACTTCAGGATCTGAACGTGGCAGTAATACCAACAGGAATCCTACTTCAGGATCTGAACGTGGCAGTAATACCAACAGGAATCCTACTTCAGGATCTGAACGTGGAAGTAATACTAACAGGAATCCTACTTCAGGATCTGAACTGGCAGTAATACTAACAGGAATCCTACTTCATGATCTGAACGTGGCAGTAATACTAACAGAAATCCTACTTCAGGATCTGAACGTGGCATTAATTCCAACAGGAATCCTACTTCAGGATCTGAACGTGGCAGTAATACCAACGATAATCCTACTTCAGGATCTGAACGTGGCAGTAATACCAACGATAATCCTACTTCATGATCTGAACGTGGCAGTAATACTAACAGGAATCCTACTTCAGGATCTGAACGTGGCAGTAATACTAACAGGAATCCTACTTCAGGATCTGAACGTGGCAGTAATACTAACAGGAATCCTACTTCATGATCTGAACGTGGCAGTAATACTAACAGAAATCCTACTTCATGATCTGAACGTGGCAGTAATACCAACAGGAATCCTACTTCATGATCTGAACGTGGCAGTAATACCAACAGAAATCCTACTTCATGATCTGAACGTGGCAATAATACTAACAGGAATCCTACTTCAGGATCTGAACGTGGCAGTAATACTAACAGGAATCCTACTTCATGATCTGAACGTGGCAGTAATACTAACAGGAATCCTACTTCAGGATCTGAACGTGGCAGTAATACTAACAGGAATCCTACTTCAGGATCTGAACGTGGCAGTAATACTAACAGGAATCCTACTTCATGATCTGAACGTGGCAGTAATACTAACAGGAATCCTACTTCATGATCTGAACGTGGCAGTAATACTAACAGGAATCCTACTTCAGGATCTGAACGTGGCAGTAATACTAACAGGAATCCTACTTCAGGATCTGAACGTGGCAGTAATACTAACAGGAATCCTACTTCAGGATCTGAACGTGGCAGTAATACTAACAGGAATCCTACTTCATGATCTGAACGTGGCAGTAATACTAACAGGAATCCTACTTCATGATCTGAACGTGGAAGTAATACTAACAGAAATCCTACTTCAGGATCTGAACGTGGCAGTAATACTAACAGGAATCCTACTTCATGATCTGAACGTGGCAGTAATAGGAACAGAAATCCTACTTCATGATCTGAACGTGGCAGTAATACTAACAGGAATCCTACTTCAGTATCTGAACGTGGCAGTAAAACTAACAGGAATCCTACTTCAGAATCTGAACGTGGCAGTAATACCAACAGGAATCCTACTTCAGGTACTGAACGTGGCAGTAATACGAACAGGAATCCTACCTCAGGATCTGAACGTGGCAGTAATACTAACAGGAATCCTACTTCATGATCTGAACGTGGCAGTAATACGAACAGGAATCCTACTTCAGGATCTGAACGTGGCAGTAATACTAACAGGAATCCTATTTCATGATCTGAACGTGGCAGTAATACCAACAGGAATCCTACTTCAGGATCTGAACGTAGCAGTAATACGAACATGAATCCTACTTCAGGATCTGAACGTGGCAGTAATACTGTCACGAACCGGCTAGTCTTAACTCTGCTTGTTGACTATTTAGCCATGTGTAGTACTTGTAACTTTAGAAGTTAGACTATAACACAGCAGCAATTAAATTACACAGCAGACCAGCACACCGCGAGCCCGACCCACGCTAGCGCAGTGAGTCAGCACTTGAGCTTTGAATCGGACCGTTTTAACCAATCAGAGCAGGCTCAGTGGGTAGAGCAGTATTGACTGTGTCAGAGCCTAACACAGTTTGAATCAGTCGTGTGTGAGACGAGGAAGAAGTAACATCTCCTTAGCTAGCAGAGAACTATCTTCACTCATAGACCAGGAAGCAGGACGTAGAATCTCAGAATTCTATTAAGTCACAACGGGCCTGAACTTGTCAAACAGGTAAATGAACACCCTTCTGTTTCATCGTGATATATTTATATTATTGTTGAAATTATGTTTGTGGAATTTGCTATGCATAAATGTGAATTATTAATCCGAATTTGCCGTACCACGTGGAAGAGCCGAGCACGAGGCGAAACACGACCGGTTGCGCCGCCATGTTGTATCCCGTACGGAACCCCTGTTGTTTAACTTATATGTATGTTTGCAGACCAGTGACTGTACCACTGAATGTTTATAATATTATTAATTCTGTATGTGTATAGTTAGACACGATCGATATTTATGTATGTATAGGAATTTAGAGTGAGATTCCAGTGGAACCCGGAAGTAGCAGAATGTTCGTCGCTTATGTATAGAGATGTGGAGCTATCACTGAGGGCTACTTTGGCTTTCAGTGAGACGCTCTGCACAAACCGATTATTCAGGATTGTGCAGAATTTCGTCTCTTATATTACAGACGAGCAGGCGAGCTATCCCGAGCTATCGCGAGCTATCCCGAGCTATCCCGAGCTATCCTGTGCGCACCACTCCACAGAAACGACCAGTTGGTTGAGGAGACTCTACCGCACAAGACGGAAAGAGCTGCCTTGAAAGACACCCTGTCAGACCCCACAGCGTGGCAAGGGAACCCAACTACACAACGACACAGGTGGACCAGAAGCTACCTCACAGAAGGACTTCGAACACCCCACACATGAGTTAAGTGCATAAGGCGAAGGTGCACTTAAACTGATCATAGCAGGACCACAGTAGTCCAACTCTTCAGAAACTGTAAAACGGACCACAGTAGTCCAAATCTACATGACATATACTAGCAAGTGCCCGAGGAAGAAATAACAGCTGCCTAGACTATCAGCGATCGAACTATTAGCATTGAAAGAGACTTTTTAAGTTAGATTAGTACTTAGAGAATCTTGTATAGAGTAGAAGAAATAAATGTGTGATTTTAACTGTTATCAAGTGGCTGGACTACATATGATTCATAGCCGTGTGAAAGCTAGTGTGACAGTATTCTTTTACCATTTTTTCTATCTATTTCTGTACCCCAACCTTAACACAGAACGAGCTAAACAAATAAATTTATTAAAGTAATTCATAGGGTGACTTACTAGCAGTTCCCACCGAATAAACGTGAGGGTCCATAATTCCATTGTGCAGAGCCCATAAACCCCACGTGACACTTTAATTGGCGAGCCTAGCTAGGATCTGTGTATAATAGGAATTGGGTATAACCGGACCTAAGTACAATAAAATTAGATAACAGGAGTAGTAGAATAACTTAGAATAGTGGTAACAAGGACTGATCAGTTGTGGTGCACTATTCTTTAGTTAAAAACTTTTTTGCTTCAATTATTTTTGTGCCTGTATGTTGCATTGTTCTTTTGCAGGTTTTGCTTAAATAACTGTTGTATGCCATTTGACTCTTGTTTTATTCTATTATTGATTACGAATTGTATGGTCTTTGCATTGTTTTTATTGACTTGCAATATTGCTAGTGTTTTGGTATTCCACTTGATTCAGAGGGTGTTCATAGACACGTTTGGCAATGTCGGACCCAGTGGCCTTGAGATTGCGTTTCAAGGAATTAGGGGAAGCTTTACACTTAGCAGGGGGAGACCTAATTGCGTATATCAATGCAGAGGTAGAGAAACAGGAGGCTAAGGCAGAGAGAGCAGCAGAGAGAGAGGCGAAGAAACTCGAAGCGGCAGAGAGAGCCGCAGAGAGAGAACAGAAAAAAGCAGAACTAGAAGCAGAGCAAAAGAAATTAGAACTAGAAGCAGAGCAGAAGAAACTAGCATTAGAAGCAGAGCAGAAGAAATTAGAAGCAGAGCAGAAGAAATTAGAGGCAGAGAGAGAAACGAGGAAATTAGAGCTAGAGGCAGAAAGAGAACAGAAGAAGGCAGCATTAGCAGCAGAGAGAGATGCAGAAGTTAGGAGATGGGAGTATGAGCGGGCAGAAAAAGAAAAAGAGAGGGAAGAAAAGGAAAAAGAAAGACAGCATGAGTTAGAGCTAAGAAGATTGGGATCAGGAGCTTCAAGTTCTTCCTCAACCCCTTCCCACTCAGATCAGCTAGAGGTAGCATCCAACCCTGTACAAGGAATGTCATTTCCCCTGGGAACATTCAACGAAAGAGAAGAAGGGCTAGATCTCTATCTGACTAGGTTTGAGCGCCTAGCAACAGAGTACAAACTAGATCCCACTCACTGGTCTTTCAAGCTTAGTCAAGGGCTTAGAGGAAAGGCTTATGACATCTACAGTAAGCTACCGACTGACAGAGTGACTGACTATCACAAAGTAAAAGAGGCACTCCTAACGGGATTCGAACTAACAGGAGAATGCTACCGGCAAAAGTTCCGCACCAATCGGAGAGTGAAAGGAGAGAGCTATGCGCAGTTCGCGGATCGGTTGTCCACAACGCTGGATAAGTGGATTAGCCAGTCAGCCACGGCTAAGACGTATGATGGACTGACAGAACTGTTAGTATGGGAACAGCTACGGGAAACCATGACCCCCGAGCTGAGAACATTCTCAGTAGAGCAGGGCGCGGAAAGACTAGAAGATCTGGTCAAGGTCGCAGATAGGTACGTGGCCGCACACGGAGAAGCCAAGAGCTTCAGGCGAGACCTAAAGCCTAACGGGAAAGAGGCACAGAAACGAAGCCCTAACCGGGAAGAGCGCACCGCGAATAAGCCGAATAACCCCAGACCTGGGCAAAATAAAGGACCCAACGCGGAATTCGGGAAAAGAGGTCCCGCAGAACAGAGACGGTATTGTTCGTTCTGCAACAGAAACAATCACTCCACCGCAGAATGTTTCAAGTTGGCCGCACAACCTAGGGAAGAGCGCGAAAGCCGGCCAGCGCACAGAGTTCTAACTCAAAGTAGCGGTAACAAGCCACACACGATCGGAGATCACCCATCGGTGACAGACACGGTCAAGGTCAACGGAAAAGAAGCGAACTGTCTGTATGACACAGGTCTATCATACGACGCGATAGTTAGCGAATCTCTTGTATCGCGCGCGGACTTGACAGACAAGACAGTCGACTTACAAGGAGCAGACTTGACGAAACCGACGACTACTTGCCCAATAGCTTGGATAGAAGTAGAGAGTAGGTACGTCACAGGACGAATCCAAGCAGCTGTTTTACAGAAACCCCTGTATGATCTAGTGCTAGGTTGTAGGTATGTGTTCTTAGGCACGCCCCCTAAAACTGTAGAGATAGCTGCAGTGCAAACCAGGGCCCAAGCTAAAACCCAACCACCCCAGCCCGAGTTCGCTCCGAATCCAGGACTCGAAGAGATCAAAACAGCACAGAAAGAAGACACCTCGATAGCGAAGTGCTTCCAGAAGCTACCCAAGGCGCACACACCCCCGCACAAGGGAGACTTCTACATGGAAGAGGGAGTTCTACATCGACAAGGAGATGGAGATCACACCCAACTAGTACTGCCAGCCACCCTTCGAGCCCAAGTACTAGAGTTAGGCCACAGCATGCCACTCAGCGGACACATGGGAATTGGAGCCACAGTGCAGAGAATCAGCGCACACTACTATTGGCCAGGAATCACGGAGGATGTCAAGCGCTACGTGAAATCTTGCCACCAATGTCAACGATATTCCCCGCGACATCACACCGTACCGGTTACCTTAGGACCATCAGTAGTAGTCGGCGTACCATTCCAGCAAGTCTCAGTAGACATAGTAGGACCACTGCCCATGACCAAGAAGCGGAACAGATTTCTACTCACACTCGTCGACGCATGTACGATGTGGTGCGAAGCAGTCCCGTTGCCAGCGATAGACACCAAGAAGATTGCAGATGCACTCATCGCCATCTTTACCAGAGTCGGATTCCCGGACAGCATTAGAACGGACAACGGATCTCAGTTCACCGGCCGCCTGATGCAAGACGTGTTCGAGTTGATACAAGTTCATCACATTCGCACACCACCATACCACCCCGCCAGCAACGGACAAGTAGAAAGACTGAATGGAACCCTTCTCACCATCCTCAGGAAAGTCGCCGACGACAATCCAGAAGCGTGGGACACCTACGTGAATGCGGCACTGTTCGCATACCGAGAAACGCCCCATGCAGCCACAGGCTACACCCCGTCAACCTTGCTATTCGGCAGACCTCTAGCAGGACCGCTAGAAGCCCTACGCAGAAGTTGGACGGAGGCCAAGATAGACGACACACCAAGAGGTGCCACCAAGTAAGTCGCAGACCTGCAGGAAACCCTCAAAGCAACGTGGAAGAAAGCTGGTGAAGCACTGAAGAAGGCAAGAGCCCGTCAGGCGAAGTACTACAACCGCCACGCGAAGGACAGAGAACTGCAAGTCGGCGATCAAGTGCTACTCTTACTTCCAAGTGGAACCAACAAGCTGGACATCGCTTGGAGAGGACCGTACCGGGTGACTGCCAAGAAATCCAAGACAGTCTACCAAGTAGAGGTGAACGGGAGAGCCCGATACCACCACATCAATCTCCTCAAGAAATACACGGACCGACCAGCGACTCCCAGCACTCACAACTTGTTAGCCATCGCCATCGCGGAAGAAGGAGAAAGCATGGAGACCAATGCAGTAGAGTATCCCCTGCACTCCAAAGAAACCTACAAAGACGTGATACTCAACGGAGACCTAGCCGATAAACAACGACAGCAAGTACTACAGGTCATTCGACAACATCAGACTGTGCTCACAGACCGACCAGGGAGGACAGACCTCGTCGAAGTAACCTTAACGGTAACCGACCCAACACCCGTCCGCCAGAAGCTCTACCCGATGCCCCTGTCTCAGCAGCGAGCCATCAAGGAAGAGATAGACACCTTACTGGCAGCCGGAATCATCTCAGAGTCTACCTCACCCTACAGCGCAGGCACGGTATTGTTGCGAAAACCCAACGGAGAGCATCGACTGTGCATCGACTTCAGACTCCTGAATGCGGTAACGCAGTTCCAGCCAGAGCCACTCCCGGACCAGACCGACCTATTTGCCAAGCTACAGCGAGCTAAGTACTTCTCTCGCATCGACCTCAGCAAAGGATACTACCAGATACCAGTGCAACCGCAAGTCCGAAAGTACCTAGCTTTCAGCACTATGGAAGGACACTTCGAATTCAACGTGCTTCCATTCGGACTCCACAACGCACCCAGCATCTTCAGCGCCATGATGCGAAAACTCCTGGCACCCCTGAGCAGCGAGCACCTACATTCGTTTATGGACGACATCCTCATCGCAACACCTACGTGGGAGGAACATGTCACTCTCCTACAACAACTACTCGCCCGCCTCAGAGACACGGGATTGACGGCAAGACCCACCAAATGTCAGATTGGATTCACAGAACTAGAATTTCTGGGACACACCATAAGTCAAGGAAGCCTGCGACCGGTAGAGAAGACAGTGAAACGCCTACTCGACGCTCCTCGGCCCAAGACCAAAAAGGAAGTACAGTCGTTTCTAGGACTCTGCGGCTTCTACCAGAAGTTCATCCCCAACTACAACAGCATCGCCGTACCACTGACAAATGGAACCCGGAAAATCGCCCCGGACAAAGTAGTTTGGACAGCGGAATGTGAGACAGCATTCCAAACACTCAAGGACAGAATGACATCGGCGCCAGTACTCCACCTACCCGATTTGACTCAGCCATTCGTTCTTCGCACCGACGCAAGCGACTTAGGCCTCGGAGCAGTACTGCTACAGCGCGACCCCAAGAATGCAGAGACGCTATTCCCTGTCGCCTACGCCAGCAGAAAATTGAGACCCGCCGAGACCCACTACGCCACGTCGGAGAAGGAATGCCTTGGACTAGTCTGGGCCATACAGAAATTCCAACTCTACCTGTATGGGACCCACTTCACAGTTCAGGTGGACCACCAACCACTATCGTTCCTGGCAGCCTCCAAGTCTTTGAACTCTCGCCTGATGAGATGGGCACTCACCCTTCAGGCATACTCATTCCAAATCGAGTACATCCCCGGCAAGGAAAACCACGGAGCCGACTACCTCAGTCGCCATCTCGTGGAGGACACAGCAGCTGTCGCCCACCCAACACAACTAAGGGCCACAGCACCAGAATTCGTCCCCGCCCAGTAAAAACCCGGTCACTAGTGTCCATAGCTACCTGGCACAGCATTGCAGCTCAGGTAGAGCAACTTAACTAGTGTGTAAATAGGACCCTAGGATAGTGCAGTGTTAAACTAGGCTCTGTAGTAGAAAAAGGTCGAATCCAGTAGTCATCGCCTTTTTTCAGTTGAGGGAGCCTGTCACGAACCGGCTAGTCTTAACTCTGCTTGTTGACTATTTAGCCATGTGTAGTACTTGTAACTTTAGAAGTTAGACTATAACACAGCAGCAATTAAATTACACAGCAGACCAGCACACCGCGAGCCCGACCCACGCTAGCGCAGTGAGTCAGCACTTGAGCTTTGAATCGGACCGTTTTAACCAATCAGAGCAGGCTCAGTGGGTAGAGCAGTATTGACTGTGTCAGAGCCTAACACAGTTTGAATCAGTCGTGTGTGAGACGAGGAAGAAGTAACATCTCCTTAGCTAGCAGAGAACTATCTTCACTCATAGACCAGGAAGCAGGACGTAGAATCTCAGAATTCTATTAAGTCACAACGGGCCTGAACTTGTCAAACAGGTAAATGAACACCCTTCTGTTTCATCGTGATATATTTATATTATTGTTGAAATTATGTTTGTGGAATTTGCTATGCATAAATGTGAATTATTAATCCGAATTTGCCGTACCACGTGGAAGAGCCGAGCACGAGGCGAAACACGACCGGTTGCGCCGCCATGTTGTATCCCGTACGGAACCCCTGTTGTTTAACTTATATGTATGTTTGCAGACCAGTGACTGTACCACTGAATGTTTATAATATTATTAATTCTGTATGTGTATAGTTAGACACGATTGATATTTATGTATGTATAGGAATTTAGAGTGAGATTCCAGTGGAACCCGGAAGTAGCAGAATGTTCGTCGCTTATGTATAGAGATGTGGAGCTATCACTGAGGGCTACTTTGGCTTTCAGTGAGACGCTCTGCACAAACCGATTATTCAGGGTTGTGCAGAATTTCGTCTCTTATATTACAGACGAGCAGGCGAGCTATCCCGAGCTATCGCGAGCTATCCCGAGCTATCCCGAGCTATCCTGTGCGCACCACTCCACAGAAACGACCAGTTGGTTGAGGAGACTCTACCGCACAAGACGGAAAGAGCTGCCTTGAAAGACACCCTGTCAGACCCCACAGCGTGGCAAGGGAACCCAACTACACAACGACACAGGTGGACCAGAAGCTACCTCACAGAAGGACTTCGAACACCCCACACATGAGTTAAGTGCATAAGGCGAAGGTGCACTTAAACTGATCATAGCAGGACCACAGTAGTCCAACTCTTCAGAAACTGTAAAACGGACCACAGTAGTCCAAATCTACATGACATATACTAGCAAGTGCCCGAGGAAGAAATAACAGCTGCCTAGACTATCAGCGATCGAACTATTAGCATTGAAAGAGACTTTTTAAGTTAGATTAGTACTTAGAGAATCTTGTATAGAGTAGAAGAAATAAATGTGTGATTTTAACTGTTATAAAGTGGCTGGACTACATATGATTCATAGCCGTGTGAAAGCTAGTGTGACAGTATTCTTTTACCATTTTTTCTATCTATTTCTGTACCCCAACCTTAACACAGAACGAGCTAAACAAATAAATTTATTAAAGTAATTCATAGGGTGACTTACTAGCAGTTCCCACCGAATAAACGTGAGGGTCCATAATTCCATTGTGCAGAGCCCATAAACCCCACGTGACAAATACCAACGATAATCCTACTTCAGGATCTGAACGTGGCAGTAATACCAACGATAATCCTACTTCATGATCTGAACGTGGCAGTAATACTAACAGGAATCCTACTTCAGGATCTGAACGTGGCAGTAATACTAACAGGAATCCTACTTCAGGATCTGAACGTGGCAGTAATACTAACAGGAATCCTACTTCAGGATCTGAACGTGGCAGTAATACTAACAGGAATCCTACTTCATGATCTGAACGTGGCAGTAATACCAACAGGAATCCTACTTCAGGATCTGAACGTGGCAGTAATACTAACAGGAATTCTACTTCATGATCTGAACGTGGCAGTAATACCAACAGGAATCCTACTTCAGGATCTGAACGTGGCAGTAATACCAACAGAAATCCTACTTCAGGATCTGAATGTGGCAGTAATAGGAACAGGAATCCTACTTCAGGATCTGAACGTGGCAGTAATACTAACAGGAATCCTACTTCATGATCTGAACGTGGCAGTAATACTAACAGGAATCCTACTTCAGGATCTGAACGTGGCAGTAATACTAACAGAAATCCTACTTCATGATCTGAACGTGGCAGTAATACTAACAGGAATCCTACTTCAGGATCTGAACGTGGCAGTAATACCAACAGGAATCCTACTTCAGGATCTGAACGTGGCAGTAATACCAACAGAAATCCTACTTCAGGATCTGAATGTGGCAGTAATAGGAACAGGAATCCTACTTCAGGATCTGAACGTGGCAGTAATACCAACAGAAATCCTACTTCAGGATCTGAATGTGGCAGTAATAGGAACAGGAATCCTACTTCAGGATCTGAATGTGGCAGTAATAGGAACAGGAATCCTAGAGACATTGCAATAGTGCGGATAACGACGCTCAATAAGGGACAACAGAAACAAATGGCAACAGAGGACACTTCCGACAAGGACGTGACAGCCTGCTTCTGTTACAATTGACCAATTACTGCCTAACTAGCAACAGAAGATGAGAGATGGAAATGGAGAGAGAGAAACTGAGAGAGAGGGAGAGGGAGAGAGAGAGAGAGAGAGACAGACAGACAGACAGACAGTCGTGTGAGTTGTCTACTCGTACATGCATGCTTATGTGTCGCCGTAGCTTCGGACCGGAACAATAGCGGACACTATTACCCATTTTATACCCGACATTCAACAAATACCCACAATGCAAACGGCAATAAAATTAAAAACTTGTCATCCATTGGCTAATTCGCTTAACCTTTGATGAAAGATCGCATCTGGTTGGGTCACTAGCATATGCTTTAATTTCATTTTTAAAAAAAAGCCCACACCTCATTGGTTCCAACCCTGTCCTCGATGATAGGGCGTGCCTGGTGGAATCAAATAATGAAAGCGTTGGAATAAACGTGTAGAAATGATGATGATAATGATGATGATGATGATAATGGATGCTATACGCGTCTTATTATTAAATCAGACTCAAAGCGCGGCGATCTGTAACCAACATACACACTCACATGTTACAGACACTCCTACACACACAACAAACACACATTCATCACTCAAACATATGGTGTAAAGGAACGTCGCTATTAGAAGCCGGAAAGGAAATAGAATTTAATTTTTGTGAAATTTTTGATTGACTGCATCCAATACCATTATTAAATGGAGGGAGAAACCGGAGTACCAGAAGAAAACCCTCGGTGGCCTGAAAAGTTTTGTACATAAGTTCGCCCCTTGCGGGAATCGAACCCGCGACCATCGGCATTGGAAACCGTCGACTAACCCATGCTCACGTCAACAGGTAGCGCAAATGTCACATTCCTGTAAACGCAGATGATGATAATCATTACAGGAATGTGACATGGCGCAATCACTAACGTCATCTGCCTTTACGTCCCATCTATTACAGGAATGTGACATTTGCGCCACCTGTTTATAATGATGATGATGATGATGATTTTAAAAAATTAATAAAAATTAATAATAAAATATTGGATGCAATATTTATATACGCGTTTTTCACCCAAATAACAAAAAGGCTCAAAGCGCGGCGATCTGTACCAACAAACCCCCTCACACGTTTCACCCACTCTCACACACAACAACAACACAACTCTCGCTCAAACATTTGGTGTACAGGCAACAAAGTCGCCATTAGAGAACGGAAAGGAATAGGAAATTTTATTTTTTGAAATTTTACATTTGATTGCATCCAATACCAATATTGAAGGAAGCGAGGAAACCGGAGTACCCGGAGAAAACCATCGATTTCCTGTACAAAGGAAACAATACAAAAGTGTTATTGTACCGACTGCAGAATGGAACTAATGATGTAGGATAGACCTGCCAGAGTTGGATTCTTTTGTAGCCAGCGCCACCGTCTAGGATCCATGCAGCTAAGTCGACATTTCAGAAAAAAACGGCTTTGTAAATAATATTCTCAATGGAAGCAATAATCATGACGCCATCGGTGCAAAAAAAAACTATAAAAAAAAAAAACAACAGAGAGAGAGAGAGAGAGAGAGAGAGAGAGAGAGAGAGAGAGAGAGATTGAGAGAGAGAGAGACAGAGACAGAGAGAGACAGAGAGAGAGACAGACAGAAACTTTTTGAAACTTTTTAAAATTAGAAATAAAGATTTTAGACTAATGATACAGTCTAATCTTCCAATCTGTCCCTTAACAAATTAACATAGTAAAGAACCTTTAACTTGGAAAGCATATCACTCACACACACATGCACTCACACACATGCACAAACAATCTCACCAACATCTTCATCATTATCTTTAAACAATATTAGGCAACCACCCCTCCCTCCCCCTTATAATAATAATAATAATAATAATAATAATAATAATAATAATAATAATAATAATAATAATAATAATAATAATAATAATAATAATAATAATAATAAAATGAATAAATAAATAAATAAATAAGATAATAATTACATTTATTACTGTGTTCTCATATATGTTATTATACATCACTTTTATAATTAATTTCGCAGATGCCTACATATTTTACATTTGAAAGAAAACAGTGTGTCGCAATGTTTACAATCCAGAAGGAGAGAGTTCCATACAGCAGCTCCATTAAATGATAGGCTATTTTTGTATAAATCAATGCGAGGGAAGGGTAGTTTATAATGTTTATAAAGTGTACAGTATGCCCATCAACTGGCTTATGTAGATATGCAGGTGTTTCCCCGTGTGTGATTTTGAACATAAGGATAGCTGTATTAAATATACATTGTTTTTGAAGTGGTAATATTCGGAGTTCTTGATATTTCTCATTAGTTGTAACATCTGTATTTATATTATCAGATTTATAAAGTATCTTGATTGCTCTTTAATGAAGACTATTTAAATGTTTAATTTGAGCGTCACTGGCATTACACCAAATAATCGATGCATAATTAAAATGAGACATACAGTGGGCATAGAAATTTTTTTAATGCATCAACCGTAACAAAATGTCTAAGTTTAATTAGAAGGAAAAGGTTTTTAGAATTTCTTTTAACAGATATGGTTAACGTGTAACCGCCAGGTAAAATCATCATCGATGATTATGCCTAGCACCTTATGTTCATGAACTTGCTCAATACTGTACGACCCTAAGTTTAGATTAAGGGGAAAAGATCCATTTTGGCGTTTTGGTCGTGTAGTGAGAAGCATACTTTTGCTTTTATTAGGATTTAATTTCATTTTATTGATGCAACACCAGTTATCAATTTCATTTATGCTTATTTGAAGACTTTGCTCCACCTCCTGTAAATTTGCATTATGAGTATGGAGGGATGAATCATCAGCAAATAAATCAGGATTAACATTTTGTGTGAGAAAAAGGGGCATTTCATTGATAAATATACATAATAAAAAAGGACCAAGGATCGATCCTTGAGGAACTCGACAAGTTACATGTACGTCACCAGAAGACGAAAAGGAACCATTGGTGTATACTGATTGGTGCCTGTTTGATAAATATGATTTTAAAAGTAATACAGATGCAGAATTTTGAAAATAGAATTTTAACTTATTCATTAAGATGTTAAGGTTAACTAGGTCAAATGCCTTTTTAAGGTCACGAAAAACTGCCCCTACAATGTCTTGCTTGTTTATAGCATCAAGCCAAACATCACAAATATGGGCGAGTGCGGTTTGACAAGAGTGTTTAGGTCTAAAGCCTGACTGAAAAGGATTAAAAGGAGCGTTATTTTCTAAATATTTCATAAAATTAATGTGAATATGTCTTTCCAGGGGTTTAGATAGTACAGGCAGAATGGAAATTGATCGAAAGTTGTCAAGAACTGAAATATCACTTGTTTTAGGTAAAGGTATAACTTTAGCTTCTTTAAATATTGAAGGAAACTGACTTTGATCAATGCATAGATTAATTATATAATTATAGATGTAGGTTAAAGGTTCAATGATATAAGGAAGAGACAATTTTTAAATGAATGCATTTAGATTATAAATGTCCATAGACTTTTTATTTTTTATTTTTAATATTAGAGAAGTTACATCATGTTCTGTTAATCGAGGTATAAAATAATGAGGCAGATTCGTGAAGTTTGTTTCTGCAAAACAGGTTGACCTTATCATATTAGATTTAAGAATAGAATCAGTTAATTAAATAAAATATTTATCAAATTCATCATTAGAAAAATTAAATTGATATGTTTTTCTTGTTCTAGATTTTTTGCAAAATGCGTTCATTGCTTGCAAAATGCAAGTGATATTAGTGTTTTCAGTTGATAATAAAGTTTGAAAATATTTTTTATTTCCATTTTTTACAAGGGTAAGGACTTTATTACGTTGCTTTTTATACAGATCAAACTCATTTTTTTTTTAAATTTTTTTTATGTCTGTCACGCAAGAACATGGCAGCTTTAATTTCAGTTGTCATCTAGGTGGGAAATGATGGATGTTTTACCCTCTTCCTCAGAGAGAGAGAGAGAGAGAGAGAGAGAGAGAGAGAGAGAGAGAGAGAGAGAGAGAGAGAGGGAGGGAGAGAGAGCGCGAGAGAGAGAAATAAAGAGACAGAGCGAGGAAGACAGAGAGAGAGAGGGAGAGAGAGAGACAGAGGAATGCACGAATCCTATTCTGTCCTAGTCGTTGGGGCAATACAGATAATAATTTAACCAACGTACTCCATCTTTCTCTGTCCTCAGCAACCCTCATGAATTCGCTCAGTGTCAAATCAGTCCATTCTCGAAAGTTGTCCTCCCACTTCTTTTTCTGTCGCCCTCTTCTTCTACCTCCTTGCACCTTGACCTGCAGGATGATCATTGGTAGACCCGATGTGATGTGGCCATACCATCGGAGTTTCCGTTTTTTCATCACTGTGAGCACGAATACGGACTTCCAATTATGGAGTGGAGGACAGTATAGCAGAAAGGCTTCCACCTTTATACCTTCACAGTGTAAGGCAATGTGATACCGCTGACTTTGACGGGACACTTTCATTGGGAACCCTGCGTTGTTACTTCCCTTACTTATGACTTGTTCGCAACTGTACGATGCTTCGTAGAAGTCTCTTCCTTGAAAAAAAAAAAACCAAGAAGAGATTATCATCTTATAAATGAACTATCTTTAATCATTCGATTACCTCAATCATATATTTATGACAATAAGCAATTTAACAGCTTCAAAGTGAAGCCTTGTAATTTCTACATGATGAGGCGGAAGGAGCATCATTCCAAAGAAAGATTGATGGAAGGGACCTAACTCGTCAAACGTAACGCCGCATGAACAGCATAACACGAGTTGTTTGCCTTAGGCTAGCGTCCTCAGAACTAAACAAACGGCGGCTTCCAATGCTAAAATGACTCAAACCCAGTGACGACGACAATGACAATAAACTTTACTTTCAGCCGTTCCAAAATGGAGTTTTCATTGAAAAGAATGAATTTAAAGAATACTAAGGGGAATAAAACCACGAGGTGAATGAGAAAGAAAGAAACAGATTACTCTTAGCCTATATAGCGCACTTACAAGCTCAGAGAGCTTCTCAAAGCGCTGGCCACTGGTCTATGCTACTATCCAGCAATCAAAAAATAGTTTGCTGAAGTCAGGATTTGAACCCACGTCCCCCGAGACGCACGTACACAAGTCGTGCGTTCTGGCGACTGAGCTATCCCTGGCGACTGAGAAGAAAGAGAAGGAGATTAAAACGTAGATGCCAAACTACAACCTATGGTTTGAAGAGGAACAACATTACTGTAGTTATGTTAGTAGTGCTGCAGTTGAACGTTTGCTGCATCAACACACGCTGCACCTTTTAGTAACTGATCAGCTTTGTTAAAGGTTATACTGTCCCGCGCTTTCCCCAAACCCCTATCAAATATCTTAATTAATTCAACCAATCCCCAAATGACTATGAAAGCTTTAATTAATTCCATTACATTACATTACATCATTATTGCTTTAGGTCCAGCGGACTCTTCTGAGCCAAATCAGGACTAGACAACCCCTGATCCGCATAAAAGGATCTGCTGAAACAACCCCAGTAGTAAAACTGAAAGCTCTCCACCAGCCAGTCACTTTACAATAAAGACATCCCACGCAGGGAACGCTGTGTCGGTACTCTAATTTATCGAACCCCCGTTTACAAAAACAAAATAGAATACAAACATCATTATATATTATCAACAAAACACATACATATAAAACGACTACATTGCTAAATAATAACATCATAGGAAGCCCTAGCGACCACCTGGCAGAAAGCGTTCAATATTCCCAAGCTGATCCAACAGAAACTCATACACCAGTCAGGAGCCTTGTCCCGGAAGAGTTTTCAAGAAAAAATGTAGGTGACTGGTCAAGCGAAGAAGAAGATAGTATAGCAGATTGATAGAACAGATCAGGAATGAGAATTACAGGGCCGGAACCAGGGGGGGGGTTACCTGGGTTCCGAAACCCCCCCTCCAAACTAAAAAAAAAAAAAAAAAAAAAAAAGGAATTGAAATTTTGTTTAATGCAAAGAGTTTCAATTTTTTAAAAAATTGTTTTTAAAACATTGCAGTTTTCAGAATAATCTGTGAGAAATACCTACAGCACCAACAACATCTATATCATGTGTTCATAGACTTCAAGAAGGCGTTTGACCGAGTCTGGTATGCAGCTCTATGGGCAATGATGAAAGTGTACAACATCAGCCCTAAAATTATTGAAGTCATCAAAAGCCTGTATGATAAGGCTACCAGTGCAGTCCTCCATAACAGCGTCATCGGGAACTGGTTCAGAACAACAATCGGTGTGCGTCAAGGATGCCTACTCTCTCCAACACTCTTCAACAGCTTCCTAGAGCGCATCATGTCAGATGCCCTTGCAGATCACGAAGGCACAGTCAGCATAGGGGGTAGAGCAATCTCCAATCTTCGTTTTGCTGATGACATTGATGGATTGGCTGGAGAGGAACAAGAACTTGAATAGTTGCTACAGAGGCTTGACACCACCTCCAGAGCCTATGGAATGGAAATAAGTGCAGAAAAGACAAAAATGGTGACCAACAACATCATCAATGGCATCAACACGGACATCAAAGTCCAAGGCCAATACCTAAACACAATGCATAGCTTCAAATATTTAGGAGCCATTGCATCAGACAAAGGGTCCCGACAAGAAGTCCTCTCCAGGATCACACAAACAACTGCTGCCCTGACTAGGTTGAAGCCCATTTGGAAAGACAGGAACATCAGTCTACATTCCAAAGTATGACTGCTGCGCTCCCTTGTCATCTCCATCTTCCTATATGCTTGCGAAGCATGGACCCTCACAGCAGATCTACAATAAAGAATACAAAGCATGGAGATGAGGTGCTACAGAAGACTTCTGGGCATTTCCTATACCCAACACATCACCAATGACGAAGTCCGACATACCATCACACAAGCCATTGGACAACACGATGACCTGCTCACAGTGGTGAAGAAACGGAAACTCCGATGGTATGGCCACGTCACCAGATCATCAGGCCTTGCAAAGACCATTCTGCAAGGCACAGTGCAAGGAGGTAGAAGAAGGGGGAGACCGAAAAAGAGGTGGGAGGACAACATTCGAGAATGGACTGTTTTGATCATCTGTGGTGCCCCTACGACCTCCGAGTTACGGGACAGGATAGGATAGGATAGTTTTCAGTCACCTTTGGTCCAAGGTACAAAGAGTTAGTTATAGACAATTCAACGGAAATCCATTTAAAGGGATCCGTTGAAACGTCCAAAGCGTTTTCCCGTTGAAACGACCAAGTAACCCAACCCCTAAGCCTAAATTAGTAAATGCAGCCATATTTTCTTGTTCTGGCCGCAAGCCTCTTCCAGCACCTTCACCTTGATACTGCCATAATCCCCCCAAAACGACTTTTTAGAAAAATTAATTAAGATGCTAAGTTGATAATTAAGAACACAGCGTTCGTTGTCTGGTTTGCTGAAGTCAGCTTTGACAACTGATGTTATTGTTCCTCGTCAATCATCCCGACAGACTCTCAGTGACAACCAACCTGCGGCCTCTCCAGAAGAATATTTCAAGATTAGCATTGTCATTCCTTTTTTGGAACACCTGTCAACCGAACTGGACTCGAGGTTCAAAAATGCTGACCTAGCAGTTGATGGTTTCTGGCTGGTGCCAAGCACTTTAATAGACAACCATGATGGTTTCATGCAGGTTCCAGAAGGGGTGAAGATACTGGCAATGTTGTGGGAGTCTGACCTACCAGACAACGCTACCCTTGATGCAGAATACTGACGGTGGGTTTGCAAATGGCGAAGTGCTGCTGAGAATGCGACAGCTATCATCCCATCCACGGCATCAGAAGCACTGAAACATTGTGACAGGGATTTTTATCCCAACCTGTTCATCATGCAAAAGAACCTTTGCACCTTGCCTGTCACTACTGCCGAGTGTGAGCGTTCAAACAGTCAGTTGCGCAAAATGAAAAACTACCTGCGCTCTACAATGGGGCAACAGAGACTCAATGGACTTGCTTTACTGGAAGTGCATAGGGATGTTGATATTGACTTCAAAGAGGCAGTGAACTGTTTTGCCAGAAGATACAATTCACAAATGGTACTAATGCCGAGGAACCTAGTGCAGCAAGACTGAAAGTGAAAGCAGGGCGGTGATGTTCATAAACTAAAAGGTAAAGCTTTATACCGTTAACGATCAACAAAAAGTAGTGAATAATAATAATATACAAAAATATATCTGCTGATAAATGTTTGTGTGTGTGGGTGTGTGTGGGTGTGTGTGTGGGTGTGTTTTAAGAGGAACATTTTTGTACCCCAGAGTTTGTCAGTTCAATTGTTAAAAAAGCTCAAAGTCCCAGACCATCACAAATGGCTTTTTCAAGGTTCAGATTGCACCAGATTGCACCATTTTGCATCCTTGAAAAAAAAAATTTCCCGGGGGGGCATGCCCCCGGACCCCCCTAGAAGGCTCGGCGCTTCGCGCCTTCGCTGAATCTGTAACCCCCCCTTCGACTTTTCCCAGGGCCGGCCCTGAAAAAGAGCAAATGAGAAAGACAGCGACAGTGGGAATTTAAAGCACTAAATTTCCAGAAAGTGGGGATACTATTTATACTGAAACCCCCGGCACCCCAACGGGGGCTTAATTAATTCGACCAATCCCAAAATGACGATGAAATCTCTTAATTAATTCAACCAATCCCCAAATTCCAATTAAATATCTTAACTGATTGAACCAGTCCCCAAATTCCAATTAAATATCTTAATTAATTCAACCAATCCCCAAATGACTATAAAAGCTCTTAATTAATTCAACCAATCCCCAAATTGAAATTAAATATCTTAATTAATTGAACTAATCCCTAAATTCCAATTAAATACCTTAAATGATTAATCCAATCCCAAAATGACTATGAAAGCTCTTAATTAATTCAATCAATCCCCAAATTCCAATTAAATATCTTAATTAATTCAACCAATCCCCATATGACTATGAAAGCTTTTAATTAATTCAACCAATCCCAAAATTTCAAATAAATCTCTTAATTAATTCAACCAATCCCAAAATTCCAATTAAATATCTTAATTAATTCAACCAATCCCCAGATGACTGTGAAATCTTTTAATTAATTCAACCAATCCCCAAATTCCAATTAAATATCTTAATTAATTCAACCAATCCCCAAATCCCTATGAAATCATTTTTTTATAATGCAACCAATTTCCAAACCCCTATGAAATCTCTTAAATAATTCAACCAATGCCAAACATTTCTATGAAATCTCCTAATTATTTCAATCAATCCCCAAACCCCTATGAAATCTCCTAATTAATTCAATCAATCCCCAAATCCCTATGAAATCTCTTAATTAATTTAACCAATCCCCAAATCCATATGAACTCTCTTATTTAATTCAACCAATCCCTACATGTCTATACATTCGCTAATTTAGTTCAACCATTCCTAAAAGCTTATGAAATTTCTTATTTAAATCCATCATTTTCTAAATTCCTATAAATTTTATTACTTAATTCAGCCCTAAATTCCTATAAATTGGCAAATTTAACACAACGAATCCCTAAATTCCTATGAAATCTCTAATTTAATTAAACCCATTTCCAATTTACTAAGAAATCTCTTATTTAGTTTAACCAATCTCTGAATTCTTATATGTTTTTTTCATTAATTCAATCAATCTGTTACGATTAATACATGCCTGATAGTTACAAACAATTTGTTTTGCAAAGCATGCAATGATAACCTGTATTTATCTTTGAATTGATTCTATGTTGTTGCTAGAAAACATTTGCATAATGTTGGTTGTTTTTGTCGGTCGATATTGTTGTAGCAGCGTTGACAACATTCTGGAATTCCTTGTTTAACATCCAAGGAAGATTCGAGATAAATCTAGCAATAGTTAGTCGGGTCTTGTAAGTTCGTAGAACATTCCAAGATATAAGACAGTGCATAATTCTGGTGACGAGTTTTATTTTGATTGGATGTTGATTGCGTCATTCTGAACTTTCTGCACATTTTCAATAGGCTTGGTAAGAAGATAGCCTTAGATAAGAAGCGCTGTCTGGATGACTGGGGAGTGTTGTTGTTGTTGTTTTTTCTCAGAAGAGAGATTTTGTATGAGTGAACGGGCTGCGTGGATAACGAATTTGAGTTACACAAGAATAAAGCGACCATTGCCATATAGCACAACCCCTGAATTCCAATAAAGTCCTTTATTTAATTCAACCAATCCCCAAATTCCTATGACATCTCTTATTTCATTCAACCAATTTCTAACTTCCTATAACACCTCTTATTTAATTCAAACCATCCCAAAATCTATCAACCCGACCTATAGACACGCTGAACTAGACTAGTGCTGCTAAACTTAGTGTGCCCTTGTCTATTCTGGTCTGGTCTACAACTTTCGCCTACAACACGCCAGGGCCTTCTGGTGACAAGAAGAGCCTTTGATAGAAAACCGCTTAATCTCGTCACTACCCAATTATTCATACCTGCTCCAGGGGCAGCTAACTCGATTCCGCCAGCATCTCCTTGTCAGTAAGAGTGACTCGCCTCCCTTAGCCGCGCACTGACAAACTTTGAAAAAAGTAGCAGCAAACTACGGACAGCGGTAGAGAAGCTTGGGGAAGCGGTAACTGTGAAGGTTTCCTCCGTAACCATTTTTAGCTGCAGAGTGTGGCGTTTGCAAACCTCATTTTCCTCAGAACCAGCTTTGTGAGAGTGGTGGCAATCTCCTCTCCTTGGCGGGTTTACCTTCGCGATCTCTACCTATACCTAGGTATCCAAAGAGGGTTGTGACTAAGGAGTTTGGAGAGGACGGAGTGGACGTCAGGAAGAAACGGTCGTCAGATAACAGACTGAAGGCAAAGAGGGAAACCAAAGATACAGACAGCGTTTCCCGTTCAGGTCATTTCAGACTGCTTCACTCTTTCAATGAAGACGATGATGATGATGATGATGATGATGATGATGATGATGATGATGATGATGATGATGTAGAAGTCGAGGGAATGATGATGAGGATGATGATGATGATGATGATGATGATGATGATGTTGTTGTTGTTGACGATTATAATGATGATGATTGTTACGTTTGCGACGCGCACGATAGCTACTGATCATAAACTAAAATCTCTCTCTGACTCAGCTACCATCACACTCTCAGGCACGCAGATTGAATTCTCTCAGACTGTCAGAAATCTGGGAGTCCACCTTGATAGGGCACTTTCAATGGAACTCCACATTAACACTCTCTGCAAGGCCATTTTCCTGGAACTCCGCAGGATGAGTCATATAAGACCCTTTTTGACAGTGGGCGCTACAAAGAAGTTGATGTCTGCTTTTGTACTGTCAAGAATGGACTACTGCAACTCCCTGTTTGTAGGTCTTCCCAACACTCTACTTCAAAAAGCACAGAACAACGCAGCCCGTATCGTGCTCAAGAAGCGCAAATTCGACAGCGCGAAACCGCTTCTTCAGGAACTCCATTGGTTGCCGGTGCGCGCGCGTGTCGAATACAAAGTTGCGATGCTTTGTTACCGCAGTCTGCACGGTCTAGCACCTTCTTATCTGTCTGAGCTCTTAACGCCATATCGTCCATCCAGATCTCTCCGTTCCGCTGACGCTGGTCACCTTTCTGTGCCACGCATCAAGCTGGAGACGTATGGTCGTCGTTCTTTCTCCTTTGCTGCTCCTACACTTTGGAATTCCTTGCCTCAGCCTCTTCGTGACACCCCTACTCTATCTGCATGCAAATCTAGACTTAAAACACATCTTTTCCATTAACACCTCTTGAAATAAATTCCTGCCCACCAGCCGTCCTCAACCTCTTTTGTGGTCATCGTACCTTCATCATCGTCGTCATTATGGTCATCATCATGGTCGTCATCATCATCGTCGTCGTCATCAGCCTCATCATATCATCGTCACCGTCGTTGTCATCTTCTTTCTCAGTGTCGTCGTCATCGTCGCTGTTTTCCTCATCTTCGTCGTCGTTGTGGCCCAGGTGTGTTTGGCTGCTTGAGTGTCTGTGCAGGTGTTGTGTTGTGGTGTCTTTTTGTGGTGATCATAGTAGTTGTTCCATGGCGTTTTTAAGTAAATTGCTCGTTTCTGTTTCTGTGTGAAATGCACGTATACTGATTGAGATAGACAATTTTATTGTGCTTTGTATTTTATTGTGTGTGTGTGTGTGTGTGTGTGCGTGGGAGACATAGAGTGAGTGGGTGTGTTTGACTATGTTTTAATACTGTGGTGATAGAGATAGACAATTTTTTATTGTGCTTTGTATTTTATTGTGTGTATGTCTTTGTGTGTGTGTGTGTGTGTGTGTATGTGTGTGTGCGTGGGAGACAGAGTGAGTGGGTGTGTTTGACTATATTTTAATACTGTGGTGATAGAGATAGACAATTTTATTGTGCTTTTGTATTTTATTGTGTGTGTGGTTGTGTGTATGTGTGTGTGTGTATGTGTGTGTGTATGTGTGTATGTGTGGGAGACATAGAGTGAGTGGGTGTGTTTGACTATATTTTAATACTGTGGTGTTTGGTTTTGTGTTTGATGCTTTTATTCTTTTATGTTCCTTGAGTATTTATTTATGGCTGGCTGTAACTGCGCTTTGAGTTTCTCCTGAGGGAAAGGCGTAGAATATTTAAATGAAATAAATTATTATTATTATTATTATCCAATTGTTTTGTTTTGCAAAGCATTCAATAACAGATTGTATTTACCTTTGATTTGATTTTGCGTTGTTGTTAGAAGAAGCTTGGTATAATGTTGATAATTTTCGTTGGTCGATATTATTGGAGAATCTTCTAGGGTTGCTTGTTTATTATCGATCGAAGCGTTTAGATAGATCTACTGGTAGCTGAGGAATTCTTGGACCGTAAAGAAAGTTGTATGACGTAAGACAGTGATGACGAACTTTATCCGGATTGGTTATAAATGCGTCACGCTGGAATCTTCGAACGTTCTCTAGAGTATAGAGAAACTATATTGGTGCCGCACTGTTTGAGAGTGAGTAAGTGGAAAAAGCGATTGTATGCAGTTGTTGATGTATGCTCAATAAAGTTGCAAAACTTCATACGACGACTCCTGCCTTGTTGTTGAGTGAACAGGTTGCGTGGATAAACGAATCTGGGTTACACTTATCAGGATGCAAGAATCGGGGCTGAATCAACTACTGATAAAAACCAACAACGAGTGTAACAATGATGATAATGACGACGACGATGATGACACAGACGCTGTTTTTTTTTTCAGCTCAGATTATGTGAAACGGTGGCCTCTCTAAATCCAGAGTATATACGTTTTTTTTTTTTCATGTATCCAGAAAGATTTTTGTCGACACCGAGATCATTTAAGTTTTCATATTAGTAATATTAAACATGCATGATAGGAGCCAGTTTTAATCAATTTGTTCGAAACTACCCCCAACCCCTCTTTCTACCTCCATCCTTCCTCCCCCCACTACCCCTCCCCCCCAAACAAAATTTTAAAATAAAACAAAAAGGAAGAAATAAATTGGTGTGCGGAAAGGGTAGGTACAAAAAAGATAACTCCAAGCTCTTTCATTTGAACTACATTTAAATATACATTCAGTTATAAGTCAACTTAAAGCAGGCACACAACATAATATACTATTACACTACTACATTAACACCAAAACAAACACGCGCGCTCTGTTAATACATGGAACAAATACCTTGGTTTTACAAAACAAATAAATGTAATTTTTTTTTAAAATTTAAAACGCCTCAAGATTTTTTTAGTTTTTGGTTTAAACCTTTATCGAGTGAAAGTAATCAATATGCCCTTTACACAAAAAACACAGTTGAGCGTCTGATGATATATTTTTTAAAAATTTAACTGGAAAATATTGAAGTAGATGTTTTAAGGATTATCACTATACATTTTAAACAAACTCACTCTTTTAAATGTAAACCAGGTGTGTATCCTTTGCTGGTGGTGGTACCTTAAAGAAGACGTCGTTAACTGTCTCTCTGACACTGTAGCTGCGGCTTTTCCATAGAGAAATAGGACTGGCTGACATGGCCGGAGACGTTACTAACGAAGACGTTTTTTCCCCTGTTCTTTTTTTAAAGCCGTCGTTTAGTCAAACAGAAGAGGGTGGAAAGGGCGAGAGGAGGAGAAAAGAGAGCATCTCTTTGTCGGTGTCTGTATGTGTGTGTGTGTGTCTGTCTGTCTGTCTGTCTCTCTCTTTCTCTCTGTATTTCTCTTTTAATTCATAATATGCTTTAAAACGTTGGATAAATTGTTTGTAACACTTGTCTGAGGGGCTGGGCTGTATTGGCAAAGGTGTTAAAGAATCAAATTATCAGTTCTCTCTCTCTCTCTCTCTATCCCCTTTCTCACACACACACATCTCTCTCTCGCTTTCTCTCTCTCACACACACACCAACAGACACACACACACACAAACACTCCCTCCCAATGTGTTTTGAGGTGACCCAGAGCAATTATTCATTTGAGAGTTTGGCAGTCTGTGGTGCTGTCATTAACACAATGGTCCAATCCCCGTTCTCTCGCGACCCGCAATTTTTTTCATGTGCCCATTCGTCTTTCCACTGGTGTGAACTCTATTTGACACCCAAATACCACCACCTCTTGGCTCAAACCCATCAGTCTTTACCATCTTTTAGCTGGCAACCATAACTGCTTATATCACGTTGTTTAAACCTAGTGCCTTCAGCCGCTCTGGAACTCGTAAAGCGTTATATAAGAACAATTCATAATACCAAAGTAAAATTTAGACCTGTGGAACTTGGACCTTTGGTCGTTAGCGCATGAGTAAAACAAACAAACAAACAAACAAAAAAATCCACGATAATTCACGTAATTCTGTTTAATCTACATGTATATCCTCTGGTCGTTACCATCTTTTTACTGAAATCTATTTTTCTTTACAGAGGTTACTAAGGGGAACATGGCTTAACCCTTTCTTCGTTTAGTCAAAAAGAGATAGTCATCTTAATGTTACAGATAGTCATCTTAATGTTACAGATAGTCATCTTAATGTTACAGATAGTCATCTTAATGATACAGAAAGTCATCTTCATGTTACATATAGTCATCTTAATGTTACAGATAGTCATCTTAATGATACAGAAAGTCATCTTAATGTTACATATAGTCATCTTAATGTTACAGAAAGTCATCTTAATGATACAGAAAGTCATCTTGATGTTACAGATATTCATCTTAATGTTACAGATAGTCATATTATTGTTACAGAAAGTCATCTTAATGTTACATATAGTCATCTTAATGTTACAGATAGTCGTCTTAATGTTACAGATCGTCAGCCCAATGTTACAGATAATTATTAAAATGTTATCGATTGATATCTAAATGTTACAGATCGTCATCTTAATGTCACAGATCGTCATCTTAATATTACAGATCGTAATCTTAATTAATGTTACAGAAAGTCATTTTAATGTTACAGATCGTCATCGTAATGTTACCGACGATGATCAAAATGTTATCGATGGACATCTCAATGTTACAGATCGTCATCTTAATGTCACAGATCGCCATCGTAATGTTACAGATCGTAATCTTATTGTTACAGAAAGTCATCTTAATGTTACAAAAATGAATCAAACTGTACAGTACCCTTTCACCAAAATCCAAGAAACTTTAAATTACATGAGCGAAGACCTCTAAACTTGTGTCTCATTAAAAAGAAAAAGAATTCACGTAGCTTGTGAACGTTAACATATGTATAGAGAATATCCGTTAAAACTTGGACAGCTTTCCAGAGAAATCCGTTACAATTTAACCTCTTTCCCGCAAATCCATTAAAACTTTGTCATATGGATGTCCAATGAGTTAACATCCTTTTTGCACATTACTGTATTGCTATTTACTGTATTTTTTTAAAAACTGAAATGTGAATGTATTATACTATTGTGAGGTGCTGACCCAGGGGGCAAGGGTGTGGGAGAAGAAGAGGGAGGTGGAAAGGAATGCGTATGCTTGGCTACGGAGGTGCGCGTGGTGCGTGCACTCGTGAGCGTGTGTGTGTGTATTCATGCACGCGTAAGTCAGTCAAGGTGGAAAAACGTGTGGCGGGAAAATGAACGAATTCCCAACGATGCCAGACCAACTTAAGCTTGAAAGGAGGAAAGAACGACAAGCAAATGGAGAAGAAGACAAAGGAATGGCGGCATATGGAATGAAGAAAGAGAATTTGAGAATAAAGACGTAACATAATGGAAAGAAGATGGGGAGGGGGATAGGAGGAGAGAGGGAAGGGAGGATGGATGGAAAAACACGAGAACTCCTAGAAGGTAAGAACGTCAAGATATGCAACCTAAAAGAGACAGAAGAAAAAGAATAGATCCTGTATCGACCACCGCCTTGGGCAACTTCAGCTGGAACAAGCGCTATACAACGGTTAAATGAATAAAGCATATGGCTTATCTTCTCTCAAGGCATGCCCACGATGCAAGAAGAAGAAGAAGAAGAAGAAGAAGAAGACATTAAAAGGAGTAGAAGGAGGATCTAGGAGGAAGAGAGGGAGAAAGAAAGGTGACAGGCCTGCGTGTCAAGGCAGAAGGAATACCTGGTAACCATTGAAGGGGGAAATCGTCTTTTAAAACTTTTGACCACTTTCGACTGCCCTCACCCTAACAGCTCAAGACAGCTGTCCACTTCCCTCCCTGTCCTCCTTTTCCTCCCCGTCCTCACCTCCCACATTCAGTGCACACACACACATACACACACACATACATACTTGCACAGACACCGTTATTTGGACTTTCCTCGAACTCCACATACGTTGTGTGGACAATGGGTCGTTTTTCGACCCCCTTTTTAAGTACTTTTAAGTGTTCTAACCCTAACCCTAACCCTAGCCCTAACCTTAACCCTAACGGATCACTAAATGGACGTCCCAACAAGGAGGTATGTCCAAAGAACGTATGTAGATGTGCACTAGTTTGTCCAAAGAACGCCGTGTAAACATGCGCACATACACACACCCATTCTCGCTCGCACACTCACGTCAAAAACGTATACTAACATTGACAGGCATTTGGCACACACCCACACACATACAAACACACACACACACACACTCGGATACACACACGCACAGTACGTGCGTGCTTGTATAGGTTAGGGATCTTGTTTGGACAGCGGCGTTATAAAGGCAGTGACTTGTTTTTAAATACTTTTGGAAAAGATCTCACCCTCCGTTTTGTCTTGGTTATGTTAACAATGTCCCTCAAATCTAAATAGAGTACTCGTAGGCGGGGGGCGGGAGGAATGGGAGGGGAAAAAAGGAATTTGGGGTTGAAGGTGTTTGTAGGGGTAACGATGAGCTATGGGGGACAGAGCATTGCAAAAAAGTTGCTATCTTTTTTCACTGAAACAAGACAAGCGAAATCAACCCTTTATTCCAAGCAGCTATACATGTTTTGAAAGTTTTCGAGTAGTTTCTCTCCATTAAAGTCTGCCTCATACCAAATTCTATTCCGTGAGTCTGGCACTGACAGCTTTCTGCCGGCAAGTGAACATGAAGGACACCCTACGAACCAGAAGGTTTTAAAACAGAAACAAGCACACACACAAACACACACACACATATACACTTCTATGGTATTGAAGCTAAGAGTAGTATAGACCGTTCCTTCGACCCCACAGTGTGGAGGTGGTGGGTGGCCTCAGAAGCGTTGTGGTCTGGGTACAAGTTAGAAATGTTTCCTGTGAAGCAACGTCAAGCGGGGTTAGTAAGCTTACTAGGATGGGTGAGATGACCAAACTTGGAAGGCGACCATCAAAGGACACAAAGAATAAAACAAGCGCACAACAACGTAACCCCCTCCCTCCCTCCCCAATCCACCCAGTTGTCAATGGTTACATCATGGATCTGCTTAGCACCGAGGTAGGTAAAGCAGCGAGGGAGGGGAGATAGGCACCGCCCTCATTAAGCTGGCCTTACAGAAAAGGGAGGTACCAAACGGATCTCTCGCCAACGGCCGACCCGACATGTAACGGAAACATCTTTACCCCCTATCGACCCGAACGACCAAACGAAACAAACTCTAGACAACAAACGTGTTCTTGGTTTGTTCTACATAAACTCCATCAAGTGATCTTGTAATAAATCTTCTTAATAAATCATCTTGTAATAAATAAATTATTTTCTTAACAAAACCACGGCAGAGGAAGATAACCCTTCAAGGAAAAAGGTGTAGAGACCTACACCAAAACTCAACCACCACAGCAATGACACTGTCAAGTTGGAAAATCCCAAATGGCCAATTTGGTGTATCTTGCCCACCACGGACTTGGTACCTGGGTGATGGGTGTGCCAGGCGAACGCGGTTCCACTGAGCTAGGGCGGTGGGACAACTCACTGTATTACTGGCGGCAGTTAGATAGATAGTCAATGTGTATAGGGTCCAGCGGACGGCCAACAGCCCAACCAGGCCCACCTGGTAGCAGTAGTATACAATAATTTACCTTACATGTACAACAAAGTCACAGTTTTTGTACAAGAAGAAATACAACAACAAAACACCACGCTGTGGTAATGAGTTAACAACAAGGGTTATAGCAATGTCACCCAACCTCAGAATCTATCACACCAGTTAACAACAAGTGTTATAGCAATGTCTCACACACTCGGAATCTATCACACCAGTTAACAACAAGTGTTATAGCATTGTCTCACACACTCGGAATCTATCACACCAGTTAACAACAAGTGTTATATCAATGTCACACACACACTAGGAATCTATCACACCAGTTAACAACAGGTGTTATAGCAATGTCTCACACACTCGGAATCTATCACACCAGTTAACAACAAGTGTTATAGCATTGTCTCACACACTCGGAATCTATCACACCAGTTAACAACAAGTGTTATATCAATGTCTCACACACACACTAGGAATCTATCACAGCAGTTAACAACAAGTGTTATAGCAATGTCACACACACATTAGGAATCTATCACACCAGTTAACAACAAGTGTTATAGCAATATCACACACACACTAGGAATCTATCACACCAGTTAACAACAAGTGTTATTGCAATGTCACACACACTAGGAATCTATCACACCAGTTAACAACAAGTGTTATTGCAATGTCACACACACACTAGGAATCTATCACACCAGTTAACAACAAGTGTTATAACAATGTCACACACACTAGGAATCTATCACAGCAGTTAACAACAAGTGTTATAGCAATGTCACACACACTATGAATCTATCACACCAGTTAACAACAAGTGTTATAGCAATATCACACACACACTAGGAATCTATCACACCAGTTAACAACAAGTGTTATAGCAATGTCACACACACTCGGAATCTATCACACCAGTTAACAACAAGTGTTATAGCAATGTCACACACACACTAGGAATCTATCACACCAGTTAACAACTAGTGTTATAGCAATGTCTCACACACTAGGAATCTATCACACTAGTCCAAGGACTACGGAAATCGCTCTCACTTTCTCCACCCCCTCCCCATCACCTCCTCCCATCTCCATTCTTCCAATCTACCTCCCGCCCGTTTGTCTCACACACTCATCGTAGCTGAGACTCGCAGACTATAATGAGAAGAAGCAAACGGAAAAAAAAGAAAGTAAAGTCGGTTCATATGTGTGTGATTTTAGACCACACAGTCATTCTCGCGCATGGACCACACAAACATTATAATCAAATGTAACAATTTAAATGTTGAACTATACTTTTTTTTAAAGGACATGAACGCAACATTATTACCCCTCCCCTCTCCCCACCCCACCCCACCCCCCCATTTTTTTCTAGCTATCTATCTATCTATCTATCTATATTTAAAAAAAAGAAGAAATTTAAAAAATAAAATAAAATAAATAAAATGTAAAAAATAAATTTAAAATTGAACTATAACCATAGAAGTAACATTACTATAAACGAACGTTTACCAACTGCTGCCATTAAATTATACGGGCAAAATCTATATTATTGCCTGGCTATGAACCAAAATGTCATAGGATCCTTGACTATTTGACATCCACATCAGTTTCTTTATTATGACAGAACCCCAATAGGGCATTGATATAAAATATGTTGAACAGTAACAGACATCGGTTCAAAACAAGCACAAAATACGTCTTTTGAAAATTTGGTGTTCCATGAATGTTCCCTAAGTTTATTAATAAGTATACCTAAATGTCTTGGATAAAGAAGTATTTTGAATACTTTGTGTAAAGTGTCCCCATAACCTTTATGTAAAATGTCCCCATAACCTTTGTGTAAAGTGTCCCCATAACCTTTATGTAAAATGTCCCCATAACCTTTGTGTAAAGTGTCTCCATAACCTTTATGTAAACCTCTATGTAAAGTATCCCCAAAACCTTTGTGTAAAGTGTCCACATAACCTTTGTGTAAAGTGTCTTTATGTAAAGTGTCCCCATAACCTTTGTATAACTGTCCCCATTACCTTTATGTAAAATGTCCCCATAGCCTCCTTGTAAAGTGTCCCCATAACCTTTATGTAAATTGTCCCCATAACCTTTGTGTAAAGTGTCCCCATAACCTTTGTGTAAAGTGTCCCCATAACCTGTATGTAAAGTGTCCCCATAACCTTTGTGTAAAGTGTCCCCATAACCTGTATGTAAAGTGTCCCCATAACCTTTGTGTAAAGTGTCCCCATAACCTTTATGTAAATTGTCCTCATAACCTTTGTGTAAAGTGTCCCCATAACTTTTGTGTAAAGTGTCCCCATAGCCTCTCTGTAAAGTGTCCCCATAACCTTTGTGTAAAGTGTCCCCATAACCTGTATGTAAAGTGTCCCCATAACCTTTGGATAAAGTGTCCCCATAACCTGTATGTAAAGTGTCCCCATAACCTTTATGTAAAATGTCCCCATAACTTGTATGTAAAGTGTCCCCATAACCTTATGTAAAATGTCCCCATAACTTGTATGTAAAGTGTCCCCATAACCTGTATGTAAAATGTCCCCATAACCTTATGCAAAGTGTCCCCATAACCTTTATGTAAAATGTCCCCATAACCTTATGCAAAGTGTCCCCATAACCTTTATGTAAAATGTCCCCATAACTTGTATGTAAAGTGTCCCCATAACCTGTATGTAAAATGTCCCCATAACTTTATGCAAAGTGTCCCCATAACCTTTATGTAAAATGTCCCCATAACCTTATGCAAAGTGTCCCCATAACCTTTATGTAAAATGTCCCCATAACTTGTATGTAAAGTGTCCCCATAACCTGTATGTAAAATGTCCCCATAACCTTATGCAAAGTGTCCCCATAACCTTTGTATCGTTGGAGACCACAGGGCTTGGACCTCCCTTTTCTTGTAGCCAACTCAATGAGGGCAGTACACAGTAGAGGGCAGTACACAGTAGAGGGCAGTACACAGTAGAGTACACAGTAGAGGGCAGTACACAGTAGAGGGCAGTACACAGCAGAGGTCTCGAACATCCCACCACCTTCTGAACACTCTTCTTTTACAAACACTCCCCGTCCACCCCTGTCTCTGTCATGTCTCTCTCTCTCTCTCTTTCTTTCCCCCTCAGGCCTTACATTTCAACTTCAACTAGCATTCATGTCACAAGATAGATAAGCACTGCCCTAACAAAGTTTGCCTTGAGAAAAGGGACTTACTTAACGCCTGTACGGCCGAACGGTTACAGGATTACCTTAACTTTTTCGGACCCAGTAGACATTAAAACTATTTCCACTGCTCTCTCTCTCTCTCTCTCTCTCTCTCTCTCTCTCTCTCTCTCTCTCTTCATCGCTCGCTATACGCACACCCCTTGCCCCTATTCCTCACTCGCACCATCTTCCTTCCCCTCCCGGCACCAGGCGGAGGAGAGTAATTGAATGAAAGTCCCTCGCATCCTGTCCTGTCCCCATTGCCGACATCAAGCAACCTGGTAGCTAGATCAGTAGCCCTAATCGTTGACGAACTGATCGGTCCTGCTGCTATGGCGTAATTGACTATAATACTGCTATGCAAAGACAGACATGTTTTCGGATACATATCTTATCTCAAATTGTCTGTCTTTCTATCTGTTTATATGTCTGTCTATCAGTCTGTCAGTCAGTCAATCTCTCTCTCTCTCTCTCTCTCTCTCTCTCTCTCTCTCTCTCTCTCTCTCTCTCTCTCTCTTGATTTTATGCATATCAAATGCTTTAGAGACTGCCTAATTAAGCTCCGACTTGAAGTTCTACCTTTGAAAGCTTCATTTTTTAGGATAACCTTCAATGAAATTGAAGGAAATGGATTGTGTCCATGTTGCAACGTATTGGAAAATGAAAATCATTTTGTAACCGAATGTATTCTGTATAGTGACCATAGAGAAAAATATTTAACTTTTCCTGTACATTCGTATATACATATTCTACAGAGCGAATCAAAGTTTCATGTATGGAGATTAGGACTATTTATTTTTCATGCACTAAAAATACGAACTGAATTTTATGAGCAGATACACTTGAGCTGATGTAAAAACCTAACGAAAGTAAACGCCATTGTAATTTTTGAGAGATCAGGTACAACACTTTTGTCATACCCCTTGGGGTCATGAGCAATCTTGCCACTGTAGATTGTTCTGACCTATAAAGGGAAAAGTGAAAGCCTCAGTTGAAAACCAGTCTTGCCTTTGTAGGCATGACTGCTTCACTGCGGCAACAGTACCCCCGTTGGAGTGCCGGGGGTTTCAGTATAAATAGTATCCCCACTTTCTGGAAATTTAGTGCTTTAAATTCCCACTGTCGCTGTCTTCCTCATTTGCTCTTTCCCATTCCTGCTCTGTCCTATCACTCTGCTATACTATCTTCTTCTTCGCTAGATCAATGACCTACCTTTTTTCTTGAAAACTCTTCCTGGACAAGACTCCTTGTTTGTGTATGAGGTCTGTTGGATCAGCTTGGGAGTGTTGGACGCTTTCTGCCGGGTGGTCACTAGGGCTTCCTATGATGTTATTAATTAGCAATGTAGGCATTTTATATGTATGTGTTTTGTTGATAATTTATAATGATGTTTGTATTCTATTTTGTTTTTGTAACCGGGGGTTCGAGTAGTTGGGGTAAAGCCTCAGCCGTCCCCTGCGTGGGATGTCTTTATTGTAAAGTGACTGGCCGGTGGAGGGCATTCAATTTTCCCACTAGGGTTGTATCAGCAGATCTTTTATGTGGATCGGGGGTTGTCCGGTCCTGATTTGGCTCGGAAGAGTCCGCTGGACCTAAAGCAACAATCAATCAATCAATCAAACACTTTTGTCAACCTCGTGACCAGCCATATTTTCTAGAAGCTGGTGGCCCGTAGAATTTGTGTTTGTTTTATTGTTTGTATGCTTTTTGGTGAATACACGGACGATGTCCAAACGTCAAACGTCTCTCTCTCCTCTTCTCTTCTCTCCTCTCCTCTGCTCTCTCTCTCTCTCTCTCTCTCTCTCTCTCTCTCTCTCTCTCTCTCTCTCTCTCTCTCTCTCTCTCTCTCTCTCTCTCTCTCTCTCTCTCTCTCTCTCTCTCACTGACCGAGTGCCTGAGTTTCTATTTTACTGATCTGCCGACAATGCGACCATCTCACTGTTCGATTCTGGTTAGGAGCTGGTGACATTTCTTAAAAAAGACATCGAGCTTCTTAATGATTGTTTATACTGTGTTCCACTTTCTCCAGTTTCGTCTTGTCGGCACGTTAATACACCGGTAATTCTGTCCACAGTGCACGACTCGTGACGAGCTCGAATAAACAGACCGCAGCCATCGGTGATTTTGCAGTTGTCCGGAGCGGTTGAAAATGCATTTCATGCCAGCAAATTGGCGCCTTGAATGGTTGAAATAGCTCTTTCAGCCAGGCAGCGCGCTTTACAGAATGTTATATAGTCCACCAATTTCTCTATCTCAAATGGACCACAAAAATAGAAAGAGAACCAGAAACCGCTGCCTCGCAAACACACGCACAGGCGCCTTAAATTCATGCGGCGCTGTTATTTTTAAAAGCCTTGAGGATGTTGATTATCGATGATCTTCCTGCGTTCTTGTCCAGTATTGAGAGCTTTGCAGCGCACAATGGCGGAAACGTGTGGGATCGCCTTAACCGAAATAGAAATGTCCAAAGATAGTGCGTACTGAGTCCACTATCGGTTCCTTCCACGTTGATGCGTTCCCTGCTGTTTGAATACGGGCAATCGTTTCTATATATCCACGCAGCTGGTTTCAACAGGATTCATCCCTTCACAAGTTCGTGCATGGGCGGCTTTAGTTTGATTCTGTTCTCGGTCGGCGCCTTGAGCTGCTCTTCAGCTGGAAAAGCGCTATATAAGAACAATCCATATTCCAGTTGAAACTCCCTACCCTACGCTACTCTATCCTACCTTCTACCATACCGTTTACCCTACCGTCGATCCTATCCTACTGTCGACCCTACCCTACCCTACCGTCTATCCTATCCTACTGTCTACCCTACCGTCTATCCTATCCTAACGTCGACCCTACCCTACCCTACCCTACCGTCTTACCCTCCCTACCGTCTACCCTACCCTACCCATTGCCATTTTTTGTCTGACAGCCCTTCTCTCTTTAGAATCTCCTTTCCCCACTCCCACCCTCTCTCCAACATCGCCACTCGTTCTACGACTCAACATACAAGCAACCTATTCTCTCTCTCCCCCCCCCTCCCCTCCTACAAAAAAAAGTTTTGAGATTTTTTTGTTGAAGAAATATGTGTCCATAGTAGGAAAGTCATTTCTTTTCTGCCACAGTTCATTGTCACCTACGTGTCCATCCGTTAGCTCATTGTTTCCGTGGACGTTAACCCATTCCTGCCATCCATCAGCTTATTCACGCCCTGGCGACCACTGAGTTTCCGTCGTCTGTTTCGGTTTGTCTGATGGCTTCTGGCGTCATGATGATTGTAATCTTCTTCTTCTTCTTCTTCTTCTTCTTCTTCTTCTTCTTCTTCTTCTTCTTCTTCTTCTTCTTCTTCTTCTTCTTCTTCTTTCTTATTTTTTTTTCCATGACGTGGGTGTGGGAGGTGGGCGGGAGGTTGTTATTAATCGGCCTTTTTCATTATCATTATCCTCTATTTCTAATCTATTTCTGTTTCTATTTTCTCCGCCGTCAAATCACTACTAGATAGTTTCCTTTTATTATCATCATCATCGTCACCATCATCATCATCATCATCATCATCATCATCACCATCAAAGTTATCATTTTTTCCCCGTAAATCTTCGGCCGTTTCTTCTTCTTCTTCTTCTTGTTTTTTTAATCAACACCATCATTGCTCTTGCTGTTGTTGTTATTCATATTTTTAAAAGTTTATTTATTATGTTATTTTGTGGATGGGAGGTTGGGAAGGCGATAATGCGTATCAAGAAGAAGAAGAAGAAGAAGAAGAAGAAGAAGAAGAAGAAGAAGAAGAAGAAGAAGAAGAAGAAGAATGAATGAATAAATGAATGAATGAACGTTGAGGTTTAACGTCTACACCCACCATTGGCGATATAGCAGACGGGGATAACCATCCCAGGGAACAAGAAGTAGGGCTCTAAATCCACACTGAACCACCAGAGCAATCATACTGGTAAAATGGACAGTGAAAATGGCCACTTTTTATTTTGCCTACCACGGGATTCGAACCTGGGTCATCGGTGCGCCAGGCGAACGCTCTACCACTTGAGCTACGTTGGTGGGAAGAAGAAGAAGAAGAAGGCAAATGGGGAGGGGGGGGAAGAGGAGAGGAAAACACCCTCAGGCCCACCCACCCGACCACGTCCGCAATACCCTCCCCAAGTTAATTTGCCTCTTTCTTTTACGTCATATCAAATACGTGAAGCGCAAGAGGGCTCGTCTGTACCAGGGATGCTATCGACACCCTTTTCACCGTCGGCTGGTCGTCTCTTCCTGTAGCAGGGAAGAGGAAGACAAAAGGAAGACTGATTGCTGTCTTCCCAGCCCTGCTCGGTCGCCGAACCTGATGGGGAAAGTGCTACTGCTGCGTTAGGGAAGGACACACTGACGCCCAGCAAACGGTACGTCTCTGCTATGTATCAGGACCTGCACTGCACGATATCGTTCTACAGTTCAATGGCGAAAGGGTCGCCATTCCTATCCACCTACACACCCTACCGTGAACTTAAATGTGTTAGGAAAAAAACGTGTATTTTATTAATACTGTGTGGTATTAACTGGTATTATGTTTTGTTTTTAATCAGAGAATAAAGTTGATTTGGATTATAAAGTGCTGAACAGTATTTTAATAATCTCAAACGCTTTGTGTAAATTTCTTTTTTGTGCGCCGGTGGAGTGGGGATAGGATGGGAGTGGAGTTGGAGTGGGGTTGGAGTGAGGCTGAAGTGAAGCTGGAGTGAAGCCTTATGTTTCATTTTCGACACATATACGATACGAGCGCTAAGCCTATTGCAAAAAAGGGAAACTTTAAGGATTTAATCGGGCAATAAGGTTATTCGTGATGTGTTGTTTGGTGATGTATTGTAATGTATTGTATTATATTGCCATTGTGTTGCATTGTATTGTATTGTGATTTATAAATACGAGTGCGAGAGGCAACGCCAAAAAACAAAGAAAAATAGAAAGAAAGAGAATAACTAAGCAACCAAAAACAACCACAACAAAACACACACAGATACAGACACCCACACACACAGGCACACATAGACAAACACAGACACAAACACAGACATACATAGGCACACACACAGACAAGCACAACAAGGAGAATAAAAACAAAGAATAAAAATAAAAATTAAAGAAGAACAAAGGGCGGGAAACAGAAATAAAACAGCCAGTAAAAAGGAACACAACGCGGTGCTGAAAAGGAAAGTACTTCGCAAAAGGAAAGAGGAAATATAAATAAATAAAAAGAAGACCCAAAATGACAAAGGAACGGAAGCAGTTGCGGCGGGCGCTGATGGGGATGGTGGATGTGGCCGCTGTCGCTGCGGTGGCGATCGAAGACTCGGGTCATTACTGACCAAATCACTCCCAGTCACTGAGGACATTTTCAGAGCGAGAGAGAGCGAGAGAGAGAGAAAGAGAGAGACAGGAACAGACAGAGACAGACAGACAGAGATTACCTCACAAATCAGAGATTAGAATCGTGTTTCGGAGGAGTTAGCGATCAAGTGGAAGCTGGATATTTAAAATTGGATGTGATTTCAGGCCATCTTACAGCTTCGATCCTCTCTTGTCTTGTGTGAGTGGGCCCAACTTGACCTCGACACAATGAATTGTCATTGTAATTGTGACCATTGTGATAGTTTTAGATTGAACTTCTTGGATTAGGGGCAGGCTTTGATTAGAAGGCGTTGGTATGTTTTGCTCCCCTCGATGTTTTTGGGAGGCGATGTGCATGCAGCAGTTGTCACGCCTTCGCTGAAATCGATGTTAAACTAACGAGTATTTTCTTCAGCCAAACCCAATATTAAAAGAGAATTTGAACTATTTTATCAAACTTCACAAAAGCCAAACCAAGAAACAAAAGCAAAGTAATGAACATCATTGTCCTGATTATCAATATGATTATGCTGATGAAATCACGAACTGCATGCCACTGCATCGTAATGACATCGGATTCTTTCAAACAAGCATTCACTGAACAGTGTCAAGGTCAATCTGACTGGCCCGAAACTGTGCTGGGGTGGTATTCCTAAGCCGGACAGTAGGGTACGGAATTACTCACTGCTTTGCGGATTTATCTACTGGGTAACTGCTTCCTGAATGCTATCCTTGAAGGTCAGAACTACTCGGCGCTGTTGAATCAAAACAACAGTGGATCAACACAAACCGAGGTTGCTTCAAGATTCAATATTGGATAAAAACCTTCAATACATAAAGATTGGTCATCAAGAACATTCAAGGCACTTATATTAGTCGACCAATTACAGACTCAGAACAAAAACCAAAATAATCCATTGTAATGTGTTCCAGTACTACAGAGCAACTGACGCTCAAATCACGGATCAACCAATGAAAACTATTCCAGTCATAGAGATCAGCCAATCAGGTGCAATCAAGTCCAGAGATCAGCCAATAAGAGACGCTAAGCTCGGATCATCGATCTTTTAATTAAATCTTTGCTTTCGCTCTCGTGCGGCGCACATGGCAATTAGTGGTAATGAACAGTTGGGTCCTAACTACGCTGTTCTGTGGCTCTCTATAAGACGAGAGAGTGGTCACAGTGGTCAGTCTCTTTGGCGACCAGCAGGTCAATAAAGAATTAGACAGACCAATTTGCTACTTCTCCGATGCCAGCCTGTGTCTTGCATGGCCTGACGCAGTGCTGTGCTGTGCTGTAATCTTTCCTTATTACATCGTGAGGAAGAGGAGACGGGCACCGCCTTCCATACGCTGGCTCTGAGAAGAGAGAGAACCCCATACGCCTCTCGTCCTAACTACCCAACGGGTTACGGGAAAATCCTTTTACCTGTACCTATTACAGTAATGGTGGCCTTTCGGAATTTCCGCCATGTTTTCCTTCCTGTTTAGAACTTTAGAACGTTGGTGGTGCCGTCACGCAGTGCTTTGGGAACACGCTAGATAATGTTTGGTGAAACAACGTCGGGAAGTATTAGTACTTGGATGGGTGATCATGCTTAAAAGGCAAAACACACTCCAGTCCACCCAGCTGTGAATGGGCACCTGCTTCTGTTTAGAAGGAGAGGAGATGACCACCGCCCTCATTAAGCTGGCCCACAGAAAAGAAAAATCTCTCCAACGACCGAAAGGTTAGGGGAACACTTTTATCTTTTCCACCATGAGTACGGATTGTGGAGAAGATACGTTTACAAGTCAACATGTTAGCTCTTTAAAGCCTATACGTCTTCATAATTAACTGTGGTGGAAATGCCGTTGTAAAGTTGTGATTTTATGTGTTTACTTTTATTTAGGAGGCACGGTGGCCTAATGGTAGAGCTTTGCGGATCTGAAAATCCCGGGTTCGAGCCCAGGCCGGGGGCATTGTGTTGTGTCCTTGGGAAAGACACTTTACTCCCGTTTCCTACTCCTTCGGATGAGAGTATAAACCGATTGAGGAAGGGATTAATTCTACAAAGACTAAGTACTGGTTGTAAAGACTCCGAGAATATACACAAGCATAATGCGCACAACAACAACCACAACAAAAATCAACAACAAAAAAGCAATGATATACGGTTATTGTAGGGCAATGACTCTGGCATGCTGCACTGAGAAACAAAACAAGATTTATGTCAAAACCACGTGTCGCTTCTTCACCAATCGCACAGGAGCGGGGGTGTTGTGGGGTGGGGTGCTAGAGTGTAAGGGTAAATAGTGACAAAGGGATAGCACTGTGGTCTAATGGTAGTGCTTCGGCTTGCGGATCGGAAGGTCCCGGGTTCGAGCCCTGGCCGGGCCATTGTGTTGTGTCCCTGGGAAAGACACTTTACTCCTGTTTTCCTACTCCTTCGGATGAGAGTATAAACCGAGGTCTAGTCTGTGTCGCATACATTCCATCATAGCGGACTTTAAAGATCCTGACGCTCATGTCCTAGACGGGTGAGTGCCGGTGACAAGAAAACACCCAGCATGCACCTAGGTCCTTCTCCCCCATCCCTGGCTGCCCAGGATTGTGCTCAGTTGTCCGGGCGTCAGACCATGCGCCCAAAGGCTGCGGGTGGGCGTCTCGGGCGGCTTGAGTTAGATCCTGTATCGGCCAGCGCCTTGAGCAGCTCTTGAGCTGGAAAAGCGCTATATAAGAGCGATTAAATAAAAATAAATAAATAAATAGGCACACATAATAATGAGTTTCGGAAACACGATACAATTCCACTGATAAGTTTACTAAACAAAAAGAAGAGCAGAGATAAAGATTTTTTGTTCTCGATTTTGTACCGTTCTTTGCCTCCCATCCGTGGTGGTGAAGGTTTTTTTTGTATAAATAGCATCCCCACTTTCTGGAAATGTGGTGCTTTAAATTCCAACAGTCGCTGTCTTTCTCAGTTGTTCTTTTTCATTCCTACTCTGTTCTATCAAACTATCTTCTTCTTTGCTAGACCAGTCATCTACCTTCGTTCTTGAATTGTGTGCTTTAGCTTCTTGGAGGACAAAATAGTGTAAGGATATTGTTTACATTTGCAATAAAAATTTAACTATAAATATGGTATTATATATAATTATAGATATGATTCATGATTGCAGTGTAATAGCACAATATATTCCACAGAACATTCATAATGTTCTAAATTTAAAAAAGTGAATATTGGATTACCATCGCAAAATCTATAAATTATAGTCCGGTAAGACATTTTTTTTAAATAAAAATTGAAAGTTTATTCTGAGTATTTAATATTATGACAATATCACAAAAATTGACTTTCTGTACATGAACATTTCACAAGTTTGATATGTTCTATTGTAATTTTTATTTTATTTTAAAATACTAGTTTGACTACTTAAGTTTTAATTGATTTTATATCATGTTATGTTCCTGTAATGTTTTGTTTAAATGTTATTTCATTTCACCCATCCAAGTAGCAAACATCCGTTTCCCTCACTTATCTTTTATTTTCTAGTCTAAAATCATTTCGGTGAATAGACGTTAAATGAAATAAACAAAACTTGAAAATTCTTCCGGGACAAAACTTTTCATTTGTGTGTGAGGTCTATTTATGTGCTTGGGAATATTGGACGCTTTCTGCCAAACGGTCACTATGGTTTCTTATGATTTATTTTCGCAATGTAGGCATTTTATAGGTATATGTTTTGTTGATATTTTTTAATGATGTTTGTATTCTATTTTGTTTTTGTAAACGGGGGTTCGATAAATTAGAGTATAGTCTCAATGTCCCCTGAGTGAAATGCCTTTAATGTAAAGTGACCGGCTGATGGAGTGCCTTCAGAGTTACCACTAGGGTTGTTTCGGCAGATCTTTTATGCGGATCAGGGGCGAGTCCTCTTTCAGCGAAGTTGTGGTCTTGATTTTGGGGTCCTGATTCAGCTCTTTGCAGTCCGCTGGACCCTGTACGCAATGAATAATTAACTAACCGTCCTTTGACTGCCATTTTGAATTTCCAGATTTATTTGAAAATACTTTAAAACACTCAGGGAAAAACGAGAACGAGCCCAATGTCGGTCTGTCTGTCCGTTGATCAGTCCATCTGTCCGTTGGCCGCCATATCTAAAGAACCACTGAACGGATTATGACACTAAACTTTACAGCAATATTACCTAGGTTAGTTGTCTACCTCCAGTGCCATCACCGCAAAGATCCAGGTCAAGTGACGATGGAAACTATAAATAATAAAATAATGGCGGCGTGAATATCAGAGAGAGAGAGAGAGAGAGAGAGAGAGAGAGAGAGAAAGAGAGAGAGAGAGAGAGACAGAGAGACAGAGAGAGACAGAGAGAGAGAGAAACAGAGAGACAGAGACTGAGACAGAGAGAGCGACTGGAGGACGATGGAAACTGGAGAGAGTGAGAGAGAGAGATCGACTGGAGGACGATGGAAACTGGAGAGAGAGAGAGAGAGAGAGAGAGACTGGAGGACGATGGAAACTGGAGAGAGAGAGAGAGAGAGAGAGAGAGAGAGAGAGAGAGAGAGAGAGAGAGAGATCAAATGAAGTGAAGTAATCATTTTCGACAGACCAAATGGCTTGTCTTAAGGTTCGTGCAGGTTTATAAACTCTTCGTTCTCAGATCCCAAAACTAGGTTGCTCAACCTTTTGGACCCAAACTAAAAGGTTCAGGAACCTAGGTTCGGGAACTGAGAACCTAGAAAAAATGTTTTTGAACCTGTACGAACCTTACAATTAAGACCGGCGATAAGCCAGTCTTCATCAAGTGATACAGTGTTGACGCTTTAAAGTTAAAAGTGATAACTGTGACGAGATGACTAGTTTTACCCTGCTTATTTACGTGTTTGCTTGTTTAGTCAATGTAATCTTAGAATGTTAATGTTAGGCTGCAGCAGACGATGGAAGTAATCAGGCGTAGCAATAGTATAACTGAGGTACACACACTGCGAGCTTGACGCAAACAGTGTAGTGACGTACGCACTGTGTGTGTTGAATCGGCCGGCAATGATGTCATCGTATCTACGGTAGGCGAGTCGATTATCCGCCAATGGGATCACAGCTTAGAATGGACTCAACCAGGTCTGGCTGATTCAAATGTAGAGCTAGAACGGCAGTCGTGTTTGAACCAAGGAGCAGTACACAGCTACACATTTAGCAGAAAGATCTCTCCTGAATAGACCAGGAAGCAGTGCTTGAGAATCTTAGAATTCAATCAAGTAGCCACGAGCGTGACTTTGTCAAACAGGTAAATGAACATACTTCTGTTTCATCGTGATATATGTATATTATTGTTGAAATTATGTTTGTGGAATTTGCTATGCATAGAATTGAATTGTTAGGCCGACGTTGCCTGAACACGTGGAGAAGCTGACCACGAGGCAAAAGACGACCGGCCGACGCCTTCTTGAATTATGTACGGACCCACTGTTGTTTAACCTATATGGATGTTTGCAGACCAGTGGCTGTACAAGTGAATGTGTATAATATGAATTCTTTCTTTATGTGTATAATTAGCCACGATTTATATTTATGTATGTATAGGAAATTAGAGTTGAGATTCCAGTGGACCACGGACGTAGCAGAATGTTCGTCGCTTATGTATAGAGATGTGGAGCTATCACTGAGGGCTACTTTGGCTTTCAGTGAGACGCTCTGCACAAACCGATTATTCAGGGTTGTGCAGAATTCCGTCTCTTATGTTACAGACGAACAGGCGAAATATTTATATTTTATTTAATCGTTCTTATATAGCGCTTTTCCAGCTCAAGAGCTGCTCAAGGCGCTGGCCGATACAGGATCTAACTCACGCCGCCCGAGACGCCCACCCGCAGCCTTTGGGCGCATGGTCTGATGCCCGGACAACTGAGCACAATCCTGGGCAGCCAGGGATGGGGGAGAAGGGCTTAGGTGCATGCTGGGTGTGTTCTTGTCACCGGCACTCGCCCGTCTAGGACATGAGCGTCAGGATCTTTAAAGTCCGTTATGATGGAATGTATGCGACACAGACTAGACCTCGGTTTATACTCTCATCCGAAGGAGTAGGAAAACAGGAGTAAAGTGTCTTTCCCAGGGACACAACACAATGGCCCGGCCAGGGCTCGAACCCGGGACCTTCAGATCCGCAAGCCGAAGCACTACCATTAGACCACAGTGCCTCCAGATATCCCGTGCGCCCAACTCCACAGAAAAAACGAGTTGGCTGTTTATCCTCTACAGCACAAGACTGAGAGAGCAACCCTGGAAAACACCCTCCAAGACACCATAGCGTGTCAAGGGACCAAACTACACGACGACCAGCGTGTACCAGAAGCTACCTCCACGAAGGGCTTAAAACTCACGACACGGCAGTTAAGTGCAAGACAAGAGTGCACTAAAACTGATAGAAAAAGGACCACAGTAGTCCACTCTTCAGAAACTATAGTAAAACGGACCACAGTAGTCCAATCTTCATGAACTCTAGTAGCCAGTGCCCTATGAAGACATAACAGCTGCCTAGACTATCAGCGATCGAATTATTTGCATTGACTCATGACTTTTTAAGGTAGATTAGTACATCAAAGATCTTGTATAGAGTAGAAGAAATAAATGTGTGATTTTAACTGTTATCAAGTGGCTGGACTACATATGATTCATAGCCGTGTGATAGCTAGTGTGACAGTGATCTTTTACCATTTTTCTATCTATCTCTGTATCCCAGCCTTAACACAGACCGAGCTAAACCAATAAATTTATTAAAGTAATTCATCGGGTGACTAACTAGCAGTTCCCATAGAATAAAGCGTGAGGGTTACAGCAATCCATTGTGCAGAGCCCAGCAACCCATAAACCCCACGTTACAATAACATGCAAGGAAGAAGAAGAAGAAGAAGAAATAGAAGTAGTAGTAGTATATTTTATTAACGTCTGCTAAAACCAAAAAGTATTACAAATCGCCCACACTACGAGTCTTATTAAGGAATAAGGCGCGTGTAGCATCACAATATTGTGACTATGATTATGATTATAAATATTACTACAGTAGTAGTTTACATTACATTACATGGTTATTGCTTTTAGGTCCAGCGGACTCTTCCGAGCCAAATCAGGACCAAAAATCACCACAAAGACCATAACTTTGCTGAAAGAGGACTCACTCCTGATCTGAATAAAAGATCAGCCGAAAACACCCTTCTGGTAACCCTGGACGCACTCCACCAGCTGGTCACTTTACAATAAAGACATCCCACGCAGGGGACGCTGAGGCTATACTCTAATTTATCGAACCCTCGTTTACGAAAACAAAATAGAATACAAATATCATTATAAAATATCAACAAAACACATACATAGAAAATGCCTACATTGCTAAATAATAACATAATAGGAAGCCCCAGTGACCACCTGCCAGGAAGCGTCCAATATTCCCAAGCTGATCCAACAGACCTCACACACAAATGAAGAGTTTTGTTCCCGAAGAATTTTCAAGAAAAAAAAAGTAGGTGACTGGTCTAGCGAAGAAGAAGATAGTATATTAGATTGATAGAACAGAGTAGGAATGAGAAAGAACAAAGGAGAAGGACAGCGACAGTGGGAATTTAAAGCACTAAATTTCCTGAAAATGGGGATACTATTTATACTGAAACCCCCGCACAGTAGTAGTAGTAGCAGCAGCAGCAGTAGTAGTCGTAGTAGTAGCAGCAGTAGTAGTAATAGTAGCAGCAGCAGCAGCAGTAGTAGTAGTAGTCGCAGTAGTAGTAGTAGTAGGCTTAATAGTATTAGTTTCAATAATTCCATCAACATCGAGGACGAAGCTTGCACAACGTCCGATGACCATCATACCCATACACAGCAGCGTAGCAAAGATTGTGCAGTTAATCCCCATTTAATCTGCCTAGTCTGAACAAATGGGGTCTCGGCCTGGCAGCATGCATAGTACCTCACTTGGGGTCTATAATACAGACAAGTCTGCATGACAGAATGCCTCTTTGTCTTTCCTCGATTAATACGCTACTAGTCTACTCTCCACTCGCAAGCACTTACAGGCGTGTGGGACGGTGGAGAGTTGAGGACAGGGAGGGGGAAAGGTATGATAGGGTAGAGAGGAGAGTCGAAAAAAAAATTAGAGGGAGGGTGCGAATCCCTATAAACAATGACTAATTAAGGGAGGGTGCGAAATTGAGACAGTGAGAAGTTAAACACAGAGATTTGCAAACGAAAACAGAGAGAGAGATAGAGAGAGAGAGAGAGAGAGAGAGAGAGAGAGAGAGAGAGAGAGAGAGAGAGAGAGAGAGAGAGAGAGAGAGAGAGAGAGAGAGAGAGGGGAGAAGAAGAAGACGGACATGAATAATAAGAAGGAAATGAAGAAGAAAAATAAGAATAACAAAAACAAAACAAAACAAAAGCAGAAGAAAACGAAGAAGAAGAAGAAGAAGAAGAAGAAGAAGAAGAAGAAGAAGAAGAAGAAGAAGAAGAAGAAGAAGAAGAAGAAGAAGAAGAAGAAGCCACAACCATCAATAACAACGACAACAATAGAATGAAGAACGGAGGGGAAGACAAATGCGAAAATTGTTATCTGAGATTATTCCAACAAGATTGCACTGCCTCTCTGCACGAATTGTAGGAATAACATATACAGGACACCAAAAAAATTAAAGAAAAAGAAGTTTGAGACGAACAGGAAGCTCGAAGAAGAAAAAGAAGAGGAGGAAGAGAAGTGCTAAGCTAGGATATCTAAGATTTCTTTAACACGATTGCACTGTCTCTTTGCACGGACTGTAAAAATAAAACTTTCACAGCCTAGATGACGAAGACTGAAAAAAATGGAGTGGCGGGAGAAGAAAAAAAAAAAGAAGAATACGAAGGAGGAGAAGAAAAAGGATGAAGAGGATAAGGAGGAGGAGGAGGAGAAGGATGCGGAGGATGAGAAGGAAGAGAACAAATGAGGAGGAGGATGAGAAGAAGAAGGATGAGGAGCGTAAGGAAGCGGAGGAGAAGAAGGAGAAAAAGGAGAAGGAGGAGGAGAAGAACAAGGAGGAGAAAGAAGGAGGAGAAGAAGGAGGAGGAGAAGAAGAACAAAAAGAAGGAGAAGGAGGAAGAGGAGGAGGAGAAGAAGATGGAGGAGAAGGAAGAGAAGAAGAAGATGGAGAAGGAAGAGAAGAAGAAGGAGGAGAAGAAGAAGATGGAGGAGAAGGAGGAGGAGAAGAAGATGGAGGAGAAGGAGAAGAAGAAGATGGAGGAGAAGGAGAAGAAGAAGGAGGAGGAGAAGGAGGAGGAGAAGAAGGAGGAGAAGAAGAAGATGGAGGAGAAGAAGAAGAAGAAGATGGAGGAGAAGGAGAAGAAGAAGGAGGAGGAGAAGGAGAAGAAGAAGGAGGAGGAGAAGAAGGAGGAGAAGAAGAAGGAGGAGGAGTGGAGAAATAGGAGAGGAGGTGAGTATTGTATTGCTCACCGACAACATCAATGATTAGTTAGGTACGAGACTATTCAGGTCACCGAGGGCTTTCTCCGGTTACTCCGGTTTCCTCCCTCCCTTCAATAATGGTATAGTTTCAGCCAATGTAAAATTTAAACAAAAATTAAATTTAATTTATACTTTTCCGTCTTGTAGTAGTGTTCTCCCTGCCTTTACACCACATGTTTGAGTGATATATGTGTGTTTGGTGTGTGTGTGTGTGTGTGTGTGGGTGTGTGTGTGTGTGTGCGTGTGAAAGAGAGAGAGTGGATGAAACAAGTGAACGTGTAAGTTGGTTGTGATTTGTAAAACGCCGCGCATATAGCACCCAATAGTATATTTTATCAGTATTGAACTTACTCGTTCGATCGCCTGTTATAAAACAGAACATATTATCTTTAATGACTATCTGATAAGGAAAACAACAATAACAACGACGACGACGACGATTGCGAATGCCTTATGCAGGTTGTAACTGTGTACACTGCGACATTTGACTTCAACAACAAAATAGGAGTACTATATTTTTATTCTGCTGTCATGCTAATCAGCGCCTTGCCATGGTAAAGTAGGCGGTTTAAGATTCTAGAGGGCACTCTATAATATGTATGTATGTATGTATGAATGTATGTATGTACGTATAATTGTATGTATAATGTTCGTCATTTGTAAGGCGCCTTAGCCTAAGGATCAAGGCGCTGGCCGATACAGGATCTAACTCAAACCGCCTGAGACGCCCACCCGCAGCCTTTGGGCGCATGGTCTGACGCCCGGACAACTGAGCACAATCCTAGGCAGCCAGGGATGGGGGAGAAGGACCAAGTGCATGCTGGGTGTGTTCTTGTTACCGGCACTCACCCGTCTAGGACATGAGCGTCAGGATCTTTAAAGTCCGTTATGATGGAATGTATGCGACACACAGACTAGACCTCGGTTTATACTCTCATCCGAAGGAGTAGGAAAACAGGAGTAAAGTGTCTTTCCCAGGGACACAACACAATGGCCCGGCCAGGGCTCGAACCCGGGACCTTCAGATCCGCAAGCCGAAGCACTACCATTAGACCACAGTGCCTCCCTAAAGAATGTATGTATGTATGAATGTATTTAATCACTTTTATAGAGCACTTTTCCAACTCAAGAGCAGCTCAAGGCGCCGGCCCATACAGGGATCTAACTCAAGACGCCAGCGTAGCCTACTAGCAGCATTGGGGCGCATAGTCTGACGCCCAGACGACTGAGCATAATCCAAGGCGACCGGGGTTGGGGAGAAGGGACCTAGTGCTTGCTGGGTGTGTTTGTTGTAGCCGGGAATCACCCGTCTAGGACATGAGAGTCAGGATCTTTAAAGTTCCTGCGATGAAATGCACAGACTAGGCCTCGTTTTATACCCTCATCTAAAGGAGTAACATTGGATTGTTTTAACGACTACCTGCGACAGAATGGTGGTGGTGTGAGCGACTTTCGATGAGCGATTTACCTTTGAGGCGTCTTGAGCCCATCTTTGAGCTGTAGACTGCGTAATGAAACATGAAAATGTATTCCCCCAAAAAAGAACTAATAACTCGTTATTCCCAATAAAGATTCCCCGTCAAATTTGACCGTATCACACTGCCTCCTGCTGTGAGATAAGATGACTGTCCTGCTACAATACTTTCCTCCTGCTGTGAGATAAGGTGACTGTCCTGCTACCATACTTTCCTCCTGCTGTGAGATAAGGTGACTGTCCTGCTACCATACTTTCCTCCTGCTGTGAGATAAGGTGACTGTCCTGCTACCATACTTTCCTCCTGCTGTGAGATAAGGTGACTGTCCCGCTAAAATACTTTCCTCCTGCTGTGAAAGAAGGTGACTGTCCTGCTACAATACTTTCCCAGTGATGGAGATCACGTACAATCGTACGTGTTTCACATACTGAGTTGGGAAATCACGTAACGAAACTGTAATGAAATGGTATAAACACGCACAAAGTCAATGCCAAAGGGGTATAAAAACGTAAAGCTAAGTTGCTGGGAGGTATCATCAGGTACAACTATTTCGGTCGTGCGTACAGCTTTCGCTCGATTTGGATCGTGTGCCTGTGCGTCCTGCGCCACCGCCTACCACCCTCTCTCCCCCTCTTATTCATTCTGTCGCTTCAGAGAAACAGCCAATCATATGCACGATAATATTCACTATTTTTTCTCGACGCTTTTGATTGGCTATATAAGACTGACAACAACCCAACATTAAACATGGCCGACAAACAGCGATCTGAGGGGAAGCAAAAAAAAAAAGAAAAATAAAGCAGACAAAACTAATTGCTCAAAAAAATTAAAACAAGGTGAAGGAAAAGAAAAACAAACTTTTTTGTCAGCCTTTGGCTTTGAGTGCTCGGTAAGAAAAGAAAAAGGTGAGCCGCAACCGGGCCCGGCTGAAGAAACTCAAACTGATGAAAAGACTTTCCACGCAAAGTGTTTATTACGTATGTTGGTGTACCCCCTAAAAACTGAAAGGGGGTATAAAAAAACCCCCTTATGTTTGCAATGAGGGTATGAAAACCCCCACATGTTTTGGTTGAGGGTATAAATACCCCTAGCTTAAAAACTTTCTCCATCACTGCTTTCCTCCTGCTGTGAGATAAGATGACTGTCCTGCTACAATACTTTTCTCCTGCTGTGAGATAAGATGACTGTCCTGCTACAATACTTTTCTCCTGCTGTGAGATAAGATGACTGTCCTGCTACAATACTTTCTTCCTGCTGTGAGATAAGGTGACTGTCCTGCTACAATACTTTTCTCCTGCTGGGAGATAAGGTGACTGTCCTGCTACAATACTTTTCTCCTGCTGTAAGATAAGGTGACTGTCCTGCTACAATACTTTCCTCCTGCTGTGAGATAAGGTGACTGTCCTGCTACAATACTTTCCTCCTGCTGTGAGATAAGGTGACTGTCCTGCTACAATACTTTTCTCCTGCTGTGAGATAAGGTGACTACCCTGCTACAATACTTTCCTCCTGCTGTGAGATAAGGTGACTGTCCTGCTACAATACTTTTCTCCTGCTGTGAGATAAGGTGACTGTCCTGCTGCAATACTTTCCTCCTGCTGTGAGATAAGGTGACTGTCCTGCTGCAATACTTTCCTCCTGCTGTGAGATAAGGTGACTGTCCTGCTACAATACTTTCCTCCTGCTGTGAGATAAGGTGACTGTCCTGCTACCATTCTTTCCTCCTGCTGTGAGATAAGGTGACTGTCCTGCTACAATACTTTCCTCCTGCTGTGAGATAAGGTGACTTTCCTGCTACAATACTTTCTTCCTGCTGTGTGTTACGCTGAGACTCGCGCGGCGGTGTGAAACATGTGCAATGGTAGGCTTGCGTGTGTGACGCGCGCGATGGATCTGTTCGTTTTATTTTGCTACGCATGCAGTAATAGAGTGTATTTATCTTTGATTTGATTTTGCGTTGTTATTAAAAGAAGCTTTGTATAACGTTGGTGTTTTTAGTTGGTCGATATTATTTGAGAATTTTCGGGAATTGGTTGTTTACTATCGATCGAAGCGTATGGATAATTCTAGTGGTAACCACGAGACGCTTCCATCCCAAATAAGGTTGTGTGACGTGAGACAGTGATGACGAAGTGTTATTTGATTGGTTGTAGTGCGTCATTCTGCAGTGTTCTAAATTGTTCTGGAGTATGAAGAGACTATATAAGTGTCGCACTGTTTCAAAAAAGGTTGTTGATAGTGGGTTGATAGTGAGTTGGAAAGTAAAAGTGTAGAGTAGAAAAAGCAATTGAGCGATTGTATGCAGTTGTTGATGTGTGCTGAATAAAAGTGGAAAACTTCATACGACGACTCCTGACTTGTTGATGATTGAACGGGCTGCGTGGATAAACGAATCAGAGTTACACCTATCAGGATTTCAAGCATCGGGGCTGAATCAACTACTGATAGAAAAACACCAACATCGAACGAGTGTAACACTGTGAGATGATTTGACTGTCCTGCTACAATACTTTCCTCACTTGTGTATAACAAGGAGACCCAAAGCTGGTGTAGAGCACATTGATAAGTTCTCTCGCTTAAAGAAAAGGGACTGGAGTGTGTTGTTAGTATCTTGGATATCATTCTTGTTAGAAGCTGTCCTCCTGGGGAACGAGACAACGAGAAGAAAGATCTAGCTCCCCATTCTCTGCTGCCAGTGGTTGGCATTTGTGGACCCGAGCCAAAGAGAGAGAGAGAGAAAGAGAGAGAGAGAGACATAGAGAGAGAGAGAGAGAGAGAGAGAGAGATGGCCGTTTTCGCTGTGTTGTCAGCTTGTCAGTGTATCAGCCGGGCTTGCTGAAAACCAAGCCAAAGGTAGCCCAAAGCATAAGAAGACGCCTGAATGAAGTACAATACCTTCGTGCGAAAGAAGTATCCACAATTTTGCCTCGTTGTAGCAGCAGAAATGGGAAGGACCATAACTTCCGGAAAGAAAATTAATTGCCAATAAAATTATTATTTATAAAATCTAGGGTTGTGTTGCTCTTTTTTTTCTTTAACAATTGTCGATTCAGCCCCGATGTTTGAAAATGTGTAACTCGAATTCGTTTATACACGCAGCCTGTTCACACATCAACAAGGCAGGAGTCGCGTTTTTGAACTTCATTCAGCAAACATCAACAATTGCATACAAGATCGCTTTCTGAAAATCACTACAAAAATCATTTTCTACAAGCAGACTGTGCATTACTTATATAGCCATCAAGGAAAACTTCGAATATTCCAGCACGACGCAATAACAACCAATCAAAATAAAACTCGTCACCGGAACTACGCACTGTCTTACGTCATAAAACGGTCTTTAAGTTAGAAGAATCGCTTAGCTATTACGATACCCATCTGGAAACTTTGATCGATAATAAACAAGTAATTCCAGAAAATTCTCAACACTATCGACCGACGAAAATTATCAAACATTATACACAGCTTTTTCTAGCAGCAGCGCAAAATCAAATCAAAGGTAAATACACGCTATTACTGCATGCTTTGCAACATAAAATAATCGGAACTATCGTCTCAATCGTAACAGGTTGCAGTCTATGATTGTATGATAAGGGCCACTGTTGGCTGAGAGTAACATGAAAAGTGGTGTACGTAAGATCAGTTGCAACCACTGCCACCTGTAAGACGGGAGACGTTGGCCAGACCTGCTGACGAGGGCCACGGTGAAAGAGAGCGCGTTGCCTTAACGATGGCAGGGGCAGAAAAATAGTATTAAAGAGAAAGTAATGAAGCTGAATAAGCGTCGTCAGGAGCCGGGCAAAATCGATATCAACCTCTGCACGCTGCGACACGCTTTAGGAACTAACGGACTTTAACAAGAGCGAGAGAGGGAGGGAGAGAGACAGACAGATATATAGAGAGAGACAGACAGTGAAAGAGAGACAGAGAGAGCGACACCTGTCTGTCTCTCTCGTTTTTTCCTCTCTCTCTGTCCATTCCTCTCTCGCTCTCATTCTTTCTCTCTCCACTCTGTCATTTCTTCTCCCCCCCCCCCTCTCTTTCTCCGTTCCTCCCTCCCTGGTGTCCTGACTGTTCAATGTGCACAGGGAATAAACAGCTATCAAAGAGGCATAAACAGTGTTGATGTTTTCAGCAAGGCAAGGCAGCATCACCAGATCTTGACCCAACACAAACTGCGGCGACATCATGTCAACACATCCATATTATTACAAGCTGCCTTGGGGAAGGGTGTCATTTTTTTAAGCTTCGGAATGCTCCAATAAACAAGATCCCATTTGGCCGTACATTAACGACCTATTTCTAGCATAGACAGTAAAAAAGTGTAATTCTCATATTTCAAAATTCAAGATTGAAGAATACTTTATTATTTATAATCGATTTCAAACAGGAAAATTAAGACATGCTTTGCTGACAGTACTAAAACAAATTGTAATAAATATATTTCTTAAAAAATCAATTACAAACATTCATTAATTAAAAGGTTGATAAATCTATACACTACAAATAAGTCAATGACATTAATGAAGTAAAATAATACAGCTGTCATGTAGACCAACGTTGACTCTAATATTATTTATTTAGAGAGGGATAAACAGCATTGTCTTAAATACTGACATTTTCAATATATTTTTTTAATTGTTTGTATTGTGTATGTTTGTATCGGTATGAGTGAACGTCCGGAATCGCACATAATAAAAAAATGTTTTCTAAAACAACTAACTTGAACTTGGAAAAAAAACCACAAGATCATTAAAACTGAGGTCACAAATTTAAAACTCCAAATGTGAAGGGAGGACATCAACTGGTGTTTAAATGTCACCTGGCAGATCCCAAACTGTAATAAGGTACTGGGCAGAGCAGCTCTAAAAAAACAAATGTGTCAGTTCATAGAATTAGGACAGGACGTGCACTACTTGGGTTAATTCAGCAGTATTTATAACTGTTACTGCTATACTTGTTGACGGTCAAAGTGAATATTGGTTTAAACACGGATTTAATGCAAACATTTTTTTTCATGAACTTGGACCTTTGTCCTTTTATTATGACACATACAGCAAATCAACAACATATTGAACTAGGCTCCTAGCCCAGGGAGCAGTATAGCCCAGGGGGCAGTATAGCCCAGGGAGCAGTATAGCCCATGGGGCAGTATAGCCCAGGGAGCAGTATAGCCCAGATAGCAGTATAGCCCAGGGAGCAGTATAGCCCAGGGAGCAGTATAGCCCAGGGGGCGGTACAGCCAGACAATGGGAGGGGAGTGAGTGGATGTGGGGCACACAATATAGTGAAGACAGCGAGGACGGCATCAAATAACAAAGAGCTTCGCAGCACATGACAACGATAAGTCATAATGGCTCGACATGGAGAAACAAGATCCAACGATTAATTCCACACAGTACTAGTCACACTTAGAACAAGTAAAAAAGACAAAAGGGAAAAAAAGCAAACCACATAAATACACAATGCGGGAATATATTATAATTATGAAAAAGGAAAAAAAGGGGGAAGTTAAGTACACTCCAGCGAATGCATGAACAACACACACACATACACACACACACACACACACACCCACATTCTTGTATAGGTCACAAATGAGGTAATTTTAGAATGTAGGAATCGGGGGGACACTTTTTAGTCATTTTTTGATGGAAAAGGGTTAGGGCAAGGGTTAGTTGCAGCGCTGCAACTAGCACTTACCCTAACCCTTCTCTAGAAAGTTGACCTATTTCCTCTCTTAGAGGCGACGAAATAGGTCGAATTTTGCTTCAAACTTTTCCAAAAATTCACTGGATTTTTTCCGTCCCGGATAGTGCACTCCTGTGTACTTAAAACACTCTTTTGCACTACAACTGCACTCCCATGTACTAAAAAAGCACTCCCGCGTACTTAGAAACAAATGGGTCACGCGAGACAAATGAGGAACGAGAAAATTACCTCATTTATGACTAAAAAAGTAAATTCTGTGTCTCATTTTTGTGGTTTTACAACCTCCCACACACACACACACACACACACACACGCACACAGAGATAACACCAAGCAGCATTGAAAAGATTCAAAATTGAACAAAATGCAGTGAGGCATTCTCCCAAAATGAAAATACACAGAGTAAGCTTTTTCAGCCACGACAACATCAAGGCAGACAACCTCTACAGCGACGACATCCACCTCTCAGAAATGGCGATATTATTCTTGCTACAAATTTGGAACGACATATAGAGAGCCCACTTTGAAAAACAACAAATCGGAAGGGGCCAATCACAGGTACTTTGTCATAAAAGGGGAATAGAGGACGCCATTTCCTTTAGCGTGCTGCCCATCCCCACGAACCTGGTTCAGATCAAAGCCCAATGACCACAAACCACGACGACGTCCATACCAAGTAAAAAAACGGTCAACGACCCCGAAGCAACGAGAGCAACGACGACTACAACTACGGTTATAGCCCTCGATTTAGATGCACTCCCTGGAGATTTGGTCAATAACGACAGCAGTGACGACAACATTACAGCAACAGACCATAAGAAGAAATAAAACAACTCATTGACTGAGGAACATGCTTCATAAAATGCTCACGCTGCTGCCCAAATACCTACAGGCGCGATTGAATTGAATTTGTTAAAATTTGTGAAAGAGTTAAACTAAAAATATTGTCATGAAACTTAAAAGGTTGTAAAGAAACGATTAATGGAATTAAAATCAACAAAATACTACATGATAATATTAGCAGAGACTTGACACAGTGTGACATCGTATTATTCCAAGAAACACACCTATAGTTAGAAAATGCAAATGAGATATATTTACCGGCAAGAACAGGCAGACTTCAAGATTGTATTAGTTAGTTAGTTATTCATTGCTTACAGGTTCCAGCGGACTGCAAAGAGCCGAATCGGGACCACAAAATCAGGACCTCAAAATCAGAACCACAACGTAGTAATAATGTATAGACCATCAGACAGCTAGCCAGAGGCTTCTTGCTGTAGTAATAAGGTATACATTACTACAACAATATATATACTCTGAATACTGTCTGCTGGGAGTTATGCAACTCAGTGCAGCTGGATTTCGGTAAAGAAGATAGAAGTAAATGAAGATGGAGCAGAAGGTTTGAGGAGAAGGAGAAGAAGAAGGAGGGGAGAAGGAAGGAAGGAACACTGAAGTTTAACTTCCACACCCGCCATTGGCGAAACGTCAGACGGGGATAACCATCACACCCAAAGACAAGAGAGGGAAGAGAAAGGGTAAGGACCTAAATCAACACTGAACCACCAGAGCAATTGTACTGCTAAGATGGACAGTGAAGGATGGCCACTTCTATCTTGCACACCGTGGGGTTCAAACCTGGGTCATCGGTGTGGGGGGGGGGAGGAGGAAGGAGGGGGAGGACGTCGACGAAGAGGACGATGAAGAGAAGAAGAACAAGGAGAAGGAGAAAGAGGACGAGGTGAAGAAGGAGGAGGAGGAGGAGAAGAAGGCAATAGCGTAACGTTTAGAACTCAAGGCCGCTGGCCAAGGTCAAGACATGCTACGTCACGAAAATTAACCACGTGGCCACATAGACACAAACACGCGGAGTAATGGCGACGTTTGAAAGATTTCCTGCGCGTGGCATTACTTTCTGAACACATCAGCCTACATGAAAACACACAGTATTTATTCACAAGCGTTAAGACAATACTGAACATTTGCCCAGGTTAGCCTATTATGACAGAAAGTGAAATCTGGAAGTGGGAACCCCAAATCAAATTTAAAAAAACCATGGTATACATACAAATTCAGGCCGTAACCAGTAAATGCTATATACTAGAGAGGGAGGGAGGGAGAGAGAGAGAGAGAGAGAGAGAGAGAGAGAGAGAGAGAGAGAATCTGAACCCAAAAAGCACCTAACATGAACGCTGCAGTTGCAAGAATTTTAGAATATCATCATATAGGCGTATATTGTGCAGACAGTATGGAGTTATGTTGCTTTTATGACTTAGAGTGTAAGGACTAAAAAATTTGCGAGATGCAACTTAGTTTATCACATGAGAAACAAAAGTATTGAACAATATTTAATAACCTTGTTTGTTTCTTACCTGATCTGGAATGTAGTGGGATGGGAAAGACGATGACCCGATTCAGTGATTGATTGATTGTTTATCCACTGATTGATTTGATGATTGATTGATATTCTTACCCTATTTTCTTACCTTCATGTTTTTATTTGTTTTAACTGTCGGTGGTGAGTGTTCGTGATTTGTGTGTGTGTGTGTGTGTGTGTGTGTTGTGTTTGGTTTATGCTTGTATGGTAGGACATGTGCTTATAAGATCGTGTGAAACTGTTGTAATACCTTGATTCACATTTTACTGTTTTTAAACTTTTTAAATAATATGAGCTGCTTCTAAATCTTGTAATTGCCCCATAAGAATAAATAAAGTTGTATTGAATTGAATTGAATTGAATTGAAAGGATCGGGATTTCTTGCAGTCGGTCGGCCAAATACGAAGTGCTTGATACACACAAAAAATTCGGATTCTTTGGTGTTGATTTAGCCGTTTGAGGATTAAAACCTTTACGTCCGCAGGCCCCATCTGTCAAACTCTGTTCTTTTCTTTTCTGAGTCAGGAAATCGGAAAAATACTACATCTTTCATGTAATCTTTGAATGAATAGCGTTCATCGCTATTGCAAGTACAATGTTTGGCCGGCATGTTTGTGTCGATGACGCAAAGGATTGTGGGAATGAATCTATTTTAAACATGGGGCTTGACCTTGGCCCGCGGCCTTGAGCTCTAAACGCTACGCTATGGAGAAGGATGAGAAGAAAAGGGAGGAGGAGGACAAGACGGTAGAAGAGGAGAAATAGGTGGAGGCGGACATTGTTTTTTTTCTAATTGCAGCAAGTTTCCTTCCTGGACTGATAGTTTGATCTTGAGTGTGGTCATCGTCTTCTTTAACTGATACGTAAGCTTTTCATTTTTCAATTTTTGTTCCTCCAATCCGGGTGCGGTGAAATAAGATGTAACCATTTTTGATGTTGACAATGCTAGCTGAACATCAGACTAGATTATACATTCCAGGAAACAACAGGAAAAAGATGATGTCACATACAAAATGGAGACTGGAGGGATTGCGTCCCGTGGCCACTGCCTGCAATATTCACACATCATCATGGCCGATCACTCTGCACTAAAACCCAATGAACCCAGACGACACTTCCAGGCCTGTTCAGAACTATGACAAACAGTTATGTACAACAGACATTAATAAGAATGGTTGTTCTTCTTGTGCTGTAGTTTGTGCTGTAGTTGTTTGAGTCTTCTTTGTTTGAGTCTTCTTCTTCTTCTTCTTCTTCTTCTTCTTCTTCTATAATAGTATTGGAAGCTGTCTGTCTAATATTTCAAAAATAAAATTCGATTCGTTGTCCTTCTAATAGCGACGTTCATTTACACCACATGTTTGAGTGATGAATGTGTATTGGTTGTGTAAGTAGAAGTTTCTGTAACAAGTGAGCGTGTATGTTGGTTACAGATCGCCGCGCGTTGAATCTGATTTGAGAATAAGGCGTACATAGCATCCAGTATAAGATATGATTAATCCTTTTCCTTTTCAACTTCTTCACAAATTAAAAAAATTCCCCTCTTCCTTTTTAAACATTGCGAACAATAACAGGAAGACCCGATTTGCGCTTTGCAGAGATTTTTGCAAATATGCTCGCCCCTATAAACAGGCAAACATTCTCGCGACGAAGAAAAGGGACGAAAATAATTTTAGTAGGAAGAAGATGAAAAAATGAATAAAAATAAGAATATAAAATGAAGTAATAATAAAAATAAAATAAAATAAAAAGACAACAACAACAACAACAAAAACGCTTTCCTAGAATAATTCTTTTAAAATATATGTTATTATTTTAAAATTTTGCTGGCGCATGCTCAGTTAACAAGAAATTTAAAAAACTGAACATTCCTTAATTGGTTTTCCTCGTGCCCTGACCACGGCCAGAGTGATAGCGAGCGATCTGAGGAGCAGGGGCTAACAGAATGACCGCTAAATGGACATCGGGATCCAGACCATTACCAAGGCCCTAAAACTTCGGTCGGCCGTTGAGGAGGAAGAGAAGACGACGAGAACAAAGAAGAACACGAAAGAAGGAGACTCACCGGGAGGAACGCTGTTACCAACCTGTTGACGTCAACAACAAAAGTCAAAGATGATAAACGAAAGGACAAATTTAAAACCAGATGAAATAGGCTAATAAAAAAAATACACTAAGAAAGAACTTGTTGTGTGTCTGTAATATATTTGTTGCACGTGAGCGTGTATGTTGGTATAGGTCGCCGCGCTTTGAGTTCGAAATCATTCGAAGTAAAGCGCGTATTAGCATCCGGTATTATTATTATTATTATTATTATTATTATTATTATTATTATTATTATTATTATTATTATTATTATTATTATTATTATTATTAAACTTATTCCAGCCTTCCACCTCTCCCTCTCTCTGTCTATCTTTCACTCTTTGTCTGTCTTTCTGTCTGTCTCTCTCTCTCTTCTCATCTTCTCAATCTCAATCTCGAAAAATAGGTATATAGTAGCCAATCCCGATTCCTTAGGAGTGGAGTGTGAAAGAATTGAGGTCTGACAACGATAATAGATAGCAAGGGAGATGATCTGGCCGTGATCGATGAGGCATTACCTCCCTTCCACTCTGTGTCTGTAGGTTAGGGTTCTTGAGATAGAGGTCGCTGACCTTTCGTTCCTGGCATGACAACATAACAGTGACCAGCTGCCACTGGAATGACCTACCGTGTCTATTTCTGGAAGAAGTGAAGAGGTGCACGGGGAGCGTGGGTGAGAGAGTACAACGTCAATCGGACTTCACAAATGGGCCTTACATCTCAGCTACTAAATGTTACATTTCAACTTTCGGAAGGGTGCGGGAGGGAGGGGTATTGTGGGGGTGGGGGGTGGAGGAAGGAAAGGAGAGTGAGGGGGGTGGGAGAAGAGGTGGCTCTCTCCTTTGAATGAAAGTATAATCAGAGGTCTAGTCTGCGCACGAACGCAAATCCATCTCACGGACTTCAAAAGATCCGGACGTTCATGTCGTATAACGGGTGTTCAATAACTTTTACATTACATGGTTATTGCTTTAGGTCCAGCGGACTCTTCCGAGCCAAATCAGGACCAGGTCCAATAACTGAGCACTCAGCAAGACAGTTAGTATTCAGTGTGACCCAACCAATCCGCCCTCCTGTCTGTTAGAACTTCTCCCTTCTAAAGGAAGATTCCGTTGTGCTCGCTCCAGAACACAGAGGTACAAAATCACTTTCATTCCTACCGCCATCTCCGGCGTGCTGAATGAAAACTATGCCAGAATGTCTTCCTAGTAATATCTTGGTGCTTGTGTATTCAACTGTCCTGCTGCGCATTTCATTTCATACATCCGATTTGACTATGCTGGGTGTCACGAACTGGCTAGTATTAACTCTGCTTGTTGACTATTTAGCCATGTGTAGTCTTTGTACCAGTAGAGAGTCAGTAAATTACACAGCAGACAGCACACTGCGAGCCTGAGCCACACACACAGCGCAGTGACGTCAGCACTTGAGTTTTGAATCGGACCGTTGGAACCAATGGGAGAGCTTAGACAAAGCGGTTCGAGCCAGTTTGACTGGGTCCGAATCCTAGCACAGTTTTGGTCAGTTGGGAGGAATACACCGAAGTGTTAACAGCTAGAAAGCTGGCAGAGAAATCTCGCCACACTTAGACCAGGAAGCAGGACTGAAGAATCTTAGAATTCTATCAAGTCACAACGGGCCTGAACTTGTCAAACAGGTAAATGAACACCCTTCTGTTTCATCGTGATATATTTATATTATTGTTGAAATTATGTTTGTGGAATTTGCTATGCATAAATGTGAATTGTTAATCCGAATTTGCGTACCACGTGGAAGAGCCTACCACGAGGCGAAACACGACCGGTTGCGCCGCCATGTTGTATCCCGTACGGAACCACTGTTGTTTAACTTATATGTATGTTTGCAGACCAGTGGCTGTACCACTGAATGTTTATAATATTAGTAATTCTGTATGTGTATAGTTAGCCACGATTGATATTTATGTATGTATAGGAATTTAGAGGGAGATTCCAGTGGAACCCGGAAGTAGCAGAATGTTCGTCGCTTATGTATAGAGATGTGGAGCTATCACTGAGGGCTACTTGGCTTTCAGTGAGACGCTCTGCACAAACCGATTATTCAGGGTTGTGCAGAATTTCGTCTCTTATATTACAGGCGAGCTATCCCGAGCTATCCCGAGCTATCCTGTGAACCCCACTCCACAGAAACAAGTTGGTTGAGGAGACTTTACCGCACAAGACGGAAAGAGCTACCCTGTAAAACACCCTGTCAGACCCCACAGCGTGGCAAGGGAACCCAACTACACAACGACACAGGTGGACCAGAAGCTACCTCACAGAAGGACTTCGACCGCACCACCCGCCAGTTAAGTGTGTTATCCCAAGTGCACTTAAACTGATCATAGCAGGACCACAGTAGTCCAACTCTTCATAAACTGTAAAAAGGACCACAGTAGTCCAAATCTACATGAGATATAAGAGCAAGTGCCCGAGGAAGAAATAACAGCTGCATAGACTATCAGCGATCGAACTATTAGCATCGAAAGAGACTTTTTAAGTTAGATTAGTACTTAGAGAATCTTGTATAGAGTAGAAGAAATAAATGTGTGATTTTAACTGTTATCAAAAGGCTGGACTACATATGATTCATAGCCGTGTGAAAGCTAGTGTGACAGTATTCTTTTACCATTTTTCTATCTATTTCTGTACCCCAACCTTAACACAGAACGAGCTAAACAAATAAATTTATTAAAGTAATTCATAGGGTGACGTACTAGCAGTTCCCACCGAATAAACGTGAGGGTCCATAATTCCATTGTGCAGAGCCCATAAACCCCACGTGACACTTTAATTGGCGAGCCTAGCTAGGATCTGTGGATAATAGGAATTGGGTATAACCGGATCTAAGTACAATAAAATTAGATAACAGTAGAAGTAGAATAACTTAGAATAGTGTAAGGGTATAACACTGATCAGTTGGGTGCACTATTCTTTAGTTAAAAACTTTTTTGCTTCAAATATTTTTGTGCCTGTATGTTGCATTGTTCTTTTGCAGGTTTTGCTTAAATAACTGTTGTATGCCATTTGACTCTTGGTTTATTCTAGTATTGATTGCGAATTTTATGGTCTTTGCATTGTTTTTATTGAATTGCAATATTGCTAGTGTTTTAGTATTCCACTTGATTCAGAGGGTGTTCATAGACACGTTTGGCAATGTCGGACCCAGTGGCCTTGAGATTGCGTTTCAAGGAACTAGGAGAAGCTTTACACTTAGCAGGGGCAGACCTAATCGCGTATATCAATGCAGAGGTAGAGAAACAGGAGGCTAAGGCAGAGAGAGCAGCAGAGAGGGAACAGAAAAAACTAGACAGAGAAGCAGAGCAGAAAAAAGCAGAATTAGAAGCAGAGCAGAAGAAACTAGCATTAGAGGCAGAGCAAAAGAAAGCAGAATTAGAAGCAGCAATAGAGCAGAAGAAACTAGAATTAGAAGTAGAACAGAAGAAGGCAGCATTAGCAGCAGAGAGAGATGCAGAAGTTAGGAAATGGGAGTATGAGCGGGCAGAAAAAGAAAAAGAGAGGGCAGAAAAGGAAAAAGAAAGACAGCATGAGTTAGAGCTAAGAAGATTGGGATCAGGAGCTTCAAGTTCTTCCTCAACCCCTTCCCACTCAGATCAGCTAGAGGTAGCATCCAACCCTGTACAAGGAATGTCATTTCCACTGGGAACATTCAATGAGAGAGAAGAAGGTCTAGATCTCTATCTGACTAGGTTTGAGCGTCTAGCAACAGAGTACAAACTAGATCCCACTCATTGGTCTTTTAAGCTTAGTCAAGGGCTTAGAGGAAAGGCTTATGACATCTATAGTAAGCTACCGACTGACAGAGTGACTGACTATCACAAAGTAAAAGAGGCACTCCTAACGGGATTCGAACTAACAGGAGAATGCTACCGGCAAAAATTCCGCACCAATCGGAGAGTGAAAGGAGAGAGCTATGCGCAGTTCGCGGATCGGTTGTCCACAATGCTGGATAAATGGATTAGCCAGTCAGCCACGGCTAAGACGTATGATGGACTGACAGAACTGTTAGTATGGGAACAGCTACGGGAAACCATGACCCCCGAGCTGAGAACATTCTCAGTAGAGCAGGGCGCGGAAAGACTGGAAGATCTGGTCAAGGTCGCAGATAGGTACGTGGCCGCCCACGGAGAAGCCAAGAGCTTCAGGCGAGACCTAAAGCCTAATGGGAAAGAGGCACAGAAACGAAGCCCTAACCGAGAAGAGCGCACCGCGAATAAGCCGAATAACCCCAGACCTGGGCAGAATAAAGGACCCAACACGGAATTCGGGAAAAGAGGTCCCGCAGAACAGAGACGGTATTGTTCGTTCTGCAACAGAAACAATCACTCCACCGCAGAATGTTTCAAGTTGGCCGCACAACATAGGGAAGAGCGCGAAAGCCGGCCAGCGCACAGAGTCCTAACTCAAAGTAGCGGTAACCAGCCACACACACTCGGAGATCACCCATCGGTGACAGACACGGTCAAGGTCAACGGTAAAGAAGCGAACTGTCTGTATGACACAGGTGTGACGAGGCGGACAATTGCACCTCTGAGGCCCGGCTGCAAGCATTCAACCACCCCCGCACAGCCAGCGGTGATCGCCTCAGCCAGCCATCATTTCTCCTTGACCAGCCATCACTAGCTAGCAGGCTCGCACAGTCGCTTAAGCCCCGCCCCCGGGGATACCCTGCTTAAAGTCTGCCACTAACCAAGACTTAGTGTCAGATGCCAACTTTCCTGCCTCGAAGCTACAACCTGTTCGAATCCACGTCGCCATCACCGAGTGACCTCTGAGTCTCGACAGTACCCTTGTGCTTCCACCCGTCTTAAACCAAGGTAAGAGAGGGAATTTACTCTTTGTCATATAGCAAACCCATCACCCATCGTTCGCCATCATGTTCATGCGTCCTGTCAGTATGTATGTCCATGTTTATAGCTTTTTGCCTTGATGTGTTGCTGTGACTTGTATTTATCCCTTGCACATATTTTCTACCTTGTATATATCTCATGACATGTTTGAATTTATGCTTGTATACTCCGTGGCCCCATGTATAAATATCCCATGCCCTGCTAACCCCTCCATATAGATTAAAGTCTCAGTACAGCCCAGGCCTCAACCCATTTGTCCTGTACCCATCACACTTGCTTTTCCCCAGGCTCCCCATGTAGAAATATTTGCTCAGTTGCCAACTCCGTCCTAAAAGCGCCGAACGTATCTTCTACTAGCGGCTGCCAATAACCTCCACTTTGGCCCAGTAAACCTAGTAGCACTGTTTTGACTGTTGGTATTTGCACTGGCTCAACTCGTGGCCGGTCAAGCCAATTTGAATTCTGAGTACGGGCGACTATGCCACAGGCCCTGAACCCACACTATCCCTATCCCCAGCTGATACAGTCTGTATTACATTACAGACGGGTTCCTGTACCGGGCGTATCACCCCGGCATTGTATCTACTCCCAGTCACTGACCCGCTGCAGGCCCCTGCCCCACAGGAGGTCAATGAGACGCGAGACTTGGGACATCGCCATTTTCGAGACCGGCTAGCCACGTAAGCCGAGTTCAACGCCTGTGCCACAACAAGACTAGCACTCGTGATCCGTGAGTCATCATCGCGTGACCACTGACCTACATCTCCACACCCACGCGACGCCACCGCCTGATAAACAAGCCACCCAGAGTATCCTGGACAAATCGCCGCACTGCATTCTAGAGCTAAGTGTTCTAGCCTGAGAGAATCTCCCCTCGCCAGATTATCACAGAAACTCTGGCCCCCATACAGATACATTCTCGCCCGGTGATGAGATCAGTCTACAGTCGCTCTAGTCCCCCCAATTACTGAATACCCAGAATATCACCGGACTACTCCGTACTAGAGACGCCACGCCAATGAATCACTATAGAACAATTTGACCTAGACTCTCCCTTTCAAATTATTAAAAGTAAATAGTTATAGAAATTGCAACTTCCTTGACTGGCCTTTGACTGTGAATTTCTTAACTAGTACATTTATTCTCCATCTCGTCTTTACCCTGTCTATCACTTATTAAGTTGGCCCAGCATTAATCTCTCGAATGTCACCGCACCATTAATCTATCAAAGGAGATAATACAGCGCTAGAGATTAAGAGCTTATCCCCATCCCCCAACCCCTCTCTTCGTGACATTAACTTTGGCGACCCCGACGAGACTAAAGACTTAGGTTTCCCCTTCCAACCCGACGAGACTGAAGACTTAGGTTCCCCTTCCAACCCAACGTGACGAAAGACTTAGGCTCCCATCCCAACTTGACGAGACTAGGACTTAGCTTAATTTCTGCCCCAGCCCAGTTAGGGTATAGCATAGCCCCATAGGTCCGTTACTGGTTTTCCCGAGTGGCGATTTCTCAACAGGCTTTTTCTTGCATCCATTTTTGTATTTTTGATTGATTGCATTTTGTCTTTGTGGTTTGATTGCATTTTGTCTTTGTGGTTGTGTTGTATTCGCCCCTTTGCAGACTCATCGTAGCTCATCCAGCCCACCCCCTTGTTTTCCGTCAGTGTACCCCTTGTGTGCGCCCCTCATTCCGGTTAGGACCTTTTTCAGGGTAAGTTACCTCCCTTACCATGGCCGACCGGGGAGAGCTTGCTCTTAAGTACAAGAGTATTGGCGAGAGCTTAGGGCTCGCCGGCACCGAACTCAAAGACTACGTCTTGGCTAACGTAGATGCTGACGTGGCAGAGGAAAAGTTGAAGAGGGAGGAGAGGGCCAAAGAGCGAGAGGCGAAGAAAGAGGAGGAGAAGGAGCGCCTCGCCGCGGAAGAACGGGCCGCCGCCCGGAAGAAAGAGGAGGAGAAAGAGCGCATCGCCGCGGAGGAACGGGCCGCCGCCCGGAGGATTGCAGAGGAGGAGAAAGCCGCCGCCCGGAAGCTTGCAGAGGAGGAGAGAGCCGCCGAGCGGAGAAGAGAGGAGGCGAAGGAGAAGCTTGCAGAGGAGGAGAGAGCCGCCGAGCGGAGAAGACAGGAGGCGAAGGATAGAATAGCAGAGGAGGAGAGGGCCGCAGCAAGGAAGAAGGAGGAGGACGAGAGGGTCGCGGCACTCGAAGAGAAGAGAAGGGACAAGGAGCTCGAACGGCGCCAAGCACTCCTCCAGCTTGAGCGCGACCGCCGCGAGTTAGGAATCGCATCGCCCGCTAGCGAAGACTACTCGCTCATCGCCCCCAGCTTCGCCGCTAGCACCGGAATACCCGCACCCCCCCCCGCCGATTCCGGGGATGAACTTCCCCCTGGACCCATTCGTCGAACGAGACGAAACAATTGAAGTCTATCTCGGCCGATTCGAACGAGTCGCGAGAGAAAACGGTCTCGACACCCAATACTGGTATCGCAAGCTCAGTCATGGCCTCAAGGGCAAGGCCTATGAGATTCTGGCCAAGATGCCGGCTTCCGAGGAAGGAGACTACCCCGCCCTCAAGAAAGCTCTACTGCATGGTTTTGAGCTCTCAGGCGAGCACTATCGCAAGAATTTCCGGAACACCCGGAGAGAGAGAGGGGAGAAGTTTACGCAGTTTGCCGACCGTCTAGCTACGCTACGGGACAAATGAATAGAGCAAACTGACGAACCGAGGACCTACGACGGACTACTAGAGTTGATGCTTGCCGAGCAACTCCGAGGCACAATGCCAGCGGAACTTCGGACATTCGCCGCCGAACAGGGCGCCGCTCGCCTTGATGATCTGATTATCGTCGCGGACCGATACCTCACCGCCCATCCCGACGACAGACAGCCTCGCCGTGATCCCCCCGCACCCTCGTCGCCAGATACCCGCCACCAGCCTCGCCGGCCAGTCCCGCCCGCGAACCACCGTCCACAACCGCCCAAAGGACGCCCCAACCTCGGAGCAGAGCCAGGGAAGCGGAGCACAGAGCTCTACTGCGGCTACTGCCAACGCAGAGGACACACCCGGGAGAAATGTTTTCGACGCATCAGCGACCAGCGTCGCAAACAAGGTACCGTACTAGCCCTACGCCAAGTTACCCCCGACGGGACCCCTGTCACCCCCGTCGTCACTCCCGCCGATCGACCGGCCGTCACCGAGCAAGTGACAGTCAACGATCGCCCAGCCCACTGTCTTTACGACACTGGACTTACCTTCGACGCCGTCGTCCGCCGCTCGCTCATCAGGGACCAAGACCTGACCGGCGAGACTATCACCCTGAAGTTGGCCGACGCGTCCCAACCCAGCACCACGCTCCCTATAGCCCGGATTCAAGTCACCAGCCGATACGTAACGGGGACCATTCAAGCTGCAGTGATGGACCAGCCCCTGTACGACTTAATCCTAGGATGCCGATACGTGTTCTTGGGTATGCCGCCCCAGCCTGTGGAATCGATGGCCGCCGTCCAGACGCGCGCACAGGCGAAAACAGCCGCGACACCACCCCCGATACCCAACCAGATGCCGGAACAGATTCGGAAGGCCCAAGAAAACGACGTCACCCTCCGCAAGTGCTACGGAAAGCTCCCCGCCGCACGCACTCCACCCAAGTCCGGGGACTTTTTCGTCGAAGACGGACTCCTCTTCCGCCAGAAGGACGACCATTCTCAACTAGTCGTGCCTGCGACACTCCGCCCCCAAGTCCTGGAACTTGGCCATAGCATGCCCCTAAGCGGACATATGGGCATAGGAGCGACCACTCTACGCATCAGCGCTCAATACCACTGGCCCGGGATGACCGAAGACGTGAAGCGCTACGTCAAGTCCTGTAGCCAGTGCCAACGATACTCGCCCCGCCATCACACCGTCCCGGTCACTATCAGCCCCACCGTCGTTGTCGGAACACCCTTCCAGCGAGTGGCTGTTGACATAGTAGGACCCCTCCCGCGGACCAAGAAGCGGAACCAGTACCTACTAACCCTTGTCGACGCTTGCTCGATGTGGTGTGAAGCCGTTCCTCTACCGAAGATCGACGCCGCCCGAGTCGCCGACGCGCTCGTCACCATATTCACTCGAGTCGGATTCCCGGACAACATCTTGACCGACAACGGGTCCCAGTTCACCGGAAAACTTATGCAAGAAGTTTTTCAACTACTCCGCATTCGCCATATCCGGACTCCACCCTACCACCCCGCCAGCAACGGACAGGTCGAGCGCCTAAACGGGACTCTCATCTCGATTATCCGCAAGATCGCCGACGAACAGCCGGAAGCGTGGGACACATACGTCGCGTCAGCGCTCTTCGCGTATCGAGAGACCCCGCACACCTCCACCGGATACACGCCTTCCACGCTGCTTTTTGGAAGACCCCTTTCCGGACCACTAGCCGCCTTGCGACGTAGCTGGACCGACGCCAAACTGGACGAGGCACCGGTCGACGCCACAAAATACGTCACGAAGCTACAAGAAACCCTCAAGGCTACGTGGAAAGCCGCCTCCGCCAACCTGAAGAAGGCGAGAGAGCGACAAGCCCGCTATCACAACCGCCGCGCCAGGGACCGAGAACTACAGGTAGGAGACCAAGTCCTACTGCTTCTCCCCAGCGGCACGAACAAGCTAGACATAGCCTGGCAAGGACCCTACCCGGTGCTTGAGAAGCTCTCACGTACCACTTATCGCATCGAGGTAGGCGGAAAGCCCAGGACCCACCACATCAATCTGCTCAAGCGGTACCTGGAGCAACCTGCACCCGCCCCCGACTCCCACTCGCTACTCACGGTCGCGCTGGCCGTCGAAGTGGATGGCACAGAGACCGGCGTCGCCGAATTTCCACTAAAAGGGAAGGAATCCTTCCGGGACGTCTCTCTGGACCCCTCACTCCCCGCCGGCCAGCAACGCCAACTACGCGCCATCGTAGCAGAATACAGGGAAGTCCTCACCGACATTCCTGGGAGGACGGACCTGGAAGAGGTTCGACTAACCCTGACGGACCCCACTCCCGTCCGCCAGAAACCGTACCCCGTCCCACTTTCCCAGCAGCAAGTAGTAAGAACGGAAGTAGAGGCTCTGCTACAAGCCGGAGTCATCGCTCCCTCCCGTTCCCCCTACAGCGCAGGAATAGTTCTATCACGGAAGCCCAGCGGAGAACATCGCCTCTGTATCGACTTCCGGCAGTTGAACCTTGTAACCCAGTTCGTGCCCGGACCCCTATCCGACCCCACAGACTTGTTTGCAAAGCTACAATCCGCCCGATACTTCTCCCGAGTGGATCTGAGCAAAGGCTTTTATCAGATTCCCGTGCACCCTTCATCCCGCCAGTACCTAGCCTTCAGCACGATGGACGGCCACTATGAATTTAACGTTCTGCCGTTTGGTCTGCACAATGCCCCGAGTATTTTCAGCACGATGATGCGGAAGCTGTTGGACCCCCTCCACTGTCCGTTCATACACTCTTTTATGGACGACATACTCGTCGCAACGGAGACATGGGAGGAGCACCTACGAGTGGTGCGCCAACTCTTGCGCCGCCTCAGAGAAGCTGGCCTCACTGCCCGGCCGACCAAATGCCAGTTCGGCTATCAAGAGCTGGAATTTCTTGGCCACACCATCAGCCGTGGACAGCTCCGGCCTCTAGAAAAGACCGTCCAGCGCCTTCGAGACGCGCCACGCCCCAAGACCAAGAAAGATGTTCAGTCCTTCCTAGGACTGAGTGGCTTCTATCAGAAGTTTGTACCCGGCTACAACGGGATCGCCGCGCCACTGTCCAGCCTAACCCGGAAGACCGCACCTGACCGAGTCCTCTGGACCCCGCAATGTGAAGCTGCCTTCCAGGAGCTCAAGGACAAGCTGACGTCCCAGCCAGTCCTGCGACTCCCCAACCACGGACAGCCCTTCGTCCTGCGCACAGACGCCAGCGACGTAGGCCTCGGAGCCGTTCTACTCCAACGGGACTCCGCGGACGCCCCGACGCTCTTCCCCGTCGCGTACGCCAGCCGGAAACTTAAGCCGGCCGAACAGAATTACGCCACGTCGGAGAAGGAGTGTCTCGCCCTCGTCTGGGCAGTCCAGAAGTTCCAACTGTATCTCTACGGCTCGCACTTTACCGTCCAAGTGGATCATCAGCCGCTTTCCTTCTTGGCGACATCCAAATCGCTCAACGCCCGGCTGATGAGGTGGGCTCTGCTGCTCCAAGCCTACTCTTTCCAGCTGGAGCACATCCCAGGGAAAGACAACCACGGCGCAGACTTCCTCAGCCGTCACCCCGCAACCGACTCCAGCGAGTCGCCCCTGAGGGCCGACGCCCCAGCCTTCATTCCCGCCGCCGCCCACTAACCGTAGCCGAAACCCGGCAGCTCCGCGGACCCCAGCCTTGGGCATCCGCCACCGTACCCGGAACCCCGCATCGCCCGCATCACCCGGATCATCGCAAACCATCGTCTCACCCGGCATCCGACCTCAGAGCTGATTGGCCGCGTCTCAGTCGAGGCCTACGTCCTCGCCTTTTTCCTTGGGGGGGCCTCTGTGACGAGGCGGACAATTGCACCTCTGAGGCCCGGCTGCAAGCATTCAACCACCCCCGCACAGCCAGCGGTGATCGCCTCAGCCAGCCATCATTTCTCCTTGACCAGCCATCACTAGCTAGCAGGCTCGCACAGTCGCTTAAGCCCCGCCCCCGGGGATACCCTGCTTAAAGTCTGCCACTAACCAAGACTTAGTGTCAGATGCCAACTTTCCTGCCTCGAAGCTACAACCTGTTCGAATCCACGTCGCCATCACCGAGTGACCTCTGAGTCTCGACAGTACCCTTGTGCTTCCACCCGTCTTAAACCAAGGTAAGAGAGGGAATTTACTCTTTGTCATATAGCAAACCCATCACCCATCGTTCGCCATCATGTTCATGCGTCCTGTCAGTATGTATGTCCATGTTTATAGCTTTTTGCCTTGATGTGTTGCTGTGACTTGTATTTATCCCTTGCACATATTTTCTACCTTGTATATATCTCATGACATGTTTGAATTTATGCTTGTATACTCCGTGGCCCCATGTATAAATATCCCATGCCCTGCTAACCCCTCCATATAGATTAAAGTCTCAGTACAGCCCAGGCCTCAACCCATTTGTCCTGTACCCATCACACTTGCTTTTCCCCAGGCTCCCCATGTAGAAATATTTGCTCAGTTGCCAACCCCGTCCTAAAAGCGCCGAACGTATCTTCTACTAGCGGCTGCCAATAACCTCCACTTTGGCCCAGTAAACCTAGTAGCACTGTTTTGACTGTTGGTATTTGCACTGGCTCAACTCGTGGCCGGTCAAGCCAATTTGAATTCTGAGTACGGGCGACTATGCCACAGGCCCTGAACCCACACTATCCCTATCCCCAGCTGATACAGTCTGTATTACATTACAGACGGGTTCCTGTACCGGGCGTATCACCCCGGCATTGTATCTACTCCCAGTCACTGACCCGCTGCAGGCCCCTGCCCCACAGGAGGTCAATGAGACGCGAGACTTGGGACATCGCCATTTTCGAGACCGGCTAGCCACGTAAGCCGAGTTCAACGCCTGTGCCACAACAAGACTAGCACTCGTGATCCGTGAGTCATCATCGCGTGACCACTGACCTACATCTCCACACCCACGCGACGCCACCGCCTGATAAACAAGCCACCCAGAGTATCCTGGACAAATCGCCGCACTGCATTCTAGAGCTAAGTGTTCTAGCCTGAGAGAATCTCCCCTCGCCAGATTATCACAGAAACTCTGGCCCCCATACAGATACATTCTCGCCCGGTGATGAGATCAGTCTACAGTCGCTCTAGTCCCCCCAATTACTGAATACCCAGAATATCACCGGACTACTCCGTACTACTCCGTACTAGAGACGCCACGCCAATGAATCACTATAGAACAATTTGACCTAGACTCTCCCTTTCAAATTATTAAAAGTAAATAGTTATAGAAATTGCAACTTCCTTGACTGGCCTTTGACTGTGAATTTCTTAACTAGTACATTTATTCTCCATCTCGTCTTTACCCTGTCTATCACTTATTAAGTTGGCCCAGCATTAATCTCTCGAATGTCACCGCACCATTAATCTATCAAAGGAGATAATACAGCGCTAGAGATTAAGAGCTTATCCCCATCCCCCAACCCCTCTCTTCGTGACAACAGGTCTATCATACGACGCGATAGTTAGCGAATCTCTTGTATCGCGCGCGGACTTGACAGACAAGACAGTCGACTTACAAGGAGCAGACTTGACGAAACCGACGACTACTTGCCCAATAGCTTGGATCGAAGTAGAGAGTAGGTACGTCACAAGACGAATCCAAGCAGCTGTTTTACAGAAACCCCTGTATGATCTAGTGCTAGGTTGTAGGTATGTGTTCTTAGGCACGCCCCCTAAAACTGTAGAGATAGCTGCAGTGCAAACCAGGGCCCAAGCTAAAACCCAACCACCCCAGCCCGAGTTCGCTCCGAATCCAGGACTCGAAGAGATCAAAACAGCACAGAAAGAAGACACCTCGATAGCGAAGTGCTTCCAGAAGCTACCCAAGGCGCACACACCCCCCGCACAAGGGAGACTTCTACATGGAAGAGGGAGTTCTACATCGACAAGGAGATGGAGATCACACCCAACTAGTACTACCAGCCACCCTTCGAGCCCAAGTACTAGAATTAGGCCACAGCATGCCACTCAGCGGACACATGGGAATTGGAGCCACAGTGCAGAGGATCAGCGCACACTACTATTGGCCAGGAATCACGGAGGATGTTAAGCGCTACGTGAAATCTTGCCACCAATGTCAACGATATTCCCCGCGACATCACACCGTACCAGTTACCTTAGGACCATCGGTAGTAGTCGGCGTACCATTCCAGCAAGTCTCAGTAGACATAGTAGGACCACTGCCCATGACCAAGAAGCGGAACAGATTTCTACTCACACTCGTCGACGCATGTACGATGTGGTGCGAAGCAGTCCCGTTGCCAGCGATCGACACCAAGAAGATCGCAGATGCACTCATCGCCATCTTTACCAGAGTCGGATTCCCGGACAGCATTAGAACGGACAACGGATCTCAGTTCACCGGCCGCCTGATGCAAGACGTGTTCGAGTTGATACAAGTTCATCACATTCGCACACCACCATACCACCCCGCCAGCAACGGACAAGTAGAAAGACTGAATGGAACCCTTCTCACCATACTCAGGAAAGTCGCCGACGACAATCCAGAAGCGTGGGACACCTACGTGAATGCGGCACTGTTCGCATACAGAGAAACGCCCCATGCAGCCACAGGCTACACCCCGTCAACATTGCTCTTCGGCAGACCTCTAGCAGGACCGCTAGAAGCCCTACGCAGAAGTTGGACGGAGGCCAAGATAGACGACACACCAAGAGGTGCCACCAAGTACGTCGCAGACCTGCAGGAAACCCTCAAAGCAACGTGGAAGAAAGCTGGTGAAGCACTGAAGAAGGCAAGAGCCCGTCAGGCGAAGTACTACAACCGCCACGCGAAGGACAGAGAACTGCAAGTCGGCGATCAAGTGCTACTCTTACTTCCAAGTGGAACCAACAAGCTGGACATCGCTTGGAGAGGACCGTACCGGGTGACTGCCAAGAAATCCAAGACAGTCTACCAAGTAGAGGTGAACGGGAGAGCCCGATACCACCACATCAATCTCCTCAAGAAATACACGGACCGACCAGCGACTCCCAGCACTCACAACTTGTTAGCCATCGCCATCGCGGAAGAAGGAGAAAGCATGGAGACCAATGCAGTAGAGTATCCCCTGCACTCCAAAGAAACCTACAAAGACGTGATACTCAACGGAGACCTAGCCGCTAAACAGCAACAGCAAGTACGACAGGTCATTCGACAACATCAGACTGTGCTCACAGACCGACCAGGGAGGACAGACCTCGTCGAAGTAACCTTAACGGTGACCGACCCAACACCCGTCCGCCAGAAGCTCTACCCGATGCCACTGTCTCAGCAGCGAGCCATCAAGGAAGAGATAGACACCTTACTGGCAGCCGGAATCATCTCAGAGTCTACTTCACCCTACAGCGCCGGCACGGTATTGTTGCGAAAACCCAACGGAGAGCATCGACTGTGCATCGACTTCAGACTCCTGAATGCGGTAACGCAGTTCCAGCCAGAGCCACTCCCGGACCAGACCGACCTATTTGCCAAGCTACAGCGAGCGAAGTACTTCTCACGCATCGACCTCAGCAAAGGATACTATCAGATACCAGTACAACCACAAGTCCGAAAGTACCTAGCTTTCAGCACTATGGAAGGACACTTCGAATTCAACGTGCTTCCATTCGGACTCCACAACGCACCCAGCATCTTCAGCGCCATGATGCGAAAACTCCTGGCACCCCTGAGCAGCGAGCACCTACATTCGTTTATGGACGACATCCTCATCGCAACACCTACGTGGGAGGAACATGTCACGCTCCTACAACAACTACTCGCCCGCCTCAGAGACACGGGATTGACGGCAAGACCCACCAAATGTCAGATTGGATTCACAGAACTAGAATTTCTGGGACACACCATCAGTCAAGGAAGCCTGCGACCGGTAGAGAAGACAGTGAAACGCCTACTCGACGCTCCTAGGCCCAAGACAAAGAAGGAAGTGCAGTCATTTCTAGGACTCTGCGGCTTCTACCAGAAGTTCATCCCCAACTACAACAGCATCGCCGTGCCACTGACAAATGGAACCCGGAAAATCGCCCCGGACAAAGTAGTTTGGACAGCGGAATGTGAGACAGCATTCCAAACACTCAAGGACAGAATGACATCGGCGCCAGTACTCCACCTACCCGATTTGACTCAGCCATTCGTTCTTCGCACCGACGCAAGCGACTTAGGCCTCGGAGCAGTACTGCTACAGCGCGACCCCAAGAATGCAGAGACGCTATTCCCTGTCGCCTACGCCAGCAGAAAATTGAGACCCGCCGAGACCCACTACGCCACGTCGGAGAAAGAATGCCTTGGACTAGTCTGGGCCATACAGAAGTTCCAACTCTACCTGTATGGGACTCACTTCACAGTTCAGGTGGACCATCAACCACTATCGTTCCTGGCAGCCTCCAAATCCTTGAACTCTCGCCTGATGAGATGGGCACTCACCCTTCAGGCATACTCATTCCAAATCGAGTACATCCCCGGCAAAGAGAACCACGGAGCCGACTACCTCAGTCGCCATCTCGTGGAGGACACAGCAGCTGTCGCCCACCCAACCCAACTAAGGGCCACAGCACCAGAATTCGTCCCCGCCCAGTAATACCCTGTCACTAGTGTCCATAGCTACCTGGCACAGCATTGCAGCTCAGGTAGAGCAACTTACTTAGTTTGTAAATAGGACCCTAGGATAGTGCAGTGTTAAACTAGGCTCGGTAGTAGAAAAAGGTCGAATCCAGTAGTCATCGCCTTTTTTCAGTTGAGGGAGCCTGTCACGAACTGGCTAGTATTAACTCTGCTTGTTGACTATTTAGCCATGTGTAGTCTTTGTACCAGTAGAGAGTCAGTAAATTACACAGCAGACAGCACACTGCGAGCCTGAGCCACACACACAGCGCAGTGACGTCAGCACTTGAGTTTTGAATCGGACCGTTGGAACCAATGGGAGAGCTTAGACAAAGCGGTTCGAGCCAGTTTGACTGGGTCCGAATCCTAGCACAGTTTTGGTCAGTTGGGAGGAATACACAGAAGTGTTAACAGCTAGAAAGCTGGCAGAGAAATCTCGCCACACTTAGACCAGGAAGCAGGACTGAAGAATCTTAGAATTCTATCAAGTCACAACGGGCCTGAACTTGTCAAACAGGTAAATGAACACCCTTCTGTTTCATCGTGATATATTTATATTATTGTTGAAATTATGTTTGTGGAATTTGCTATGCATAAATGTGAATTGTTAATCCGAATTTGCGTACCACGTGGAAGAGCCTACCACGAGGCGAAACACGACCGGTTGCGCCGCCATGTTGTATCCCGTACGGAACCACTGTTGTTTAACTTATATGTATGTTTGCAGACCAGTGGCTGTACCACTGAATGTTTATAATATTAGTAATTCTGTATGTGTATAGTTAGCCACGATTGATATTTATGTATGTATAGGAATTTAGAGGGAGATTCCAGTGGAACCCGGAAGTAGCAGAATGTTCGTCGCTTATGTATAGAGATGTGGAGCTATCACTGAGGGCTACTTGGCTTTCAGTGAGACGCTCTGCACAAACCGATTATTCAGGGTTGTGCAGAATTTCGTCTCTTATATTACAGGCGAGCTATCCCGAGCTATCCCGAGCTATCCTGTGAACCCCACTCCACAGAAACAAGTTGGTTGAGGAGACTTTACCGCACAAGACGGAAAGAGCTACCCTGTAAAACACCCTGTCAGACCCCACAGCGTGGCAAGGGAACCCAACTACACAACGACACAGGTGGACCAGAAGCTACCTCACAGAAGGACTTCGACCGCACCACCCGCCAGTTAAGTGTGTTATCCCAAGTGCACTTAAACTGATCATAGCAGGACCACAGTAGTCCAACTCTTCATAAACTGTAAAAAGGACCACAGTAGTCCAAATCTACATGAGATATAAGAGCAAGTGCCCGAGGAAGAAATAACAGCTGCATAGACTATCAGCGATCGAACTATTAGCATCGAAAGAGACTTTTTAAGTTAGATTAGTACTTAGAGAATCTTGTATAGAGTAGAAGAAATAAATGTGTGATTTTAACTGTTATCAAAAGGCTGGACTACATATGATTCATAGCCGTGTGAAAGCTAGTGTGACAGTATTCTTTTACCATTTTTCTATCTATTTCTGTACCCCAACCTTAACACAGAACGAGCTAAACAAATAAATTTATTAAAGTAATTCATAGGGTGACGTACTAGCAGTTCCCACCGAATAAACGTGAGGGTCCATAATTCCATTGTGCAGAGCCCATAAACCCCACGTGACACTGGGGTTGTGTATGTTTATGTTTGTAAGTGTGTGTGTGTGTAGGTGTGTGTGTGTGTGTGTGTGTGTGTGTGTGTGTGTTGTATAATACGGCAATCAGTCTTTAGCTAACACTTTATTATTATTGTTATTATTGATAGTATTATTATAATATTACATGTACTAGTATTGTGTTATTACTACAATTGCTTCCATGGACTATAACTGCTTTCCATGATGAAAACAGCTAGCCTATGATGTGATTATTCGTAGAGGTCGTCGCTTCTCCTCCGAGGTATTTAATATTGTTATATAATATGCTCATACCCTCAAACTATCATAATGAATGGAAAGTTACATCCGCGCGCTGTATATGCATGATAGAACTGTTCTGTGAACCTAATGAAATTAACTGTAAATTTGTTATGTGGGCGCATGCAAGAAAGAACTGGAAAAGATTGGGGGTGATAATGATTGTAGGGATTATTCTGTTCGTTTTAACATTTCGTACTGTTCTTTTTTGTTATTGGCTGAGACGCCATGTGTTGTGTGAATTCCCCATTGTGGGTAAAGAAGATCTGTTGACTTGACTTGAACTGCATGGCGGATACACCATAAAATACCCAGCAAAACACTAGGTCCCTTCTCCTCAATACCCGGGCGCCCAGGATTGTGCCGTTGTTTGGGCGTCGAGGAGAAAGGAAAGGCTGCAAGATGGAGTTAGATCCTGTATCGGCCAGCGCCTTAAGCAGCTTTCGAGCTGAAAAAAGCGCTATATAAGAACGAACGAATAAATAAATAAATAAATAAAAAATATTTCTGAAAGTAAGGGACGGGAGGTTTGTGGTATTATGGGTGTGTGGGAGTCGGTGGCGGAATGTCACGTTAGTGTATTTACCCAGAAGACAGACTAGACTAATAAAAATAATTCAATCCAACCCAAAAGCAACAGTCTGCTCTGTGATCGGCTCAATTGTACTCCCGCTGTGTACCAAAGCACCATGGGCGATCGAACAGCACGTACTGTCATCGCAGTTTAAGTATAATGCTATTAGCACCGGGTTATACAGCCAGCTTACATTTCATCGCTTGCATTAAACCGTCTAGTCACGCAACCAACGCGTCACGGCATACGTGGCCTTTCGGACGTAATAAATTATATTAGCTCAAGGATTAAAAAGGCTCAATTTAAAAAGGTTCGCCGCCATTATCCCCGAGGAGGTTGGAATTGCGAACGCTGCATGTCGTAGCTACTTTGACAAACTATATGTTACTTTATAAAGTGACAGGCGCATAGGATAATTTTCACAAGTTATTAGTGCAGTCCTTGTTGAAAAAAGGATTTTCTAGACTCAAAGCGCTTTGTTATAACTAGAGATGTTATTTATTTATTTATTTATTTATTTATTTATTTATTAGTTTTTATAGTCCACTTTTCCAGCTCCAGGTCTGCTCAAGGTTCTGGCCGATACAGGTGCTAAATGAAGCCGCCTGAGGCGTCCACTGAAGTGTGTTTCAGTAGTAATTAGTCCACTTCTTCTTCTTCTTCCTCTCTTCTCCACCTCGTCGTCATCGTCATCACCATCATCATCATCAACATCAACATCATCATTTTCATAATAATCTTTGCCTTACAATTACTTCTGTAAACATTGACACACCAAATCTTGGAAACATTCCATTCAATCCATTTTCAAAATTTTGCTTTCTCACAGTCATTTGTTGTTGTTGTTGTTTGTCACGGAGCGGTTTTATAGTTATTTGACTTTGTGTTATTGTTAGCCTGTTTCTTGTGAGAAGATATTGGTACTTTTTTATGAGGGCTAAATTTTGATTGGTTGAGCTGATCACATGACAGTTTACTAATGTACATTCAAAAATCTATTCATTCTTTTCTTGACTATACTAGAGATTGGTTGTCCGGGACTTCTCGCAGCTGTGTCTGCAGGTATATATTGTTTTATTTTTTCAAATGTTGTATTATAAATGTAACAGCATTATTAAATGATGATATTGTATTTGTTATGTAATAACATTAATAATAAATAATTTTTATATTAGTATGAAGGATGGAGGGGGGATGAGACGAACATGGTGGTTCACTGTAATATTTGAATAACGAAAGAAATGGATTCGGCTCATTATTTGATTTGAAGTTGAGACCTCAATTGCAGTGTAAAGTATTAAATTTATGTGTATGAATGAAATTAATTGGTGTCATTGACATAATAATCAGCTGCTATAATTATTTGTAGAATTTGTGTTTCTGTTGTGATCTGTATTGGGAGGCACTGTGGTCTAATGGTAGTGCTTCGGCTTGAGGATCTGAAGGTCCCGGGTTCGAGCCTTGGCCGGGCCATTGTGTTGTGTCCCTGGGAAAGACACTTTACTCCTGTTTTCCTACTCCTTCGGATGAGAGTATAAACCGAGGTCTAGTCTGTGTGTCGCATACATTCCATCATAACGGACTTTAAAGATCCTGACGCTCATGTCCTAGACGGGTGAGTGCCGGTAACAAGAACACTCCCAGCATGCACTTGGTCCTTCTCCCCCATCCTTGGCTGCCCAGGATTGTGCTCAGTTGTCCGGGCGTCAGACCATGCGCCAAAGGCTGCGGGTGGGCGTCTCGGACGGTTTGAGTTAGATCCTGTATCGGCCAGCGCCTTGATCCTTAGGCTAAGGCGCCTTATAAATGACGAACATTATTATTATTATTATTCGATATAGATGCAATTGGAATTTGTATTGCTGCACTGGTCCCGACACAGAGGAGAGAGAGAGAGAGGTAAATGTCATGGTCCAAAGAAAGTTTATGTATCGGGAAACTTAGTTGTTGTTGACTCCTTTGTCTGCTCAAGTCTCTTGCTGCGGGGTCCTCAAGAATAGGCGAAGAAGCAGAAGAAGAAGAAGAAGAAGAAGATAGAAGAAGAAACGAGGAGGAAGAAGAAAAAGAGGAGGAAGCAGCAGCAGAAGAAGAAGATGAAGAAAAAGGAGGAGGAAAGAAGAAGAAAAGAATAAGAGGAAGAAAGAAGAACAGAACGCCGAAGGAGAAGAAGCAGAAGAAGAATAGTAAGAAGAAAATGACGCAGAAGAAGAAGGAAGGGAAAACGAGGAGGAGAGAAGAAGACTGAGGAGAGGCGGACGAGACGGAGAAGCCGCGAGGAGAAAGAGAGTGAGATTGAGAAGCAGAGAAAGAGAACGGTGTAGGCACAGAGAGAGAGAGAGAGAGAGAGAGAGAGAGAGAGAGAGAGAGAGAGAGAGAGAGAGAGAGAGAGAGACAGAGAGACAGAGAGAGACAGAGAGAGAACATTGAGGTTTAACGTCTACACCCACCATTGGCATATGGCAGACGGGAATAACCATCCCAGGGAAAGAGGGGTAGGGACCTGAATCATCACTGAACCACCAGAGCAATCATACTGCTAAAATGGACAGTAACAATGGCCACTTTTTATATCGCCCACCACGGGATTCGAACCTGGGCCATCGGTGTGCCAGGCGAACGCTCTACCACTTGAGCTACAGCGGTGGGACTGCAGAGAAGAGACGAGCATAACTACAATGTGACTATTTATAACTTTGGTTTCCCCCTCTCTGTCTGTCTGTCTGTCTCTGTCTCTCTCTGGCGACGGTGACTGGGAATTGTGTGTTATTTGTGAATTGTCTATAGTTATTTTTTCATCGGATTTATTCTGAGAAGTTGACGTCAGTAGAAACAGTTGTATTTATCTCATTTTGATTCATGTTGATTCTGTATTTGTGCTATTTTGTTGAGTTATATTTATGGTTTAATAGAAGGTGTGACAGCTTATTTTATTGTTACGAGTTAGAGAAGTCGTGAGACGGGAGGACACGCAGATTTCGCGACAATTCTCAAATATCCCTTTTCGTTACATTGTTGTTGTCATATTATTTCTGTTTGTTGTTGTTCTCATATTAGGCTCCAAAACATGTATGTTTACGGTATTCCAACTGACCCTAGTTTTTTTTGGCCCGACCCTAAATCTTTTTTGGGGATCGTCTGGTAAAAAAATTGAAAAAAGCACAAAATAAATCTCAGCCAAGGTGGAAAAGGTCTAAAAAAAATAAAAAGAAAAAATAAGTTGTCGACCTACCGATCCTATCTTTTTCCTATGTTACCGTAAACAAATATATTGAGGCCTTATTATTGTTGTCACATGAATTATGCACTGTACAAAGTTACTGAAAATTTCCCAGATGTATATCTAATCAGCAAATGTGTGGGGTGTTGCTGGGCTCTTCCGTTTCGTCATCATCGTCGTGATCGTGGTTCTTCTCTCCCTTCCCTTTATCATTATTTATTATTATTATAGGTTGTGCTTAACCCTGACAAGACCGAAGTTATACCTGTTGGCGCACCTTCTCGTCTTAGGCTGGTCGGCAACGATTGAGCAAACATTGGCGGCAGCACAATCCTATTCAGTAGTCAGTAATATTGTTCGCTATTTGGGTGTCAAGCTAGATAGTTCTTTGTCCATGCATGACCACATCAGTACCATCTGTCGTTTGTCTTTCTTGAGCTTCGGCGTATTGCGTCCTTGAGGCAGTTTCTTTCGAGAGATGCATGCACACATTTGGTCAGCGCTTTTGTGACATCGAGACTTGATTATTGTAATTCAGTTCTAGCTGGTCTCCCCATTGATGAAGTTAGCCGACTGCAGCGTGTACAAAACTGTGCTGCTCGGCTTGTGCTTAAAAAACGGAAGCGTGATCATGTCACCCCTCTTTTAAAGGAGCTTTACTGGCTCCCTGTCAAGTTCCGCATTGAATACAAAATTGCTGTCCTAGCTTTTCGCCACTCTGACCAGTCACTTCCACCATATCTGTCTGAGGTACTCACTACCTACACTACAACTCGTTCTTTGCGCTCATCAGATGAAAAACTTTTAAAAACGCCCAAAACCTCGGCTTAAAACAATTGGCGAGCGGTCTTTTAGTTTTCAAGCACCCAAGGTTTTGAATGCGCTGCCTGCCGGTTTAAGACATTGTACAGACCTTGTTTTCTTCAAGAGCTGCTTAAAAAGCACTTGTTCCGCAAGGTGTTTTCTGCGTAAATAGTAAGAACATTAATAATACTTTCTGAATGATGCTGGACATGATGTAGTGCGAATATTGTGATGATGCGTGTAAGCGCATTGAGTTGTTATTCTAATGAAAAATGCGCTGTATAAATGCAATTTATTAATTTTTTTGTAAACGTATTTTAAATTCTCACCTTCCACGTCCTTGGCTTGGTTTATCGTTGTAACGATATAAAAAGCCATTGATCTAACCACCTTTACTTTTGGGAGTAAGGAAATAGTCCTGATAAACTGTTTACGAATTGTCAATCTTTGCACACACACTCTGGTAGGTAAGGAGGAATTTTAGAACGTTCCTTACCTTCTAAAACAGCTGACGGCCCACTACCACGTCTTCTCAAACGCAAAGAGCATGAACTTTATCCGTAGATGCCTTCGCTGTACAAAACTACGTCGTCGTCGTCATCATCATCATCATCATCATCATCATCATCATCATCATCATCATCATCATCATCATCACCATCATTATCATCATCATCATCATCATCATCACCACCACCACCACCACCACTTCCATCACCACCATCATGGTCTAGCTACGTGCAGGTGTATAGAAACATGTGTTGTGTGGAATTGTCCTAGTTTGCTGCATACTGTCCTAAAGCATCCTGTCCATTTGCTAATTACCTTAGCAATCAGATTGTAACATCAGCGCGGTGGAGTATACAGACCGATCAAGTCTTTGACACTAGAGAGATCAAAACAGACAGGGAAATGTTACGTCGCTGTAGCCTATATTGAAAATTACATAGGAAAATACGATTTATTAAGTCACTTGTGTGTATGTGTGTGTGCGTGCGTCTGTGTATGTGTGTGTGAAAGAGAAAGATGGGGTAAAGAGGACGGGGGAGGGGAAGGCACGTAGCTGTAGACTATAATACAAATTACATGGGAATATATAATTTATTAAGTTAAGTATGTGTGTGTGCTTGAGTGCGCGCGCGCCTGTGTGTGTGTGTGTGTGTGTGTGTGATTACGAACACATTGGAAAATACAATTAATTAAGCAGCGCGCAGGTGTGTTTGTGTGTGTGTGTGCGTGAGAGAGAGAGAGAGAGAGAGAGAGAGAGAGAGAGACATATATAAACAGAGAGAGACAACAAGCTAGACAAACTAGACAGGAAGGGAAGGGATTTTTACTATTTTCACCTTGAACCTAGCTCAGTACGGTTTTACTATCATCCTCACGCAAAATGAGGGAAGGTGAAAGAGAGAGACAGAGACAGAGAGAAGGGGAGAGAGAGACAGAGCGAGAGAGAGAGGAGAGAGGGAGTAGACAAATTAGACAGGAAGGGAAGTGATTTTACCTTGAACCTAGCTCAATACGATTTTACTATCATCCTCACGCAAAACGAGGGAAGGTGAAAGAAAGAGAGAGACAGAGAAAAGGGGCGAGAGACAGAGACACAGAGAGAGAGAAAGAGAGAGAGAGAGAGACAGAGAGAGAGAGGAGAGAGAGAGAAAGAGAGAGAGAGAGAGAGAGATGTAGGTTTGTTCGTTTGGGCGCGCATGCGTTAAACCAGGTTCGGGTCCCGTGGTGGCAAAATACAAATGGTCATTTGTCACTTCCTTCTTTAGCAGTGTGATTGCTCTGGCGGTCCAGAGTTGATTTAGGACCATATCCCCTTCTTCCCTGGGATGGTAATCCTCGTCTGCCATATCGCCAATGGCGGGTGTGGACATTAAACTTCTTTCATTCATTCGTTCATTCATTAAGTCATTTTTTCATTCATTCATTCGCTTGTCCACGCATGCTGTATGCCATTCTTTGGTTTTAAAAAAAGGACCCTTAAACCTAACAGACGGTGTGTGTGTATGTGTGTTTGTGTGTGTGCGCGCGCGCGTGTGTGTGAGCGTGTGTGTGGGTTGTGTCCCTGAATGTATCTTCTGTGCGTATGTTTGAGTGATTGCTTGTGCTTCAAAACATAGTAGAAATCAATAAACTGTGTATCGAGCTTGTCTATTGACGCTGGTTGAGGTGGCTATACACATTAACCGTGCTTTCACTATCAGGTGAACAGCCTTGCGTGTGGCGGTGGAGGGGGACGGGGATGTAGGGAAGCGGGAAGGTTCTTTGACAATCGATCACCCTTGTCCCCATCATCACGGCTGTGTAATCACTGGATATGACAATGTTTCAAATCACTCCTTTCCTTAGCCAATGTTTTAAATCACTCCTTTCCTTAGCCAATGTTTTAAATCACTCATTTCCTTAGCCAATGTTTTAAATCACTCCTTTCCTTAGCCAATGTTTTAAATCACTCCTTTCCTTAGCCAATGTTTTAAATCACTCATTTCCTTAGCCAATGTTTTAAATCACTCCTTTCTTTCGCCAATGTTTCGAATCACTCCTTTCCATAAAGGCCCTCACGTCCAAAGCTTTGTTTACATTTGGCGAAAACGGGGTTACTCTAAAATTCGCATTGTTGTTATAACAATCATCCCTGGAATGGAAATAAGACGACCAAATTGATGACCAATTGGCATCAACACGGACATCAAAGTCCCAGGCCAATCACTCAACACAGTGCATAGCTTCAAATATTTAGGAGCCATTGTATCAGACAATGAGTCCCGACAGGAAGTCCTCTCCAGAATCGCACAAACATCTGCTGCCGTGATAAGGTTGGAGCCCACTTACAAAGACACGACCATCAGTCTACATTCCAAGGTAAGGCTACTGCGCTCCCTTGTCATCTCCATCTTCCTATACGCTTGCGAAACATGGACCCTCACAGCAGATCTACAACGAAGAATACAAAACATGGAGATTAGGTGCTACAGAAGATTTCTGGGCATTCCCTATACTCAGCACATCACCAATGACGAAGTCCGACAGACCATCATACAAGCCATTTGACAACAAGATGACACGCTCACAATGGTGAAGAAACGGAAACTCCGATGGTATGGCCACGTCACCAAAGCATCGGGCCATCCTGCAAGGCACGGTGCAAGGAAGCAGAAGAAGAGGGAGACAGAAAAAGAGGTGGGAGGACAACATTCGAGAATGGACCGAGCGAAGCCATGAGGGTTGCTGAGGACAGAGAAAGATGGAGTACGCTGGTTAAACGATCACCTAAGGTGCCTATTTTCTTCCTCGTCCGCCTTGAAGATGTTGCCAGCATAGATGAGCTGCGCCTTGGAAGAGGACATAATCGTCATCATGACTGATCTGTCATTAGGAAAAAAAAGCGCTATATAAATACCACTATTATGATTGTTGTACGCTAATGATCGATTCAGCCTCCGATGCTTGAATCTGTGTAACTCGTGTTCGTATTTCCGCAGCCCGTTCCCTTAATAACAAGGCAAGAGTCGTCGCTTTAAAGTTTTCCAACTTTATTCAGCAAAAGATAAAAACAGAATCAACAACTGCATTCCAAAACCGAATCTCAAACGGGCACGTCACGCTATATTAATACCCACTGTGCAGTGTGAAAAGCTTTAGAACATTCCAGAATGACGTAATCAATAACCAATCAGGAAACGCGTACTGGTATTTCATGGGATATTTTACAAGGTTCAAGTTCTAAGATTTCACTACTTGCTGCAAGATAGATCTGGAACTGTGGTAAACACGCAATTCCAGAGAGATCTCAATACTGCTACAAAAAATACTTATCGAAAGAAACAAAGGAAAATTATACCCCAACTTACCCCGCATCAACATAGAAACAAATCAAAGGTAAAGAAATGCAATCATAGAGCGCTTCGCAAAACAAAATGTTCTTAATTATCGTGCTAATCTCAAACATCATCATCATCAGCAGCAGAAACAGCAGCAGCAGCATCACCATCATCATCATCATCATCATCATCATCATCATCATCATCATCGTCGTCGTCATCATATAACGCAAATGGGCATTAGACGCATCCACGTGGCTGACGAGTGTAATCTCGAACCGACCGAACTTAAATTTTCGTAATACAGTATTTGCTTCGTTGAAGAACAAGAATGAATGTCGTTTCACAGAATGCAGTAGCTACAGCACAGTGCTTTGAGTACGCTTTCAAAATATAAAGTTGTGTGCTATAAAACTGGACACAGGATTAGGATTCATCCATTAGCAGGCGCGCACCTCCTTGGCTCGGCGGTGGAGCGTTCGCCTTTTACACTGATGAACCAGGTTCGAATCCTGTTGTGGGCAGTTAAAAGAGGCCATTTTCTTTTCTTTTTTTTTGGCTGCAGTTTATTATCCCTTTTTATCGGGAAACTCTGGGCCGCCTCCCCGGCCGCAAACTTGTTTTTTTCCAACTTAGTTCCAGTCATTCGCCCAAAAAGGCAATCACCGAAGTCGAACGAAGCTCTCCGATGTGTTACGAAATGATGCTTGCATGGCTACGACTAGCTGACATTACAAATGATCGCTGTTGCTTCTAATTCTGTTCGATTTACACAGATTTAGCATTTCGCAACGGTATACTTTGTTAATATGAGCATAATATGAGCACAATTATTATCGACCATATTTAATAGTTGCGTTCCTTGATTTGCATTTTGTTAGTTCTTAGCAGTACAGTAAAGGCTAATAATAGCATTGCCCATTTCCTGCCTAGAACCAAGTAGACACTGTTATACAGTATACATAGGCTTAATCTACATTATCATATTATAAGTCAGTCTCCGCGCAGCGAAGAAGCTCACTAGCTGAATATAATTATTAGACTTGTATTGTTTGTTTTATACGTAAATAAATGTATAAAGTATATCTATTCTAATTAATAATATTTAGGCCTATACTTTATAATATTCGAATCTTGAAATTTCCGGAGAAGGACGAGTAGGCTAAGCGAATTTTTTTTTAATAACTCGAGATCAGAGTTAAATTAATAGTTAGTTATTCATTGCTTACAGGGTCCAGCGGACTGCAAAGAGCCGAATCAGAACCACAAAATCAAGACAACTCGAGATCAGAGTTAAATTAAAAGCTTAATAGTTATTCATTGCTTACAGAGTCCAGCGGACTGCAAAGAGCCGAATCAGGACCACAAAATCGAGACCACAACTTCGCAAGTAGTAGTAGTAGTAGTAGTAGTAGTAGTAGTAGTAGTAGTAGTAGTAGTAGTAGTAGTAGTAGTATAGTTATTTTAGTTAAATCTTTAATTTATTTATTTGTTTTGTTTGTGTGTTATTATTATTATTATTATTATTATTATTATTATTATTATTATATTATTATTATTATTATTATTATTATTATTATTTGTTTCTTTTTATTATTATTATTATTATTATTATTATTATTATTATTATTATTATTATTATTATTATTATTATTCCTACTTTAAAAAAAAAAAAAAAAGAATAGTGTGCTGTGCGTGCTCAATGGTGTAAATATGGTCAGTGACGTTTTGTTTGTTTTTGCTGAAGTTGGGTGTAACCCGAAATATTCAGATAGTGTTACTGGTTATTTTTTCTTATAGATTTACCAAAGTTTTCAGATGATTTATAGAAATTTCCGCCCGCCACGCAACATGTTTTTAATACGTGTTTCTCATTAAAATACATATCATTGAAATACACATAACAAATGTACTGTATCAGTTAAAAAGAATAATATTAGTTAAATAAATAATTGCTTTGGTGCTTGCAATAAAAATGTCACTGTTTTTTGAGACCATTATAAACTTGCTTTGCCTTGTTGTGCTGAAGTGACATCAACGTATCCATAGCGCTTTGAAGTTTTGTCATGGTTTTATTGTTGATATAGATGTGAAATCGTTGTATGTGTGCTTTATGTGTTATGTATTACTTTTACTCCTTATTACTAATTGTGTCAGTATATTATTCATCATAAAATAATAATAATAATACTAACTGCTTCAAAATGCAAATCTCGACTTGAGCTTGAAGCTGTGCAGATCGAAATAGAATTAGATCTAAGCAGCGGCTATTTTTATGCACGGATGTTTCACCACAGGCTCTGAAGTCTTTTCTTTTGTCTTTGTAAACTCCTAAATACGTACGTAGTATAGTATGTAATTGAGGCCTACGAAAGACGAGAATTCCCAGCCTGTGGTTTCACGTAGTCCTGCCAGCATTCGTTCGTAAAACATCGGATTGCTCCGCTCGACTCGGAGAGCTTCGTTCGACTTCGGTAATTGCCTTTTTCGGGAAAGTGACTGGAACTAGGTTGGAAAAAACAAGTTCGCCCCCCGGCCGGGGAAGGCGTAGTCGCAGCCAGTGGCGCGCCCAAACGCTACCTACATAACATTATTTGTGATTTTTTTAATACTTTTTGCTGAGGGAGCAAACCGGAGTACCCGGAGAAAACCCCCGAGACGTAGCCCGAGTCGAAAGTAAATAATATTCGGAGAAACATAACGCCCAGGTGCTGGCTCGAACTTTCCATCCTAGCAGTCTGATTGCTCTGGTTGTTCAGTGTTGGTACCCACCCCCTCTTCTTTTGGACGGTTATCCTCGTCTGCCACATCGCTAAAAGAAATTCATTAGGAAGAAAACTAATGGCGGCACTAACATAATGCCATTAACCAAAAAGGACAAGTATGACGTCTAGAGTATCGCAATCTTTAGCAAACATAAAAGCCTAATCTCAAAACTGCAACACAAGCTACGGGGCCGCTCAGCAAACAGATAAATCTGACCAAGAGCTACCTTAGAGAAATCTCCAGTGAGCAGGCACACAGTGAGCCACTTGACGTCATAGCAGCGTCTCCCGGCAACGAGAGGTGGCGGGGAGAGAGAGAGAGAGAGAGAGAGAGAGGGGGAGGGGGGAGGGAGGAAAATATTGCATCATCCGCGTTTTCCCGCGAGATTGAATTTTTACTTTCCTCAGGACACTTTGCATTTCTGAAATAAGTTGCACTATTCTCGCGGAAGTCCACTTCTGTTGAAGGCTGCATTTTGTCTCGGGAATGTTCATTTCGCCTGAGATTTGTACTTCATCTCGCAGGGATCTGCACTTCTCGCGAGACTGACATTTCTATTTTGTGACACTTCCGCTTTCTCGCAGAGATACCTCGCAAGATTTACAGTGTCTCGCGATACTTGCACTCGCAGGAGTTGGCACTTGCGGCGTTGTTACATGGAAAAGTAGGCCCCAGCAGAAAAGACTAACCAAATAACACACATGGGCCACTCTGAAAGCATGAGCCACTCCAGCCAAAAATCATTTTGTAGTCTCGCCTCCAATCCACTTCTCGCCACGAGGCCGAGAAAGGTGGAGTGTGTGTGTCCGGGCGGACATGTGCAAATTTGCGCAATTAGGCGGTTGGCTGTTGCACCGCCAGACATGACACGGGCAACAACTCTTGCCGTGACAACTCCCATGGGACTTGTATTGTCGTCCCTGAATTGGTTAGCCTCCCTCCTTCCCCCCCCCCCACTCCACTCCCCAACCTCACACGTACACACTTTGTTTCAGGTGTATTTTTTCCCTTTCGATAATGACAGAAAGAGGGAGACCCAAAATGGCCAACACAAACTCATAAAAATGCCCCCCTCCCCTATTGGATTGCTGTGTAAACTGTTCCGTTTGTGTGGCGACGTGCTCGTCTATGCCCAGAACTACTGCAGCTGATCAGTGTAAACATTTGGTCGCCTATGACCGATCGAACCCACTACAATAACGACAGGCCCTTGGCCGCGCGGCGAAAATGATGACCCGACGTATGGTTAAATGGTAAGTGGTAGAGCGTTGACCTGGCACACCGATGACCCAGGTTCCAATCCCGTGGCTCGCAAGATAAAGGTGGCCATCTTAGCAGTGTGACGGCTCTGGTGGTACAGTTGTTGATTTAGATCCCTGCCCCTTTCCCCTGGGATAGTTATCCCAGCCTGCCGTTTCGCCAATGGAGGCTTTAGACGTTAAACTGTAATGTTCATTAATTCGTCTAATTAATTAATCTAACCATCTCAAGTAGCATTTCAGTGTAATAACACAAATGAGAGTGACCAGATTCCCTCAGAGTGACCACCAGACTCAAGCACTCACAGAAATTGAGAGCTAAGTCCTTCTCAACTGCAACTGATGTCAAAAATACTGGGAACAATATTAGACCATAAAAACTTAGAACCTTGACACGTGATGAAGAAGTACTGTTAACGAACTTTCCCAGCACATCGAACAGTTCATAGTTATTAATTTACATTTAATTAAAGACATGTCAGAATTTGTTTTGAACATATAAAAGTTGAAATCACATACATACGACTGGTGGCATTCTATTTGTATTGTTGTGTGTCCACTAGCTCTTCTTCTCTGGAGACCACTTAAACTAGTCATTTGACTAGTAAACATAATTTCTTAACGTGAGCTAATAATACTTTAAAACCCGAGAACAAATATAACTTTTTATGGGACCAAGCCCCGTGATCTGGTCTCCCACATCGCTTAGGAATCTTGGTAAAGAACGACTGATAGAGATAGCTAAACGCCTCATCTATCTACAGATCTTAACCCCTTTGTACGATTATCGTATCTTCTCCAGGATATCATCACATTCAGCCACAGAAAATTAAACATTACTACAAAGTTTACTTTTGCAGACGTGTAAATTACACGGGCAAAAATCTATTATTGCCAGAAGAAACACATGCAGCAAATTGGTTTGGGTTGCACTTCATGCATAGTTCACTCGTCCAAGATCGTCCAATACTTTAACTTAAAGATAGGATCTGAACGTGCACAGTTAGGCTATTAACCTACGATGTATGGCGACTTTAGCATTTAAAAACGAAGCAACACACTAGTCCAATCTACTCAGCTGTGACTAGGTACCCGGTTCTTTTGAGATCCAGAGAAAGTAAATCAGCGAAGGTGAGAGACGGGCACAGCCCTCAAAACGCTGGCCCTCAGAAAAGAAAGATCCTTCCCTCTCCCTTACCGGTAGAGAAAAAGTAAAAGCCGGGATGGGGAAAAGATCGGCACCGCCTTTATAAAGCGGGCTAAGAGAGAAGAGAGTTTTGGTAAACAATGTGCAACTTTCTTTTTTTAACCTTTCCATACTTTTCTCAGGACCAAAGGCATGTCTATGACTGCAGCTATCTTTAGAGTTTTAACAAGAGAAGCGAAATATCCACTTCCAACCCCGCAGACTCCTAGTGACTTTAAAAGTGTGTTCTTGTTGAATAACTGAATATTAAAGTTCAACGTCTGATCCCACCACACACACACACACACACCCACACACACCCACACACACACCCACACACCCACCCACACACACACTGCGTGGGATGCCATTATTGTAAAGTGACCGGCTGGTGGAGTGCCTTCAGTGTTACCACTAGGGTTGTTTCAGCAGATCTTTTATACGGAGCAGGGGAGAGTTTTCTTTCAACCAAGTTGTGGTCCTGATTTTGTGGTCCTGATTCGGCTCTTTGCAGTCCGCTGGGCCCTGTAAGCAATGAGTAACTAACTAACTAAACGGTACAACAATCATTGACGATTATCACGCACACATCACGGTCAGTAAAGAATAACACTACAATTCATTGATAAAAGCCAGTAACATTTCGACCACTAATCTTCCCGCTGAACTATTTATCTCACCTCCCACCTCCTCTCCATGGCCTGTTTCTTTTCGATTTTCTGGAAGGATGGAGTCCCCGAGAGAATTAATATAAATTAAAACTGGAAGGATGGAGTCCCCGAGAGAATTAATATAAAATAAAACTGGAAGGATGGAGTCCCCGAGAAAATTAACATAAAATAAAACTGGAAGGATGGAGTCCCCGAGAGAATATAAAATAAAACTGGAAGGAGGGAGTCCCCGAGAGAATTCAAATAAAATAAAACTGGAAGAATGCAGTCCCCGAGAGAATTCAAATAAAATAAAACAGGAAGGATAGAGTCCCGAGAGAATTAATAAAAATAAAACTGGAAGGATGGAGTCCCCGAAAGAGTTAATATAAAATAAAACTGGAAGGATGCAGTCCCCGAGAGAGTTAATATAAAATAAAACTGGAAGAATGCAGTCCCCGAAGAGAGTTAATATAAAATAAAACTGAAAGGATAGAGTCCCCTAGAGAATTCAAATATAAATAAAACAGGAAGGATAGAGTCCCAGAGAGAGTTAATATAAAATAAAACTGGAAGGATGGAGTCCCCGAGAGAGTTCATATGAAATAAAACTGGAAGGAAACAAGATGCCGAGCCATTCTAATGTATTTAGGGACAAGCACGCATTTTTCTGAAAACAAAAGTGTACATTTTGTTGGCGGTGCTGTGCCTCAGCTGTAGGCAAAAAAAGCCAAATGAAAACAAAGAATGATAGGCGCCACTAATCTGAACTATCTGCAAGCAAACAATTATTACAATCGGATCAGCCAATTGATACAGCGCAAAACCTGTTTAGAAAATGCTGTGAAGCGCGATGACTTTGACTTTTGAGACATTACAAATGCGAATGATCAAATATCCTTACCAGTAGCTGAAGTATCTGAAAAAGTACAATTTAATGATGAATTTCGGTCCAGTTATTCTTGAGATTAGGCCAAAAGTGTGTTTTGGACAACAACAAAAAGTAAAATACGGATCGACGGATCGACCGACTGTAGGACAATTGCTACTGAAAGATGGCCCATTATTTGAAGTACGTCTATACCAAAACTCAACAAAATCGATTACGCCGTTTAAGGAATATTAAAACAAAACGTTTTTATGAAAAAAAAATGACTCCAGTGACCTTGACCTTGGTGGTTGAGCATATAAAGTTTTTATGACGTTTGTCCAAAATCCGTTCAGTGATTCCTGAGATATGACTTCCAATGAACCGACAGACTAACCTTTGGCTCGTTCTGATTGTCACAAGCAGACCAGTTTACCTCACACTATTTGAGCTTTTGCTTGTTTAGCAGTAGTAAAACTTAGAAGGTTACTGTAGTCTATAGCAGACGATTAAGGTATAACTGATGTGTACACACACACTGCAAGCTGACGCGAGCCGGTTAGTGACATCATCGCGGCCTACGATAGTGTTTTGAACTTTATATCCACTTAGATTGTTTCAGCCAATCGGGACACAGGTAGAGTGGTTAGGACCAGTTCTGGCTGATTCAGTCAAAGCCAAGTATAGGGTCAGTTGTGTGGAAAGCTCTGAGCAGTACACAGCTACACTCGAGCAGAGAAATATCTCCACTGATAGAACAGGGAAGCAGTGCTTGTTGAATATTTGAATTCAATCAAGTAGCCACGAGCCTGACATTGTTGAACAGGTAAATGAACACACTTCTGTTTCATTGTGATGTATTTATATTATTGTTGAAATTATGTTTGTGGAATTTGCTATGCATAGATTTGAATTGTTAGTCCGATTTTGCCTTACCACTGTCAAGCACAACTGGTTTTGACGCCATGTTGTATACCTGACTGAACCACTGTTGTTTAACCTATATGTATGCTTGCAGACCAGTGGCTGTACCAGTGAATGTTTATAATATTATTAATTCTTTATGTGTATAGTTAGCCCCGATTTATATTTATGTATGTATAGGAAAGTAGAGTGGAGATTCCAGTGGACCACCGACTTAGCAGAATGTTCGTCGCTTATGTATAGAGATGTGGAGCTATCACTGAGGGCTACTTTGGCTTTCAGTGAGACGCTCTGCACAGACCTATTATTCAGGGTTGTGCAGAATTTCGTCTCATATGTTACAGACGAGCAGGCGGGATATCGTGAGCCCAACTCTGCAAAGAATAGAACCTAATCTACTATTCGAGTTGGCTGCCGAGGCATCTACAGCATCGAGCGCAGATAGCCCACCTGTCGAACACAAGCAACAACAACACAGAGTGTCGTAGAAGCTACCTCAACGCAGCGCTTCAACCACGAAAACATTCAGTTAAGTGCCCAGGAAACAGTGCACTAAAACTGTATCAAAAGGACCACAGTAGTCCACTCTTCATGAACGCTAGTAGCCAGTGCCCTATGAAGAAAAAGTAGCTGCCTAGATTATCAGCGAGCGAACCATTCGCATTGACAATTGAACTTTTAAGTTAGATTCGTACTTCGAAGATCGTGTATAGAGTAGAAGAAATAAATGTGTGATTCTGATTGTTATCAAGTGGCTGGACTACATATGATTCATAGCCGTGTGAAATCTAGTGTGACTGTGATCTTTTACCATTTTTCTATATATCTCTGTACCCCAGCCTTAACACAGACCAAGCTAAACAAATAAATGTATTAAAGTAATTCACCGGGTGACTCACTAGCGGTTCCCATAGAATAAGGCGTGAGGGTTACAGCATTCCATTGTGCAGAGCCCAGCAACAATAAAACCCCACGTCACACTGATTCTCCAGACCATTTCAAATTATTTCCAGATGAAGTCTGGCAATTCACACACATACACACACACACACACACACACATACACACACACACAAAAGAAGAAGAAGAAGAAGAGAAGAGTGAAGGTTTGGGAAGAGTGTGAATGAGTGCCGGCAGCCATGGAGGTCTAGTCTAAGAGGTTAATATTGAGAGAGAGTGAATTATAACGCGTCGTTAACTCTCTCTATGTCTCTGACTTTCCCTCTAGGCCATGGCCACAAAGCCAGATTTCGGTTCAGTAGATTGGACCTCTCTCTACTCTCTCTTCATACATCATGTATTGCAATCAGCGGACGGAGAAGGGTATGGGAAGTGGGGGGGGTAGGGGGAGTATAGAGGTGGGTTCGGGAGAGAAGTTGGGTGGGTGGGTTGGGTTGGGTTATAATATTACAATTTGAAAGTTAGCATGAATCGTACAACACCAACTAACATTTAAAGTGTCAAAAATCAAAATGTCAAACTTACACACAATAGATAGCATAATTATAAAAGAGTCTAATAATCCAAATTATGACGATGAAAGTTCTCCAGTGGGCAGTAGGCAGCTGTGTGAGTGAGTGAATGAAAGAGAGACAGAGAAAAAACAGACAGACAAATAGAGAGAGACGGACAGACAGATTTAGTTAGTGTGTTGGTTAGTTAGTCATTGTTTATAGGGTCCAGCGGGCCGCAAAAACCTGAATTAGGACCACAACTTGGTTGAAAGAGGACTCAACCCCGATCTGTACAAAAGATCTGCTGAAACAACCCTAATGGTAACACTGATGGCACTCCACAAGCCGGTCACTGTACAACAAAGGCATCCCACGCAGGGGACGCTGAGGCTATACTCTTAATTTATCGAACCTCCGTTTACAAAACCAAAATTAAATATGAACATCATTATAAAATAATAACAAAACACACACACACAAACACGCACACACACACACACATATATATATATAATGCCTAAATTGCTAAATAATAATAATATAATAAAAAGCCCTAGTGACCATTTGGCAGAAAGCATCCATTATACCCAAGCTTATTCAGCAGACCCCATACACACATGAGGAGATTGGGGAGAGTTTTCAAGAAAAAAGGTAGGCGACTGGTCTAGCGAAGAAAATAGTAGATCGATAGAACTGATGAGGAACGAGAAAGAACAAATGAAAATGACAGAAAGAGTGGTATATTAAAGCACTAAATTTCCATTTGGCTCTGTGGGTTCGGGCAAATAGAATAGACCCAACGTTTCCCGGCGTGTCGTAAGAGGCGACTAACAGGGGTGATGTTAGCACGGCATCACTGGGCGAAAGTCTTCTACACAGAAGTCACCGGCCAGGGCGGAGGAACCTCACGTTACTACAGGTTCAACGACCACGTGCTCAGGGCCAAGGCGAGCCACACTGTATTCGTGGATTTCGGCTGTGGCCAACAGCCTGGAGAGGATTGGGCCCTGCCAGGTCTTTTTTGCCCAAGACACACTACATGATGACACAATCCACTAATTCCATACCGGATCGGTCGTCGCCCGGGCCGTCACCCGGCACAAGGACCGCGCCTTCCGTTGGCCACCAGGACGGAGGTGTTAAGTATGCTACTGATGGACAATATAGCAAGATCCGCACGAGAAACAACATCGTCATAGGAACCTGGAACGTCAGGACCCTAACTGCGGAAGGAAAATTAGAAGAACTGGCCCACGAGCTGGACCACTATCGATGGAACGTTCTAGGTATCAGCGAACTGCGCTGGAAGAAAGGCCTAGGTGAAACAACGACTGACAAAGGCCACAAGCTCTATTTCAGCGGTAGAGATGACAGGCACGAACACGGCGTTGGATTCTTGGTCCACAAGAACATTCTAGCCACTGTCATGGGTTGCCGCCCAGTCTCCAGTAGACTCATTACCATCCGTCTGAGAGCAACCCCTTTCAACATTACCATCATCCAGGCCTATGCCCCAACATCAGACTATGAAGACAGCGAAGTGGAGGATTTTTATGAAAATATACAGGCGGTCCTTGACCAAGTGCCGAAGAAGGACATAGTCATAGTGCAAGGCGACTGGAATGCCAAGGTTGGCCAAGATGCGCACCGCAACTGGGGAGACACATGCGGACCCCACTGCAACAACGAGACAAATGACAGGGGTCTGAGGCTATTGGAGTTTGCCAGATACAACAATCTGGTACTGGCAAACACGCTTGGTCTCCACAAAAAAATCCAGACGATGGACATGGCACAGTCCCGGCGGGAACATCACAACCAGATCGACTACATCATGGTCAAGAAACGCTTCAGATCAAGCATCAACATTGGCAGGACACGCACTTTTCCAGGAGCAGACATTGGAAGTGACCACGATCTCGTGATGATGTCTTTCCGGCTCCATTTGAAGAGAGTAAATACAGCAAAGTGCACTAGGCTGAAGTTCGACCTGGACAAACTGCAAGACCCCGGAGGTGGCAAAAATATTTCAGGCCACAATTGGAGGGAAATTTGCACCACTGCTTATTTTGGGGGCAGGCGAAGTAGATGTCAACACCATGACCAATACCTTCAACTCAGCTGTAACAGATGCCGCCACTGAGATCCTTGGCAAGCACGACCAAAGAAGAAGCCGTGGATCACACCTGAACTTTTGGATCTGTGTGATAAACGAAGAGAGTTAAAAAAGAAAAAGAACACCTCACAGGGAGCTGATGTCTACCGAAAAATCAACAATGACATCCGAAAAGGCATGCGCACAGCAAAGGAGAACTGGATAGAAGATCAATGCCAGGAAATAGAGAACAATCTGAACAAGAACAACAGCAAGAAGGCCTACCAGACTGTGAAGCGGCTGACAAGTGTTAAACAGCCCAAAGTCTCCACTATCCAAAGCAAGTCTGGCATTTGCCTTACAGAAGAACAAGAAGTCTTGGACAGATGGACAGAGTACTGCTCTGACCTTTACAACCATACACCAAATGGAGACCCATCAGTTCTAGCATGTCCCGAGAGCAGAGAAGAAGAAGAAATCCTCCCAATTCTCCGGGAAGAAGTTGAGGCAGCAGTGCAATCGCTGAAGAAAGGGAAGTCAGCGGGAGTGGACAACATACCAGCGGAACTGCTACAAGCAGGAGGAGAAGCGATGACTGATGCTCTCACCACTATCTGTAACAAGATCTGGCAGAGTGGGGAATGGCCTACACCATGGACCCAGTCGCTTGTCATCACTCTTCCTAAAAAAGGTAACCTTCAGGAGTGTGAAATTACCGCACCATCAGCCTCATCAGCCATCCCAGCAAGGTCCTCCTGAAAATAATACTCAACAGGTTGAAACCACAAGCTGAACAAATCATAGCTGAAGAACAAGCAGGATTCATGGCAGGGCGAAGTACCACTGAACAGATTTTCAACCTCAGAATAATCTGTGAGAAATACCTACAGCACCAACAACATCTATATCATGTGTTCATAGACTTCAAGAAGGCATTTGACCGAGTCTGGCATGCAGCTCTATGGGCAACCATGAAAGTGTACAACATCAGCCCTAAAATCATAGAAGTCATCAAAAGCCTGTATGACAAGGCTACCAGTGCAGTCCTCCATAACAGCGCCATCGGGAACTGGTTCAGAACAACAATCGGTGTGCGTCAAGGATGCCTACTCTCTCCAACACTCTTCAACATCTTCCTAGAGCGCATCATGTCAGATGCTCTTGCAGATCACGAAGGCACAGTCAGCATAGGGGGCAGAGCAATCTCCAATCTTCGTTTTGCGGATGATATTGATGGATTGGCTGGAGAGGAACAAGAACTTGAACAGCTTGTACAGAGGCTTGACACCACCTCCAGAGCTTATGGAATGGAAATAAGTGCAGAGAAGACCAAAATGATGACCAACAACACCAATGGCATCAACACGGACATCAAAGTACAAGGCCAATCCTCAACACAGTGCACAGCTTCAAATATTTAGGAGCCATTGTGTCAGACAATGGGTCTCGACAGGAAGTCCTCTCCAGGATCGCACAAACAACTGCTGCCCTGACAAGGTTGAAGCCCATTTGGAAAGACAGAACCATCAGTCTACATTCCAAAGTAAGACTGCTGCGATCTCTGGTCATCTCCATCTTCCTATATGCTTGCGAAGCATGGACCCTCACAGCAGATCTCCAACGAAGAATACAAAGCATGGAGATGAGGTGCTACAGAAGACTTCTGTGCATTTCCTATACCCAACACATCACCAACGTTGAAGTCCGACAGAACCATCACACAAGCCATTGGACAACACGATGACCTGCTCACAGTGGTGAAGAAACGGAAACTCCGATGGTATGGCCACGTCACCAGATCATCAGGCCTTGCAAAGACCATTCTGCAAGGCACAGTGCAAGGAGGTAGAAGAAGGGGGAGACCGAAAAAGAGGTGGGAGGACAACATTCGAGAATGGACTGGTTTGACACTGAGCGAAGCCATGAGGGCTGCTGAGGACAGAGAAAGATGGAGTATGCTGGTTAAGCGATCATCTGTGGTGCCCCTACGACCTTCGGGTTATGGGACAGGATAGGATAGGATAGGATAGGAAATTTCCACAAAGTGGAGATGCTATTTATACACCTGCGCTTTCAACTGATATTGTTCTTAGTGAAAAAGCGCTATATAAATATCCTTATTATTATTATTATTATTATTATTATTATTATTATTATTATTATTATTATTATTATTATTATTATTATTATTATAGAGAAAACCCCGGCACCCCAACCAGGATAGACAGATAGAGTGAGACTTTAGACTTGAAACATTTATTACAATTACAACACGTTACAAGGAAAATACTTTTAAGCTTACAGTTTATTCTTAAAATCAGTCCTCGTGTCAGGAACACGTGAAAACATAATACATTTACACAATCACTTAAACCTGCCACGTTTTACATATATACAAAAGTTCAACTTTAACAATTTTAGAGAGAGAGAGAAAGAGAGAGACTGACAGAGAAACACAGACAGACCAAGACATAGACAGAGATATATATGTTGTGATATAGGGAAGAGTGGCGTAGAAAGAGCGTAGACAATTTGGATGACACGTCACCAGATGAGAGTGACGGTAGTGACGACGCCTGTCCATCATTTCACTGACTGACACAGCTTGTCGATCCATATCGTCTTTCCCTTCCATCGCCCAGTAAGCAGTAGCAGGGATAATTCTGTACAGGTGAGATATGCGAGCGGGAATGCACGTAAACACGCACTCAGAGACGCGCGCACACGGAGACACACACGTATTGACTGACACCATGAAAAAAAAACCCCGGAGCATCAAAGCTAACACACAAGTCTATACAGACACATCGCACTCACATTAACAACAAAGAAACACTTAACCGCTATACGTTCAACACGTTCGCACAGACAAACGGAGACGGGCAGAGATCAATGAAAATGAATTGGTCGTATGGAGCGAACTTTCCAGATAAGTATAGATAGATACTCAGTGCTTATAGGGTCCAGCGGACTGCCAAGAGCCGAATCAGGACCACAAAAAAATAAGTAAAATGAGATTAAACTGTTAACATTTAAATATTTTGAAAGATGTAAATAAAATCAGTTTCTTCAATAAAATCCTAAGAAGAATACAAGACAAGACGACATGATTTAGATGCGATAAAACAAACCAACATCTTGTAAAAATTGAAACAGGTTCTGACCATTGCATACTTTAAAAACCTCATTAAAAGGTACTGAACCAAGATATCTTTCCCTTAAATCAACCAGATCAGCACATTCAGACATAAAATGACGAACGGAAAACGTTTTGTCACATGCAAAGCACCATGGTGGTTCCTCTCCCTTTAAAAGGAAATTATGGGTGACACAAGTATGCCCAATATGAAGGCGAGCCAAAACAGTTTCCTCTTTGCGGGTGGACGCAAAGTTAGGCAAAGAAGCAGATAAATCCGGAAGAATTTCAAATAATTTGTTATTGATTTGCTTAGACCATTCAGTCTGCCACAGCCGTTTACAATAAACTCCAGTCATACAACGCAGGTCAGAGTATGGAACAAACTGGAAAATCTCTGAAGGGAAATCTAGATGCAGAGCTTCTTTAGCCGCTTTGTCCACTGCAATATTGCCGTGGATGCCTATGTGACTAGGTTCCAGATAAGTGCCAAAGTATGGTCACCCATCTACCTACTAAGCGCGCTAGATGTTGCTTAATATGACAACATTCTATCGTCACGTTGCTTAATATGACAGCATTCTATCGTCACGTTGCTTAATATGACAGCATTCTATCGTCACGTTGCTTAATATGACAGCATTCTATCGTCACGTTGCTTAATATGACAGCATGCTAGCATCACGTTGCTTATATATGACAGCCTAGCCTCACGTCGCTTAATAGGACAGCATACTAGCGTCACGTTGTTTAATATGACAGCATCCTAGCGTCACGCTGCTTAATAGGACAGCATGCTAGCGTCACGTTGTTTAATATGACAGCATCCTAGCGTCACGCTGCTTAATATGCTTAATCCTAGCGTATGTCCAAAACCAATACACTGCTGCGCCATCCATAAACAAATAATGGATAATAATGGATAATAATGGATAATAATGGATAATAATGAATTAACGGAAGTCGTATAAGCCATGTCTATTTTCGTCCCGTGAATGTATCAAATGTCTTATTATAGAAATACTCTACGCTACATAATTTCTTATTCTGCTATCTATTCTTAAATATCCTCCTCTCTCTCTCTCTCTCTCTCTCTCTCTCTCTCATCCTCTTCTTTGCAGTTGCAGATTAGGGATGCAATACATGTATCAACGACTGGGTGTTGATGGATTTTTAGTGGAATGGGTAGGCCATGGCATCATGCTCAGGTTTTTTTTTTAAGCTTGCTGAACTATTTATAAAAATCTACGACAATCCGCTTCTTCAACGAAAAAAAATTGTTTAAACGTAATATCGCGGATCCAAAACGCCAATCAACTTTTTAACATTTGTGAAACTTATAGACACCACACCGCCCATGATCAACTTTTTTTTTAAAGCTAAATGCTGATTAAAAATAGAAAGTCAGGAGTATCGTTCTCTTTCAATCGCTGTTGGAGATACTGTGTGAATGTTGGAAACTACGGTGATCAGGATCTGCAACGATGTTGAAGATTGCAGTGCTGCAATAGGACACAGCGATCGTGCCCTTCGGTCTGGATATATGTGGTGCTTTTCAAGCAATAAATTAATTTATCTCGTTCTTCTTATTTTTTTTAAATAAAACTGTGATGAATTCATTTATCTATTTAAGAACTATTAACTGCCTTCACATTATGCATTTTTTAGTTCAAAGAGATACTCAAGGGGACAGGACTTATCGGTAGTAAGAGGAAGACGGGTCACGGAAGAGACTGATCACCGAGGCTCACCATCCCCTCTAATAATATCCTATTCTATCCTATCCCGTAACTCGGAGGTTGTAACGGCACCACAGATGATCGTTTAACCAGCGTACTCCATCTTTCCCTGTCCTCAGCAACCCTGATTGTTTCGCTCGTTGTTAAAACCGTTCCATTCTCGAATGTTGTCTTCCCACCTCTTTTTCGGTCTCCCTCTTCTTCTACATCCTTGCACTGTGCCTTGCAGGATGGTCTTTGCAAGGCCTGATGATCTGGTGACGCGGCCATACCATCGGAATTTCCGTTTTTCACCAGTGTGAGCAGGCATGATGAATAATAATAATAATAATAATAATAATAATAATAATAATAATAATAATAATAATAATAATAATAATAATAATAATAATAATAATAATAATAATAAAGTGTGAAAGGAAAACAAGTGGTGTTTAAATGTCATCCAATAGGTCTTAGCCTTTACTAAGGTTTAGGTCAAAGCAACTGTATAGTGTAAAGGTGACCACTCTCTAGAGCAGCACACCAACATTCAAAAGCCGTGACTCTCAGAGTGCCACGCTCTTACTAGTGTGCACAACGGTCTTGAAAATAGGTCTCCATTGAATTTGTTAGCCGTCCTCACCAGACAGCTGTGTCTACTCTGAGAGTCTTTAGTGGTCACGGAGCTGGTGAGATAGAAAAATTAGCTCATGTGTCACCACAAGACTACCTTATCTTGACCGCCTCTGAAGAGGTCGAGACAGTTTGATTGCTAAAGTTTCCCTTATCACTAATGTGTTGCTACAAGGCAATAATAATAATAATAATAATAATAATAATAATAATAATAATAATAATGGAGGCTATGTGCGCCTTATTCCTAAATCAGACTCCAAGCGCGGCGATCGGTCACCAATATACACTCTTACATGTCGCAGACACTCCTACAAACACACATTTAACACTCAAACACGTGGTGTACAAGATAAATCGCTATTAAAAGACTGTAAGGAATTCGAAATTTAATGTTTGAAATGTCAGACAAACTGCATCCAATACCATTATTGAAGGGAGATAGGAAACCGGAGTACCCGGAGCAAACCCTGGGCATGGGTGACCTGAAGCATGGGTGACCTGAAAGTCTCGTACCTAAGTCATATAAGCTCGTCCCCTGCAGGGTTCGATCCCGCGACCTTCAGCCTAAAAACCAGCTCACTATCCACTGAGCTACCGGGAAACCCCGGTTGATGAGTGCCATTCTGGCCTTAAGTGCTTTCATGTAGAAAATGGCTCGGCGCCAAAACGAAGTAAATCGGCAAAGACCAGGACAGACGGCAATAAAACCAGCCAAGCGGAACGGGCATCCGTAATGCAGTGGAATCGATGAGCCGTGCCCAACCCAGCACGGACGACACGGTCTGCGAGAAAGCTGCTGCAGCCTTCGCTCAAAGAAACGCGAGATTTGCTTGTGTCTGTCTTCAGTGAGAACACCTCATCCGTTGCAATGCCTCTCCGTCTGCTGTGCATGAGATCCGGGTTCAATCCAAATTTGCAGGTACCGCCCCGATCAGCTGTTAGAACTGAATGCGTGCGCTATACAATAACTATTTAACTCATGTTATAGAGCTAAATTTAATTGACTATCGTTATAAAGTCGTTTTTTAAAAAACATTTTTTTGTTTACTTTATAATTTGTGATTTTCAGAGGTTGCAAGCGGGTGCCTCAGTATGCTTGAGAGGTGTTAGAGCTTGTAGTGCCTTGAGCAGCTCAGCTCTTGAGCTTGGAAAGGGCTCTAAGCTTACATAAGAGCTTGGAAAGGGCTCTAAGCTTACATAAGAGCTTGGAAAGGGCTCTAAGCTTACATAAGAGCTTGGAAAGGGCTCTAAGCTTACATAAGAGCTTGGAAAGGGCTCTAAGCTTACATAAGAACTTGGAAAGAGCTCTAAGCTTACATAAAAGCTTGGAAAGGGCTCTAAGCTTACATAAGAACGATGAATTCAATTACAACTGCTGTTATTTTGCATTCCTTTTGAAGTTCCATTTTCCTCACAGGAACTATACTACTGCAGTCAACATAAAATGTACAAAGATCCATGTACTTGAAAAAGAAAACACATTGTGATACAACAATACAATACAATACAATACAATACAATACAATACATTGTGATACAACAATACAATACAATACATCTTTGTTGTGCAAGTTTCACATGGCATACATAAAAGTGGAACATTGCCTTTGACGTGGACGCAAAAAAACACTTTGCATACAATAAATAAATGAACAATAAATAAAAATGTTCATGCTTACATCAATCATAGGCTAGTCTCTCTGTCTCTCTCTCTGTCTCTCTCTCTGTCTCTGTCACTCTCTGCTTCAACACAGGGTGCATCCATGCATGCACATGTACACAGACACACACACAGACACACACAAATCCGCGCGCGTATTGCACATACACACTAGCCCTTGAGAATCCATTGCCACACTCCCAATGCAACAAACCTATGAAGCTAAAACAAGAAAATAAAGATAAAATATCAATATTGCACAAGTCAATCACAAATTCATTACAGAATAAAAAGCAGAACAGCCTACAGACTCACTCAATATCTAAAACCACCCACTGGGGAATGACAAGACAATCACATCAACATCATCGAATGACCCTTGACTTGTATAGGCTACACATCCACCATTAGCAATATGGCAGACGAGAATAATTATCCCAGCGATGAAAGAGCAATTGATCTCAGTAAGCACATACACCACCAGAAACAATTGACCTCAGTAAGCATATACACCACCAGAAACAATTGACTTCAGTAAGCACATACACCACCATAAACAATTGACCTCAGTAAGCACATACACCACCAGAAACAATTGACCACCACAAACAATCATACTACAGTGGAACCTCCGGTATCTGTCTGGTATACGACTCCCTCCGTTATGTGACCTGAAAACTTCTGACGGATTCACTTCTAATAATAAATGACCTCTGGTATGCGACAACCTCGTTTATGCGACCAGCGACCGTGTGTTAAGACCTTTATACGACCGTCTTAGGGCAATTTAAAAGAGATATCAGTTAATTTGTTGTCTGTACCTCTCATGTTAGTGTACGCATGCTGTTGTCTGCTATTTCCAGTTCGCAAATAAGGGACATTACTCGCCTACACTGGCTTGTCAAAATGGCGTCGCGCAAGAGGAACGTTTTGAGTTTGGCAGAGAGAATGAAAGTGATTGAAAGAAGTGAAAATGGGGAGAGTTGTTTGTCTATTGCAAGAATTTTAGACGTTGGGAAGATCCAAATTCAGCTCATCATAAAGGATAAGGAATCTGTGAAACCACGATGGGGGAGAGTGGAGAAAGTGGCGAAAGGAAAACATCGAAACTGAGAGCCTCTGCACTGACATACTGGGATGAACGCGTCTGGCAGTGGTCCGACTGTTTTTTATTTGTGAAGTTGTGAATAAAAGACAAAGCTAAAAATGAAAAATGTTTTACAGTTTCCTTTGTCAGAGAATACATGCTGGTGAGTGTGAAAATTATGACTACATACCCCTCCGAACCTGACCCTCCCCCCCACCCCACCCCTTGTTTCTGGTATAAGACCACCTCTATTATAAGACCGTTTTTTCTCAGATTTTGGACGGTCGTATACCGGAGGTTCCACTGTACTAAGATGGAAAAAGAACAAAACATGGCCGGCCACATGTATCTAGCCCACCACGAGATTTGAACCTAGGTCATCGGTGTGCCAGGTGAGGACTCTGTCCCTGAGCTACGGCGGTGGGTCAAATAATATAAATCAATCAGGACGTAGCTGACATTAAAAACAAAATGTCAAAATCCTGGCAGTATTGTACACAGAAGACAAAACTACTTTCATGTACCATAATTTGCTTCCAGTGTGTTTCAATTTTACAGACGTTATACAAAGAACTAACAAGTGTTCAATGAAAGAACACCGCTGATGACTGAAATGATAAATGGCTTGTCAATGTTAAAAAACATGTTATTTAAATAAAAAAGTTATTTTAAAAATAAGACATGACACGGTTGTATACGGTATAAGTAATTTATCATGTAAAACAATTTGTAATTAGAATTTGTTTTAAACAACAGATCTCCTGTGCCAGAAATGATTTAAATTCTGCAGGTCCTCTATTAAGGTACCATAACTGATTGAAATTTATACACCTTCTAATGTTACAGAATTGATTTAAATCATACAAGGCTCCTAAAACAAGACTTCCAAATGTACAAATATTTACTGAAATTGTCTAGGCCTTCTAAATGTCATAGAATTTCCGTGCGTGTTATGAAATAATTAGCTTTATTCTCAGAAGATTCCTACAAACTTGATATTAGTTTGTAAACGGTTTTTAACTTTCCAATTTCATGTATATACGCATTCATCAAAAGGCCTTTCTTACACAATTACACAAGTTGAAACAGAGATATTGTCGCGTTAGGACTAGTTTTAACTCTGCTTGTTGACTATTTAGCCTTGTGTAGTCTTTGTAACAGTAGAGAGTCAGTAAATTACACAGTAGCAATAAAAGTACACACAGCGAGCCAGACCCCCACACAGCTTAGTGACTCAGCACTGTGTGCGAGAGTCGTAAACATTTTACCCAATGAGAGCTTTGAATCGGACCGTTTTAACCAATCAGAAGCAGGCTAAGTGGGTAGAGCAGTTTTGACTGTGTCAGAGCCTAACACAGCTTTGGTCAGTCGTGTGTGAGACGAGGAAGAAGTAACATCTACTTAGCTAGCAGAGAACTATCTTCACTCATAGACCAGGAAGCAGGATTTAGAATCTCCGAATTCTATCAAGTCACAAGGGGCCTGAACTTGTCAAACAGGTAAATGAACACCCTTCTGTTTCATCGTGATATATTTATATTATTGTGGAAATTATGTTTGTGGAATTTGCTATGCATAAATGTGAATTGTTAATCCGAATTTGCCGACCGTACCACGTGGAAGAGCCTACCACGAGGCGAAACACGACCGGTTGCGCCGCCATGTTGTATCCCGTACGGAACCACTGTTGTTTAACTTATATGTATGTTTGCGGACCAGTGGCTGTACCACTGAATGTTTATAATATTATTAATTCTGTATGTGTATAGTTAGACACGTTTGATATTTATGTATGTATAGGAATTTAGAGTGAGATTCCAGTGGACCCCGGAAGTAGCAGAATGTTCGTCGCTTATGTATAGAGATGTGGAGCTATCACTGAGGGCTACTTTGGCTTTCAGTGAGACGCTCTGCACAAACCGATTATTCAGGGTTGTGCAGAATTTCGTCTCTTATATTACAGACGAGCAGGCGAGCTATCCCGAGCTATCCTGTGCACCCCACTCCACAGAAACGACTAGTTGGTTGAGGATCCTCTACCGCACAAGACGGAAAGGGCTACCCTGTAAAACACCCTGTCAGACCCCACAGCGTGGCAAGGGAACCCAACTACACAACGACAAAGGTGGACCAGAAGCTACCTCACAGAAGGACTTCGACCGCACCATCAGAAAGTTAAGTGCAAAAACGAAGGTGCACTTAAACTGATCAGAACAGGACCACAGTAGTCCAACTCTTCAGAAACTGTAAAACGGACCACAGTAGTCCAAATCTACATAAAATATAATAGCCAGTGCCCGAGGAAGAAAAAACAGCTGCCTAGACTATCAGCGATCGAACTATTAGCATTGAAAGAGACTTCTTACGTTAGATTAGTACTTAGAGAACCTTGTATAGAGTAGAAGAAATAAATGTGTGATTTTAACTGTTATCAAGTGGCTGGACTACTTATGATTCATAGCCGTGTGAAAGCTAGTGTGACAGTAATCTTTTACCATTTGTCTATCTATTTCTTTACCCCAACCTTAACACAGAACGAGCTAAACAAATAAATTTATTAAAGTAGTTCATAGGGTGACTTACTAGCAGTTCCCACCGAATAAACGTGAGGGTCCATAATTCCATTGTGCAGAGCCCATAAACCCCACGTGACACTTTAATTGGCGAGCCTGCCAGGATCTGTGTATAATAGGAATTGGGTATAACCGGACCTAAGTACAATAAAATTAGATAACAGTAGAAGTAGAATAACTTAGAATAGTGTAAGGGTATAACACTGATCAGTTGGGTGCACTATTCTTTAGTTAAAAACTTTGTTGCTTCAAATATTTTTGTGCCTGTATGTTGCATTGTTCTTTTGCAGGTTTTGCTTAAATAACTGTTGTATGCCATTTGACTCTTGTTTTATTCTATTATTGATTACGAATTTTATGGTCTTTGCATTGTTTTTATTGAATTGCAATATTGCTAGTGTTTTGGTATTCCACTTGATTCAGAGGGTGTTCATAGACACGTTTGGCAATGTCGGACCCAGTGGCCTTGAGATTGCGTTTCAAGGAATTAGGGGAAGCTTTACACTTAGCAGGGGGAGACCTAATTGCGTATATCAATGCAGAGGTAGAGAAACAGGAGGCTAAGGCAGAGAGAGCAGCAGAAAGGGAGGTGAAGAAACTAGCCTTAGAAGCAGAGCAAAAGAAATTAGAATTAGAAGCAGAACAGAAGAAACTAGCATTAGAAGCAGAGCAAAAGAAAGCAGAGTTAGAAGTAGAACAAAAGAAGGCAGCATTAGCAGCAGAGAGAGATGCAGAAGTTAGGAGATGGGAGTATGAGCGGGCAGAAAAAGAAAAAGAGCGGGAAGAAAAGGAAAAAGAAAGACAGCATGAGTTAGAGCTAAGAAGATTGGGATCAGGAGCTTCAAGTTCTTCCTCAACCCCTTCCCACTCAGATCAGCTAGAGGTAGCACCCAACCCTGTACAAGGAATGTCATTTCCACTGGGAACATTCAATGAGAGAGAAGAAGGTCTAGATCTCTATCTGACTAGGTTTGAGCGTCTAGCAACAGAGTACAAACTAGATCCCACTCATTGGTCTTTTAAGCTTAGCCAAGGGCTTAGAGGAAAGGCTTATGACATATACAGTAAGCTACCGACTGACAGAGTGACTGACTATCACAAAGTAAAGAGGCACTCCTAACGGGATTCGAACTGACAGGAGAATGCTACCGGCAAAAGTTCCGCACCAATCGGAGAGTGAAAGGAGAGAGCTATGCGCAGTTCGCGGATCGGTTGTCCACAACGCTGGATAAGTGGATTAGCCAGTCAGCCACGGCTAAGACGTATGATGGACTGACAGAACTGTTAGTATGGGAACAGCTACGGGAAACCATGACCCCCGAGCTGAGAACGTTCTCAGTAGAGCAGGGCGCGGAAAGACTGGAAGATCTGGTCAAGGTCGCAGATAGGTACGTGGCCGCACACGGAGAAGCCAAGAGCTTCAGGCGAGACCTAAAGCCTAACGGGAAAGAGGCACAGAAACGAAGCCCTAACCGGGAAGAGCGCACCGCGAATAAGCCGAATAACCCCAGACCTGGGCAAAATAAAGGACCCAACGCGGAATTCGGGAAAAGAGGTCCCGCAGAACAGAGACGGTATTGTTCGTTCTGCAACAGAAACAATCACGCCACCGCAGAATGTTTCAAGTTGGCCGCACAACGTAGGGAGGAGCGCGAAAGCCGGCCAGCGCACAGAGTTCTAACTCAAAGCAGCGGTAACAAGCCACACACAATCGGAGATCACCCATCGGTGACAGACACGGTCAAGGTCAACGGAAAAGAAGCGAACTGTCTGTATGACACAGGTCTATCATACGACGCGATAGTTAGCGAATCTCTCGTATCGCGCGCGGACTTGACAGACAAGACAGTCGACTTACAAGGAGCAGACTTGACGAAACCGACGACTACTTGCCCAATAGCTTGGATCGAAGTAGAGAGTAGGTACGTCACAGGACGAATCCAAGCAGCTGTTTTACAGAAACCCCTGTATGATCTAGTGCTAGGTTGTAGGTATGTGTTCTTAGGCACGCCCCCCAAAACTGTAGAGATAGCTGCAGTGCAAACCAGGGCCCAAGCTAAAACCCAACCACCCCAGCCCGAGTTCGCTCCGAATCCAGGACTCGAAGAGATCAAAACAGCACAGAAAGAAGACACCTCGATAGCGAAGTGCTTCCAGAAGCTACCCAAGGCGCACACACCCCCGCACAAGGGAGACTTCTACATGGAAGAGGGAGTTCTACATCGACAAGGAGATGGAGATCACACCCAACTAGTACTACCAGCCACCCTTCGAGCCCAAGTACTAGAATTAGGCCACAGCATGCCACTCAGCGGACACATGGGAATTGGAGCCACAGTGCAGAGAATCAGCGCACACTACTATTGGCCAGGAATCACGGAGGATGTCAAGCGCTACGTGAAATCTTGCCACCAATGTCAACGATATTGCCCGCGACATCACACCGTACCAGTTACCTTAGGACCATCGGTAGTAGTCGGCGTGCCATTCCAACAAGTCTCAGTAGACATAGTAGGACCACTGCCCATGACCAAGAAGCGGAACAGATTTCTACTCACACTCGTCGACGCATGTACGATGTGGTGCGAAGCAGTCCCGTTGCCAGCGATCGACACCAAGAAGATTGCAGATGCACTCATCGCCATCTTTACCAGAGTCGGATTCCCGGACAGCATTAGAACGGACAACGGATCTCAGTTCACCGGCCGCCTGATGCAAGACGTGTTCGAGTTGATACAAGTACATCACATTCGCACACCACCATACCACCCCGCCAGCAACGGACAAGTAGAAAGACTGAATGGAACCCTTCTCACCATCCTCAGGAAAGTCGCCGACGACAATCCAGAAGCGTGGGACACCTACGTGAATGCGGCACTGTTCGCATACAGAGAAACGCCCCATGCAGCCACAGGCTACACCCCGTCAACATTGCTATTCGGCAGACCTCTAGCAGGACCGCTAGAAGCCCTACGCAGAAGTTGGACGGAAGCCAAGATAGACGACACACCAAGAGGTGCCACCAAGTACGTCGCAGACCTGCAGGAAACCCTCAAAGCAACGTGGAAGAAAGCTGGTGAAGCACTGAAGAAGGCAAGAGCCCGTCAGGCGAAGTACTACAACCGCCACGCGAAGGACAGAGAACTGCAAGTCGGCGATCAAGTGCTACTCTTACTTCCAAGTGGAATCAACAAGCTGGACATCGCTTGGAGAGGACCGTACCGGGTGACTGCCAAGAAATCCAAGACAGTCTACCAAGTAGAGGTGAACGGGAGAGCCCGATACCACCACATCAATCTCCTCAAGAAGTATACGGACCGACCAGCGACCCCCAGCACTCACAACTTGTTAGCCATCGCCATCGCGGAAGAAGGAGAAAGCATGGAGACCAATGCAGTAGAGTACCCCCTGCACTCCAAAGAAACCTACAAAGACGTGATACTCAACGGAGACCTAGCCGCTAAACAGCAACAGCAAGTACGACAGGTCATTCGACAACATCAGACTGTGCTCACAGACCGACCAGGGAGGACAGACCTCGTCGAAGTAACCTTAACGGTGACCGACCCAACACCCGTCCGCCAGAAGCTCTACCCGATGCCCCTGTCTCAGCAGCGAGCCATCAAGGAAGAGATAGACACCTTACTGGCAGCCGGAATCATCTCAGAGTCTACTTCACCCTACAGCGCAGGCACGGTATTGTTGCGAAAACCCAACGGAGAGCATCGACTGTGCATCGACTTCAGACTGTTGAATGCCGTAACGCAGTTCCAGCCAGAGCCACTCCCGGACCAGACCGACCTATTTGCCAAGCTACAGCGAGCAAAGTACTTCTCACGCATCGACCTCAGCAAAGGATACTACCAGATACCAGTGCAACCGCAAGTCCGAAAGTACCTAGCTTTCAGCACTATGGAAGGACACTTCGAATTCAACGTGCTTCCATTCGGACTCCACAACGCACCCAGCATCTTCAGCGCCATGATGCGAAAACTCCTGGCACCCCTGAGCAGCGAGCACCTACATTCGTTTATGGACGACATCCTCATCGCAACACCTACGTGGGAGGAACATGTCACGCTCCTACAACAACTACTCGCCCGCCTCAGAGACACAGGATTGACGGCAAGACCCACCAAATGTCAGATTGGATTCACAGAGCTAGAATTTCTGGGACACACCATCAGTCAAGGAAGCCTGCGACCGGTAGAAAAGACAGTGAAACGCCTACTCGACGCTCCTAGGCCCAAGACCAAGAAGGAAGTGCAGTCGTTTCTAGGACTCTGCGGCTTCTACCAGAAGTTCATCCCCAACTACAACAGCATCGCCGTACCACTGACAAATGGAACCCGGAAAATCGCCCCGGACAAAGTCGTATGGACAGCGGAATGCGAGACAGCATTCCAAACACTCAAGGACAGAATGACATCGGCGCCAGTACTCCACCTACCCGATTTGACTCAGCCATTCGTTCTTCGCACCGACGCAAGCGACTTAGGCCTCGGAGCAGTACTGCTACAGCGCGACCCCAAGAATGCAGAGACGCTATTCCCTGTCGCCTACGCCAGCAGAAAATTGAGACCCGCCGAGACCCACTACGCCACGTCGGAGAAAGAATGTCTTGGACTAGTCTGGGCCATACAGAAATTCCAACTCTACCTGTATGGGACCCACTTCACAGTTCAGGTGGACCACCAACCACTATCGTTCCTGGCAGCCTCCAAGTCTTTGAACTCTCGCCTGATGCGATGGGCACTCACCCTTCAGGCATACTCATTCCAAATCGAGTACATCCCCGGCAAAGAAAACCACGGAGCCGACTACCTCAGTCGCCATCTCGTGGAGGACACAGCAGCTGTCGCCCACCCAACACAACTAAGGGCCACAGCACCAGAATTCGTCCCCGTCCAGTAATACCCTGTCACTAGTGTCCATAGCTACCTGGCACAGCATTGCAGCTCAGGTAGAGCAACTTAATTAGTTTGTAAATAGGACCCTAGGATAGTGCAGTGTTAAACTAGGCCCTGTAGTAGAAAAAGGTCGAATCCAGTAGTCATCGCCTTTTTTCAGTTGAGGGAGCCTGTCGCGTTAGGACTAGTTTTAACTCTGCTTGTTGACTATTTAGCCTTGTGTAGTCTTTGTAACAGTAGAGAGTCAGTAAATTACACAGTAGCAATAAAAGTACACACAGCGAGCCAGACCCCCACACAGCTTAGTGACTCAGCACTGTGTGCGAGAGTCGTAAACATTTTACCCAATGAGAGCTTTGAATCGGACCGTTTTAACCAATCAGAAGCAGGCTAAGTGGGTAGAGCAGTTTTGACTGTGTCAGAGCCTAACACAGCTTTGGTCAGTCGTGTGTGAGACGAGGAAGAAGTAACATCTACTTAGCTAGCAGAGAACTATCTTCACTCATAGACCAGGAAGCAGGATTTAGAATCTCCGAATTCTATCAAGTCACAAGGGGCCTGAACTTGTCAAACAGGTAAATGAACACCCTTCTGTTTCATCGTGATATATTTATATTATTGTGGAAATTATGTTTGTGGAATTTGCTATGCATAAATGTGAATTGTTAATCCGAATTTGCCGACCGTACCACGTGGAAGAGCCTACCACGAGGTGAAACACGACCGGTTGCGCCGCCATGTTGTATCCCGTACGGAACCACTGTTGTTTAACTTATATGTATGTTTGCGGACCAGTGGCTGTACCACTGAATGTTTATAATATTATTAATTCTGTATGTGTATAGTTAGACACGTTTGATATTTATGTATGTATAGGAATTTAGAGTGAGATTCCAGTGGACCCCGGAAGTAGCAGAATGTTCGTCGCTTATGTATAGAGATGTGGAGCTATCACTGAGGGCTACTTTGGCTTTCAGTGAGACGCTCTGCACAAACCGATTATTCAGGGTTGTGCAGAATTTCGTCTCTTATATTACAGACGAGCAGGCGAGCTATCCCGAGCTATCCTGTGCACCCCACTCCACAGAAACGACTAGTTGGTTGAGGATCCTCTACCGCACAAGACGGAAAGGGCTACCCTGTAAAACACCCTGTCAGACCCCACAGCGTGGCAAGGGAACCCAACTACACAACGACAAAGGTGGACCAGAAGCTACCTCACAGAAGGACTTCGACCGCACCATCAGAAAGTTAAGTGCAAAAACGAAGGTGCACTTAAACTGATCAGAACAGGACCACAGTAGTCCAACTCTTCAGAAACTGTAAAACGGACCAAAGTAGTCCAAATCTACATAAAATATAATAGCCAGTGCCCGAGGAAGAAAAAACAGCTGCCTAGACTATCAGCGATCGAACTATTAGCATTGAAAGAGACTTCTTACGTTAGATTAGTACTTAGAGAACCTTGTATAGAGTAGAAGAAATAAATGTGTGATTTTAACTGTTATCAAGTGGCTGGACTACTTATGATTCATAGCCGTGTGAAAGCTAGTGTGACAGTAATCTTTTACCATTTGTCTATCTATTTCTGTACCCCAACCTTAACACAGAACGAGCTAAACAAATAAATTTATTAAAGTAGTTCATAGGGTGACTTACTAGCAGTTCCCACCGAATAAACGTGAGGGTCCATAATTCCATTGTGCAGAGCCCATAAACCCCACGTGACAGATATAATACTCAAGACATAAAATACACAACAGTTGAAACACAACACCAACATGCGTTTTGCCAATTTTATGGCTAAGTAGTAGAATAATAATTAAAACGGAATTCAAGGAAACTATAAGTCCTAAAGTAATAAAATAATAAATAGCTGAACTATAATATAATTTTATTTTTCTCTGAAGCAATCCCGTTTTGGGTCTGACAAAAAATTACATAAATCAATTTATGAAAACATTTTGTGCATTAAAAAAATGAGTTTCAATATTATATTTTCAACAAGTAAATCATAAACATGAACAGATTCCAAAATAACCACAGTGAAAAATAGAAGTAGCCTACACAGTAACTGTCGCGAGAGGCTAGTTCAACCCAGCACTAAGGCTTCAAGCCTCCAACGTTCAGTCTGCTTTGACCTATGTAAGTTAAGTCGCTGACTAGCAGACGACCGAAGTTAGGTTGTTCTCAGCATGTGTAGGCTACAGTTTCACTAAGATAAGCCGTGACCTCATCCAGCTGACCAATCACCCGCAACCCCCACTAGGTGGCTCTACGATTCTCGTAGTCTTGCACGATAGCAGACCTTAGTGGGAGGATAGTTAGTCTTTGTCTGAACAGCACGGTAGAAGGACGCACGTTGAACGATCTCTCTCAGTAAGACTACGCAGATGACGGGTGAAAATCATTCATCGCAGTATAGCCAGAGCCTGACATTGTCAAGAAAGTAAATGATCAATCGTTTGTTTCATCGCGATTTATTGATATTATTGCATGCGGTATTATGTTTGTGAAGTTTTGCCATGTTTTAGAATTGTGAATGTTAGTCAAACTTTGCTTGACCACGTGGCTGACCCGCACCCGGTTTGCGAAAACCCGAGGTAGCCCCCACTGTCCAACTGTTGTTTCTGCTATGTGTATTATTGCAGACCAGTGGCTGTACCGGAGAATGTGTATATTGTTAATTACTTCTCCATGTGTTTTGTTTAGACATGATGTATATATATGTATAGGAATTATGTTGGAGGTCCCAGTGGACCACGGACATAGAATATTGTTCGTCCCTTGTTTGTATAAGTGGATGCGATCTCAACTGAGGGCTGTTTCTGCCATCAGTGAGACGCTCTGCACAACCTTTGTATACAAGGTGTTGCAAAATTTCGTCTCATATTTTGCAGACGAGCAGGCATCTTTGTCCACGGCATGGAAGACATCCCACAGAGAGGCAACCCTGATACGTGGCCTACAACCTTGAGCAGCAAGAGCATTTCAGCTCCACTAGCTCACTAGTCAACTACCAAGAAGAAGTTACAACAACACCGCACATCGACCATAAAGTTAAGTCCTCCGAAACCGTGCACAAACACTGATCTGCGATAGTCTACTCTTCCAGAAAAACGAATAATAGGACAGAAAGAACTCATAGCCCAATGATGAGACAGTAACAAATATTGAGAACAGTAGCTGCATAGACCCATCAAGGATTGAACTACTCGAAGTAAAATTTGGACATTTAAGTTAGTGTAGAGATTAAAAGATTTTGTATAGAGTAGAGGAAATGTGTGATATTTACTGTTAACAAGTGACTGGATTACCTATGTTCCATAGCCGTGCGAGAGCTAGTGTGTCAGTGAATCTTTACCATTTTCTCCCTATCTCTATAACCCTATCCGCACACAGACCGAGCTAAACATATAAATGTATTAAGATTAGTCATAGGGTGATTAAACTAGCCGATCCCCGCAGACAAAGACGAGTGGGTAATAGCATTCCATTGTGCAGAGCCCAGTAACAATAGACCCACAGTCACAGTAACACAATATGTCACACAAAATAAGCATTCACCCTTCGTTTTGTACAGTTTATCTTTCATTATACTAATACACCATATCCTAGTCCTATTTCATTCAATCACAGACACTCTCAGATGCACACAAGAACAACTTTCTGTTCCGTAACTTCGTTCCGTAAATTACCAATGCGTATATGGGATAAACTTCTGTTCTCTAAAAAGTCTATACAGCCGTGTCTCATCTTATCTCCTGAACTAGGAAATATAGTATCGACCCATCGGGTATACATACGCCACGTGCCTGTGTCAACAGCCGTCGCTTGTGTACTTATATAAACACGTGATGTATACACAAATATAAATATTTACTAATTCACTTCGTAGCACTAAATGCATCAAAATTGATTTAAATGGTACAAAGTCTTCTAAAGTTATCAGAATTTATTTAAACTGGACAATCAGTCTTTCAAATAATGTCTGTTTACACATTTAGGTGACATTAGACAATGACAATTAAACTGTTAAAACACTAACTATTTAACTTCAAAATGTCAAAGTCTATAAAAGACTACCAACAGGAGATTTAGCAATAACTTTCACTACTTATTTTCATTGGACAAGGCCTCTTAAAAATAACGTCATTGATGCATATTGTACAGGACTTCAAAAGACACAAATATTTATTCAAAAGTGATTAAACCTTCTAAATGCATCAAAATTGATTTCCACTGTACAAGGCATTCTACAAAATAGCAAAATTGATTTATATTGTTCAGGACTTCAAAAGACACAAATATCTACTGAAATTGTACAGGCTTTCTATATGTACCGGAATTGATTTAAAACATTACAGGCTTTCTAAAAATACCGGAATTGATTTAAAACATTACAGGCTTTCTAAACGTACCGGAATTGATTAAAAATATTACAAGCTTTCTAAACGTACAGAATTGATTTAAATATTACAGGTTTTCTAAACGTGCCAGAATGGAGTTAAACATTACAGGCTTTCTAAACGTACCATAACGGCTTTATATTGTTCGAAACTTTTAAAAAAGTACCACGATTAAATCCGTGTACATGCCTTCTAAATGTATAAAACTTGATTTTACAGCTCTCCTGAAGGTACTATGTACTAGCGTTGATTTGACTTCGTACATAGGATACACCTGTATTAACATTTACACCTGCTAAAGAGCAGAGAGAAGTTTGACTATATCTTTGAGCTCGACACTGTTACGTGTAGACCCTGAAGCGATAGAAAGTTGTGTTCATCAGATGCTGTTTTCCATTACCCTCTTTCTCCGCGCTGTGTGTTGATGTGGCCAAACCACAATCAGATGATTGCTGCCTCCGGCTACCTATGTTCATTCTTCAATCCGCAATCCTGCAGCTGAAAGCGTCACTGACGGAGAATACAGGTGTGGGTAGGGTGAAGAGAGTGAGATGGAAGTGACGGGTGGACAGAGGGAGAAGGAGAGAGAGGGGAATGGGAGTGAGAGAGAGAAAGAGAGAGAGAGAGAACCGCACATAAAATAATGTAACTTTCATATAAACGCATATTCACCTCTCAGTCGAGCTCGAAGCTTGCGCGATCTATGCATTCTGTTATAGAAGAAAAAAAAAATCTATGTTTTATTTTATATTTTGAAATTTAAATTTACTGCGTCAATAACCCCATTATTAATCCATTATTATGCTCGATCTACTAACTTCGCTACCAGTGCAGTCCTCCATAAAAGAACCATCGGGAACTGGTTCAGAACAACAATCAGAGTGCGTCAAGGACGCCTACTCTTTTCAACACTTTTCAACATCTTCCAGTCAGATGCTCTTGCAGATCACGAAGGCACAGTCAGCATAGGGGGTAGAGCAATCTTCAACCTCCGTTTTGCGGATAACATTGATGGATTGGCTGGAGAGGAACAAAAACTTGAACAGCTGGTACAGAGGCTTGACACCACCTCCAGAGCCTTTGGAATAAAAATAAGTGCAGAGAAGGCCAAACTGATGACCAACAACACCCATGGCATGAATATGGACATCAAAGTCCAAGGTCAATTCCTAAATACCCCTTGGGGTCATGAGCAATCTTGCCACTGTAGATTGTTCAAACCTATAAAGGGAACAGTGAAAGCCACAGTTGAAAACCTGTCTTTCCTTTATAGGCAAGACAGATTCACTGCGGCAACAGTACCCCCGTTGGAGTGCCGGGGGTTTTCAGTATAAATAGTATCCCCACTTTATGGAAATTTAGTGCTTTAAATTCCCACTGTCGCTGTCTTCCTCATTTGCTCTTTCCTATTCCTGCTCTGTCCTTCACTCTGCTATACTATCTTCTTCTTCGCTAGATCAATGACCTACCTTTTTTCTTGAAAACTCTTCCTGGACAAGACTCCTTGTTTGAGTATGAGGTCTGCTGGATCAGCTTGGGAGTGTTGGACGCTTTCTGCCGGGTGGTCACTAGGGCTTCCTATGATTGTACTATTTAGCACTATAGGCATTTTATATGTATGTGTTTTGTTGATGATTTATAATGATGTTTGTATTCTATTTTGTTTTTGTAACCGGGGGTTCGCGTAGTTGAGGTCAACCCTCAGCCGTCCCCCGCGTGGGATGTCTTTATTGTAAAGTGACTGGCCGGTGGAGGGCATTCAATTTTCCCACTGGGGTTGTTTCAGCGGATCTTTTATGCCGATCGGGGGTTGTCCGGTCCTGATTTGGCTCGGAAGAGTCCGCTGGACCTAAAGCAACAATAAATCAATCAATCAATTCCTAAATACGGTGCATAGCTTCAAATATTTAGGAGCCATTGTATCAAAAATGAACAACATGCAGCCAGACCCTCAGTGTATCGCGGCAATGACCCGTGCAGTTGAACTCAGGCACTCTTTTCGATTAACTGTGACTAGTGACCTGGCCCGACCCTTTGTCTTTCGGCTGCTTTTTGATGGAGGGAGGGATAGGTGGGGAGTGCACGTGGGAGAGAGAGTGAGAGAGAGAGAGAGAAAGGGGAGAGAGACAGAAAGAGAGAGAAAAGACAGAGAGAGATAGAAACAGAAAGAGAGAGAGAAAGAGAGCGGCGGGGGTGAGTGGGAAAAACTACGGACTTAAAACGAGGGTTGAGTAAGAAATATACAGACCAAAGAACTCAGGAACTCAGATTTTAATTTGAAAGACGCAGACCATGAGATATGACATCCATATATATATATGGCAGGAGAGGGAGTGAGAGAGGAAAGAGATAGACCTTAGAGAGAGAGAGAGGGGGGGGGTAGAGAGAGACAGAGGAGAGAGAGACAGAGAGAGAACGGTAGGATTGGAAGGGGGCAGAGACAACTTAAAACAGGGGTAGAATCTGAAACAGACAGACCGAATGTTACGTTGAAACGCGCATGATGGTGCGTGTGGAATGCGCACGATAGTATGTGTGAAGCGCGTGCAATGGTAGGCTTGCGTGTGTGACGCGCGCGATAGATCTGTTCGTTTTATTTTGCAACGCATGCAGTAATAGAGTGTATTTATCTTTGATTTGATTTTGCGTTGTTATTAGAAGAAGCTTTGTATAACGTTGGTGTTTTAGTTGGTCGATATTGTTTGAGAATTTTCTCGAGTCAGTTGTTTACTATCGATCGAAGCGTATGGATAGTTCTGGTTGTAACCATGAAAGCTTCCATTCCAAATGGGGTAGTATGACGTGAGACAGTGATGATGAAATTAATTCTGATTGGTTGAGGTGTGTCACGTTGAGGGGGTTTTCTCGCTCTTTCTGGAGTTTAGAGAGAGTATATAGTGCCGCACTGTTTCAAAAGGTGGTGTAAAGAGTCTCCTCTCTGAAAATCCTTATCGGGAAGAGAGGGGACTATAAACTGATTTAAAAAAAAAAAAAAAAAAAAGGTGGTGGTTTTTTAGAGAGAGTTGACAGTAGAGAGAGCTGTTGTATTAGAGTTGAGAAAGTTGTAAAAAAGTGGAAAGTTCAAAGTTGAGAATTGTAGAGTGGAAAAAGCGATTGAGCGATGGTATGCAGTTGTTGATGTGTGCTGAATAAAAGTGGAAAACTTCATACGACGACTCCAGACTTGTTGATGATTGAACGGGTTGCGTGGATAAACGAATCTGAGTTTACACCTATCAGGAGAATTCAAGCATTGGGGCTGAATCAACTACTGATAAAAAACAACATCGAGTGTAACACCGAAGAACTCTTTAACCCATATTTTTATTCGAGAAACACATGCCCATACAAATGGAAACCATTAGCAATAACATCCAGATATAGAAGATATAAGCAGAAATTAAAACAATGAATTGAAAGACGAGAGAGAAAGAGAGAGAGAGAGAGAGAGAGAGAGAGAGAGGAGCGAGGGAGTAGAGAGAGAGAGGAGGAGGAGGAGGAATTCAGTATCACTGGGGCGCCTACAATGCTTATTTAAACTCAGCGTCGCACTTAAATAAATGACTTTTCTATGTTAGGGAGGAACCCAGAATTGATTGAAAAAATACCTGCAAGGTCGCGCATTTTCTACATCTGTCTAGGCTATAAATAATTAAAACTAAATGTCACTAAAATAAACCTTCTATTTGTAATTTAGTCATGCTTCGTTCGACCTTTCAGGCTTTATTGTCTAGACTCTTGTAATGAAGTCCATCCAAGAAATAGTTGTAAAGGTTAGACCTAGCCTTACTTCACACACACTATCCTCCCTTCACCCTCCTCTCTCTCTCCCTCCCTCCCTCTCTCTCTCTCTCCATCCTTCCCTCTACCCTAGAAAACCTCCTTATCGCGTTATTCGACCCTCTTCTGTCTCTTGAATTCTCTTTCCTGTGCCGCTCTTCTACCTTTCTGTCTTCTATCGAATGTTGTTGTCCACCGCTGCGCGTTCGAAGATCCACTTTCTTTTTGCTATTACGGATCCATTCTACTTGGCTAATGCCCCAATGGGCAGTCTCAGCTACGCACTGTGAATCCACGCCTTCGGCGTGAGAGAGAGAGAGAGAGTGAGTGAGTGAGAGAGAGAGAGAGGGGGGGGGGGGGCGGTAGAGTGAGAAGCCTACCCTGTAGTCAGTGGCGATCAATCTTATAATATAATCTACACATCAGCCACAATGACGGTGAACGGTTTTGCTGATGTGAAGGTCGATACGATCAATTAAGCGTAGTCGTTACAAGGAATACCACAACACACCACGCCGCCCCAGGCGCAACGACCATCGACTAACGCTCTCAACTGGCTAAACTAACAAGCGACACATGCACGGCTTTTGCTACTGGCCGTAACGACAATCCTGTTCCAGTCTTTAACATCAGCCATTTTTTTCACCGTCCATCTTACGCGTTTGATGGCTCTGGCGGTTCAGTGTTGCCTTAAGCTCTTACCTTCAATCATGGGATAGTTATCCCTGTCAGCCATATCGATAGCCAATGATGAATGCAGACGTTAAACTCCGTGTTGATTTATGTCTTATAATTGGAGCGCAGTTGGCTCAGTGGTGAACGCAGTGTACTCCAATGTCAGACGATAACATTGCAGCCTTTATAGGCAGTGGTTCAAACCCCGTTGACGGCACGGAATTTAAAAAAAGAAAGAAAGAAAAGACTGAGATATACTGCCCGGCCATACTTGTGTTACGCTTATTAATTCCTTATGAATTCCCTGCGTACTGGTTGACGTAAAATTTCACAAGGATAGCGCATGGTTGATTTCTTCTGCAAAAATAAATAAGCCGGGCTAAGGAGGACCAATCAAATGCGAGAATGTGACATTACGAGTTTAGAGGTCAACCTAACCTCTTCCCACACGCATGATTACATGCAACACATGTTGTCTGCTACATACGATTTGGAGAGCTAAATGCAGTTGAATTCACTGGTTGCGTGTCGATCTTAGTAAAAAAAATTTCATATTATAGTCAAATTGTGAAAGACTACATTACATCGTCCTGAAAAAGTGCCTTGTTGTAGTGAAATTACATCTACACACGTTTATAAATTCTAACCGGGCTGTGATAAACATGGCACCACTAACTCCGACCCAATGCATAAGCCGTAAAACATAAGCCAAATTTGGCCACTAAACTCATAAGGTGTGTCCAGCCGTCAACATTCCTATGAAAAACCTCATAACCAAATGCATAAGCCGTAAAACGTAAGCCAAATCTGGCCACTACTTTACTGCTTCCGATGAGAGTATAAGCCGAGGTCTAGTCTGTGCACCCACTCATTCCATCGCACGCGCTTCGAAGATCCTGACGCTCATGTCTTCCACGGGTGAGTACCGGCTAGATAAATACACCCAGCACGCACTAGGTCCGTTCTCCCCATTCCCGATCGCCCAGGATTGTGCCCAGTGGTCTAGGCGTCAGACTATGCGCCCAAAGGCTGCAAATGGGCGCCTCGGGCGGCTTGAGTTATAGTTCTTGTATCGGACAGCACTCTTGAAAAGCGCTCTATAACAATCTTTACATTACATAATTAATTTGGTGTAAACCTCAATGCTCATTCTTCTTTAAAATGATCACCTCCTAAACCACACGATATAGCCGATGGATACAACATTAACACCCTTAAGGGATAACCGATCTTGGACTAACGCTTTTACTCTCTCTACTAAGGCTAGCGATCTTATTGCCTGGCTAAACCAGCGGCGACACACACAGCTTTATGCGTTAAAGGCTGACGCTGCCTGCTTTAATGTGGTATCTTAAAATGGCTTTTAGTCGTTAACCCATGTTTACTATTACCATTCACCAACTACGTTAAACGTACGCCACCCTTGACCCACCGCCCTAGCTCAGACGCAGATTGTTCGGCTGGCACACTCAAGACACAGTTTTCGAATCCCACGTATTGGGCAAGATACAAGTGGCCATTGATTGCTCTGGTGGTTCAGTTAACTGTTGATTTAGGTTCCTATCCTCTTTTCTATAGGACGGTTATTATCCCCGTCTGCCGTATGGCCAATGGTAGGTGTGGATGTTAAACATTAATGTTCATTCATTCACGTCATCCTTAAAACCTAGTCTATAATCATATTATAACATTTACTGCTGAACCCTGGATGGTCATATACAATAAGGAAATATAGTTTATTAATACTCACAATAAATTGTACATCCCTACATTGGGAACATTGAGTTTATAGTTCTATTTACTGTTGTCTACAATCGATGAAAGCTTGAACTGCCTAAACCACAACACAGGAGAATTAGGGGTTATGTTAACGCTGTCCGGTTTATTTCCGACTGATTTTCTCTAAGATGGTCAAACAATAATGATATTGGATGAGGTCTGTCTATAAATTCCAAAATCAAATTCTAATTCCTTTCCGTCTAGCGACTTGCCTTTACACTGCATGTTTGAGTGACGAATTGGTGTTTGTGGTGTTTGTAGGAGTGTCTGTAATATGTGAGCGTGTGTGTTGGTTACAGATCGCCGCTATTTTTTAGTCTAATTTAGCAATAAGAATTTTATTATTATTATTATTATTATTATTATTATTATTATTATTATTATTATTATTATTATTATTATTATTATTATTATTATTATTATTATTATTATCCAAGGCCAATCCCTCAACACCGTGCATAGCTTCAAATATTTAAGAGCCATTGTATCAGACAATGGGTCCCGACAGGAAGTCCTCTCCTCTCCAGGATCGCACAAACAACTGCTGCCCTGACAAGGTTGAAGCCCATTTGGAAAGACAAGACCATCAGTCTATATTCCAAAGTAAGACTGCTGCGCTCCCTTGTCATCTCCATCTTCCTATATGCTTGCGAAGCATGGACCCTCACAGCAGATCTCCAACGAAGAATACAAAGCATGGAGATGAGGTGCTACAGAAGACTTCTGGGCATTTCCTATACCCAACACATCACCAACGACGAAGTCCGACAGACCATCACATAAGCCATTGGACAACACGATGACCTGCTCACAGCGGTGAAGAAACGGAAACTCCGATGGTATGGCCACGTCACCAGATCATCAGGCCTTGCAAAGACCATTCTGCAAGGAACAATGCAAGGAGGTAGAAGAAGAGGGAGACCGAAAAAGAGGTGGGAGGACAACATTCGAGAATGGACTGGTTTGACACTGAGAGAAGCCATCAGGCTTGCTGAGGACAGAGAAAGATGGAGTGTGCTAGTTAAACGATCATCATCTGTGGTGCCCCTACGACCTCCGGGTTACTTGACAGGATAGGATAGGATAGGACAGTATAGGATTATTATAATTATTATTATTATTATTATTATTATTATTATTATTATCATTATTATTATTATTATTATTATTATTATTATTATTATTATTATTATTATTATTATTATTATTATTATAAACACTGTTACTGCCTAAATCAGCAGCGCCATTTCATTTATAGCTTTCTATCTGTCTATCGGTGTGTGTGTCTGTCTGTCTGTCTGTCTATCTGTCTATCACCGAAACTGCCAATTGTATTCATGTAAAAAATAACTAAACTTTCGAAAGAGTTATTTTTGGCTGTAAGCTTATTATTTTTCAGTGGGGCAACATTCAATGTAAATGTTACAAGGATCTATCTAGTGGGTCCCTTTAAGTTAAGGTTTCTTACAGAGGTGGAGCACGCATACAAAACAGTAGCGGTGCTGTCAAGGGGATGCTTGTTTGCCAGCTGCCTTTTCACGCTTGGGATTCCTGATAGCTCAGACGATAGTGACCTGGTCTCCTATGCCGAAGGTCGCGCATTCCCGCAAGGGTCGAACATGACTTAGGTATTCAGGTCACCGAGGGTTTTCTCCGGATACTCCGGTTTTCTCCCTTCTTCCAGGATTCGTTTTCTACTAGCGATCTCCCTGCCTTTGCACCACATGTTTGAGTGATAGATGTGTTTGCTGTGTGTGTGTGTGAGCGGGTGAAATAATTATGTGAGCGAATATGTTGGTACAGATCGCCGTGCTTTGGGCCTGAGTAGTAATTTGGGAAAATATATATATAAATATCATCCTTTTATTATTATTATTATTATTATTATTATTATTATTATTATTATTATTATTATTATTATTATATTGTACCACTTCCGTAACCCACACTTTGTCTAAACACGCCATAGGTCCAGACCTGATTCACTTGTACGCAGTGTCACGCCTTGACCTCTTTCGTCGCCCGGACTCGCCGTCACAGTAGTCGCTGGTGATGTGCGGGCATGAGGACAAATAAAAGGCAAGCTTAGCAACCTTCTCCAACTAAATGTGCAGCAAATCCCTTCCTGAGTAGACTAAAACTACCAGCAGACTGATGGATTCCCTTACCAGGTCAGTCTTGACAGCTGAGGGGGGAGAGGGAATGGGGGTGAGGGTGTGGGGAAAGGAGGGGGGAAGAGGACCTCCATATTACTTGACCATCATCTCCACGCTCGAAACTCATGAACTTGTGGCATTGGACCATCCGCTCCACTTTCCAAAGCACGTACCTTTAGTATTGTACCATCAGTCCCACGTTCAAAGGCACGGACCTCTAGTACTGGACCATCAACTCAACGTCCCAAGACACGGACGTCTTCACATTTGGAAGGAACTGCACGTAGCAAAGGTCATTTTGTTTAGGAAGCACCTGCCGTACGAATGGCACTTAGAAGTGTCTACCGAGCGTTTGCTTGTTGTTACTGAGAAAATAGACTTTGGAAAATATTGCAATCTGTAATGCATACGCCCCAAACGCAATAAGTGATATTGAAGACTTCCTTGTAGAAACTGCTAATAGTCTTAAAAGCCTTGGCTGCGATAATCTGATTGTCTGTGGTGACTTTAACACTGTTCTTGATAACGACCTTGATATCATTAGCGGAGATATGCACTCTCCAAGAGCAGAGCAGAACTTTAATCATTTTCTTGATTCCTGTAACTTGGTTGATGGTTGGCGTTTGTTTAACCCAAATAAAAAAGTATTCACTTGGTCTAGAAAAATCAAAGGGGCTTTGGTTGCAAGAAGGCTAGATTATGTGCTATTAAGCGAAGGTGCAGTCGATCTTGCTTCTGAATGTAACATATCCTCCTTTCCACAAAGTGACCACAGGTGTGTCTACGTACAGTTAAAATGCTCCAACGTTGAACGAGGATCTGGTTATTGGAAATTCAATAATTATTTGTTAGGGGAAAAGGAATACTTAGATTTAATTAATGACTTGATAGACACATTCTTTATGGATGGTTTATACGTAGAGCTGTTGGATGATGTTAAACGGCAAAGACTGAAATTAAAAATAAAGGAAGAGACAATGCAGTATAGTAGAAGTAGGGCAGTAAACAAGAAAAATATCCCCTTGGACCTGCAAAGAGAGCTGGATGTTTGTGAATCGGTTTTGGCTGAAGACCCTAATAATACAGAGGTTATGCAAAAACGTGACTCTCTATTACTTCAGTGTGACCTGGCAAAACACGAGAAAACTAAAAGTGCACAAACACATGCAAAAGTTAAATGGATCGAGTAGGGTGATAAAAACATCAAATATTTTGTAAACCTTGAGAAATCCAGAGCTAATGCAAAACTAAATCTAAAGCTGGATTTGGATTATGGTTCTGTTGTTACTGATCAATTTGAAATATTAAATAAGCAAAATGAATATTTCCAAGGTTTGTACAGTGAAACATTAAATAATGATAACATTAGCGAGGAAGAAATAGACTTGTTCATGGGGGACTGCCACATCCCGAGGTTGACGGATGAACAGCGTGCAAATTGTGAAGGTCTTATCACAGATGAGAAAGTGTCATACGAAATTAAAAACATGAAAAATGAATTAGCGCCGGGCCTTGATGGACTAACAACAGAATTTATTAAAATCTTTTGGCAACGGTTAAGAGGCCCGATAATTAAATCCCTCAATTCCTCCTTTGAAAACGGATCGTTAACTTTCAGCCAGTCATCCGCCATCATAACTCTTATTCATAAAGGAAAAGACTTGTCAAAAAGTCAGTTGTTTAACTGGAGGCCTATTTCATTAACAAACACCGACTATAAAATATTCGCCAAGTGTATGGCAGTTAGACTGAACAGTGTGATTCACTCAATAGTCAACGAAGATCAAGTAGGATACATAAAAGGAAGAAATAGTGTGTGCAATTTAAGATTAATTGATGATGTTATTGACTATTTACGATTAAAAAATAAACCTGGCCTGTTATTAGCTGTGGACTTTACTAAGGCATTTGATAGCATTTTCAGAAAATTTATGATTACTGCCTTTCGGAAATTTGGGTTTGGGACTCAATTTATCCGGTGGCTGTCGATGTTAGTGTGTAACAGTAGAAGTCGCATTGGCTACAACGGCTGGATGTCAGAAGACTTTGATGTTTACCGTGGTATAAGGCAAGGTTTATCCGTTCTCGCCCTTGGCCTTCGTGTTGGCTCTAGAGCTGCTCGCAATCAAAATACGTGCAGATGATAATATTAAAGGTATAAATATTAAACACGCAACTGAGCCAGAAGATATTAATAGAATTTTGAAAATAATTTTATATGCCGACGAGGTAACCCTTTTTTTGAGAGATGCAGCAGATTTAGAAGTTGTGCTGACTAGTTTAGACTGTTTTAAACGAATATATGGATTAGTCATAAATAGAAACAAATCGGAGGCTATGTGTGTCACGAATATAAGGGGTTGGGGGAATGAGGGTTAGCAATTATTCACTCGCGCTGTGTTGCCTCCCTTGAACAGGCCAACGTGCGGTGACTTTCAAGTGAATAACGCTGGGATACTAAGGAATGGTAGGTAGGTTAAAGACAGACGAGAGATGTACAGACTTAACTAGTAAAGGGCTCAACAAGGGAAGACTGGTCTAAGAGTGTAATATACAATAATTTATTATCTGGGTGTAGGTCAAACAGAAGGCTGGGCTAAAACTGGTTCACTAGCAAAAGTCTGATATCGTCCAGGGTATCTGGTAGGAATTCTGGGTTAACTACTTAAGTGTCACTGGGGCGAATATAGACCAATTTCATCATGTGGCAATGGGTGGCTGGATGACTTTAGCGTGGCTATTCAGATACACGCCGAGTTGTGGTGTGCGCAAGGTGCGCACTTAACTACTATATGCGTAGGCGGTGGTGGCCTCAGGTGGCTGGATGGCAGTTGAGTAACTGGTCAGTGGCTTCGCGTGGGTGGACCGATGCAGGTCACTAGGTCGCGTTGATGGTGCAACAGTTAGCTGGGTCGGACCGGGCACGTGTACTGGCCGGTGGTCTTGCGTCACGCGTCATCAGTGACAGCCAGAAGGTAGGGCTGCTTGCGGCGTGGAGTCTTGCTACAGCCTCACACAGACCCGTTCTGCAATGATCATTCTCAGCATCAGAGGTGCACACACGCTCTGGATGCTGCGCCATTCGGTGCGCATGCCAGTCAGATTTTGAATTGGGGGAAGCCGGGTCAAGACTGACCGGCGTATTCCAACGGTCTATTGGTAACAACAATGGCTACAGGGGTTTGGGAGGATTTACTGGCGGCCGCTAAAATATACGAGGTTCGGCGCCTGAGAAGGGGTGATGGGCAGGAGGGGTGGATATTTATACAATGGGATCCGGGGAGAAACAAAGGGTATAATTACAGGATCATGGAGATTATAAGCAATGGGGAATTTAGTCTAAATAATAGGGCAACAGGGCATGGGGGATTTATACAAGGATCTAGGCAGGGGGAGATACAGGTATAAATACAAGCATGGCAAGTGCAACAATTAGACTATAAACAATGGATCAATGAAGCAAAATACATATCATAAGCAATACATCAAGACAAACCACAGACATGGACGTAAATATCTACAAGACATACGAACATGGAGGGAAATCGACGGGTGATGGGGATGCTAAACGATATGAAATAAGTCACTACTCTTACCTGGACCAAGGAACGGGTGAAACACGAGAATATTGGCGAGGCTCAGTGGTCGCAGCGTGGTGCAGACGTGTCCTCGGAAAGCGGTGTGTTCGGCTGGGCATGTAGGAGCAGACTGACTTACTCATCCCCGGGTCCAGTCCAGGATCGCGGGGGACTGTCCGGAGGGGCGGAGCTTGGATCGCTGAGCCAGCGTTCGAATAGGGGGGGGGGGGGGGGCCCCCAAATGGCTGAGAACAGGGCCAGAGCTCAAAGACCGACTGTCACAATGTGGTTGGGGTCTAACAGAACAAACGTAGCAACAGGGTATGGTCTGCGTTGGGCAAATACAGTTAGCATTTTGGGAGTATTATTTTCTAATGTGTGTCCCGCATCTTCAATTGAAGCAAACTGGAGAGAAAGAATGAGAAAAATAAAACAAAATCTTTAATTGGGAAAAAACGTAACATAAGTATCCTATCCTATCCTATCCTATTACTCGGAGGTCGTAGGGGCACCACAGATGATCGTTTAACCAGCGTACTCCATCTTTCCCTGTCCTCAGACACCCTGATTGTTTCGCTCAGTGTCAAACCAGTCCATTCTCGAATGTTGTCCTCCCACCTCTTTTTCGGTCTCCCTTTTCTTCTACCTCCTTGCACTGTACCTTGCAGGATAGTCTTTGCAAGACCTGATGATCTGCTGACGTGGCAATACCTTCGGAGTTTCCGTTTTTTTTCACCACTGTGAGCAGATCATCGTGTTGTCCAATGGCTTGTGTGATGGTCTGTCGGACTTCGTCGTTGGTGAAGTGCTGGGTATAGGAAATGCCCAGAAGTCTTCTGTAGCACCTCATCTCCATGCTTTGTATTCTTCGTTGGAGATCTGCTGTGAGGGTCCATGTTTCGCAAGCATATAGGAAGATGGAGATGACAATTAAGGGAGCGCAGCAGCCTTACCTTGGAATGTAGACTGATGGTCCTGTCTTTCAAAATAATTATTGGCTTCAACCTCGCCAAGGCAGCAGTTGTTTGTGCGATCCTGGAGAGGACTTCCTGTCGGGACCCATTGTCTGATACAATGGCTCCTAAATATTTGAAGCTATGCACTGTGTTGAGGGATTGGCCTTGGACTTTGATGTCCGCGTTGATGCCAATGGTGTTGTTGGTCATCATTGTGGTCGTCTCTGCACTTATTTCCATTCCATAGGCTCTGGAGGTGGTGTCAAGCCTCTGTACCAGCTGTTCAAGTTCTTGTTCTTCTCCAGCCAATCCATTAATGTCATCCGCAAAACAGAGGTTGGAGATTGCTCTTCCCCATATGCTGACTGTGCCTTCGTGGTCTGCAAGGGCATCTGACATGATGCGCTCTAGGAAGATGTTGAAGAGTGTTGGAGAGAGTAGGCATAGTATACTGGGTAAAATGTGTGTGATAAAAAGCTTCTTAGCTCCTCAGCTTATCTATGTAATGAAAGCTATATGTATGCCAGAAAATGTACTAACTGAGATTAACACTTTGTTCTACAGATTTTTGTGGAGACGGAAAAATTGTAATAAAAAGGCGTTTGAAAAGATTAAGAGAAGTGTCTTAATAAATGAACTATCCAAGGGCGGTATTAAGATGGTAGACATTAAGCTCATGCAACAATCATTTCAATGTTAATGGCTCTACAAGTTATCAAAATCTGAAACGGATTGTAAATGGTCCTGGATTCCTCGAAGATATTTTTCTGTGTTTGGAAAAAATATGTCTTTTTTAAACTCTACTGTTGGTAAAATGTTTAAAGGTTTGTAAGAAATTCCCTCTGAATTTTGGGTGCGAGCCGTACGGGTTTAATTAAGTCATAATAAAGTGCACACACCCACTACTGTTAAATCAGAGTGTTTGTGGAATAATGCAAACATTATTTATCAAGGGAAAGTGATATATTTTAAAGACTGGGCATCAAAAGGAATAACATGTGTCAATGATGTAGCACAAAACAATACTGTGCTTTCATTTCTACAAGTGGAAGATCTGCTGGGGAGCTGGACTGCCTTGTTCCTACAGTACACAGTGGTTAGAGCGGCAGTATCGGCCTACCTCACAACACAGCCTGCTGGTAACGACAGTAAGAATTACGATGACATTACGCTAGTCTTTAATGACTTGTGCTGTAGCACTGCGAAAATGTTTCGTCAGACTTTTATAGAAGAAAGATACCGTGTCCCTTGCTGTGAACACTTTTGGCAGTGTAAGCTTGGCATCTGTATCAACAACAAACACTGGGAGTTAGCCAGAAACACAACTGGTAAAAGTAGGCTGAGAGAATTACAATGGGAACTGCTACATAACATCTACCCTACCAATATTTTACTGTTTAAGATGGGTTTAAATATTGACAATAAATGCTCCTTTTGCAGTCACGAAGTAGAGTTTATTGAACATTTTTTCTTTCATTGCCGCAAGATCTCCGCAGTGTGGAAATGTGTGGAAGGGGTAGTTAACAAGAAGTTGGATATAGGTGTTCGTTTGTCTGCAAATGACGTTTGCTTGGTGTTTTGGAAACACGTGGACTATCAAAGATTGTTCTGAAATACTTAAACTTTCTCATCCTCTGTCACGTGGGGTTTATGGGCTCTGCACAATGGAATTATGGACCCTCACGTTTATTCGGTGGGAACTGCTAGTAAGTCACCCTATGAATTACTTTAATAAATTTATTTGTTTAGCTCGTTCTGTGTTAAGGTTGGGGTACAGAGATAGATAGAAAAATGGTAAAAGATTACTGTCACACTAGCTTTCACACGGCTATGAATCATATGTAGTCCAGCCACTTGATAACAGTTAAAATCACACATTTATTTCTTCTACTCTATACAAGGTTTTCTAGGTACTAATCTAACTTAAAAAGTCTCAGTCAATGCTAATAGTTCGATCGCTGATAGTCTAGGCAGCTGTTATTTCTTCCTCGGGCACTTGCTATTCGCATTCATGTAGATTGGACTACTGTGGTCCGTTTTACAGTTTCTGAAGAGTGGACTACTGTGGTCCGTTTTCGATCAGTTTAAGTGCACTTTTGTGTATACACTTAACTTGCGTATGGTGCGTTCGAAGTCCTTCTGTGAGGTAGCTTCTGGTGCACCTGTGTCGTTGTGTAGTTGGGTTCCCTTGCCACGCTGTGGGGTCTGACAGGGTGTGATCCAGGGTGGCTCTTTCCGACTTGTGCGGTAGAGACTACGCAGACAACTCGTTTCTGGGGAGTTGGGCGCACGGGATAGCTCGCCTGCTCGTCTGTAATATAAGAGACGAAATTCTGCACAACCCTGAATAATCGGTTTGTGCAGAGCGTCTCACTGAAAGCCAAAGTAGCCCTCAGTGATAGCTCCACATCTCTATACATAAGCGACGAACATTCTGCTACTTCCGGGGTCCACTGGAATCTCAACTCTAAATTCCCATACATACATAAATATCAATCGTGTCTAACTATACACATACAGAATTAATAATATTATAAACATTCACGGGTACAGCCACTGGTCTGCAAACATACATATAAGTTAAACAACAGTGGTTCCGTACAGTATACAACATGGCGGCGTTACCGGTCGTGTTTCGCCTCGTGGTAAGCTCTTCCACGTGGTACGGCAAATTCGGATTAACAATTCACATTTATGCATAGCAAATTCCACAAACATAATTTCAACAATAATATAAATATATCACGATGAAACAGAAGTGTGTTCATTTACCTGTTTGACAAGTTCAGGCCCGTGGCGACTTAATAGAATTCTAAGATTCTTAAGTCCTGCTTCCTGGTCTATGAGTGAAGAGATTGTACTACTACTCTGTAGCTCTGTACACTTCGGTGTCTTACTCTCAACTGACCAAAACTGTGCTAGGGTTTGAACCCAGTCAAACTGGCTCGAACCTCTTTGCCTGAGCTCTCATTGGTTAAAATGTTTACGACTCTCGCCCACAGTGCTGAATCACTGCGCTGTGTGGGTCAGGCTCGCAGTGTGTACTTTAATTGCTGCTGTGTAATACACTAACCCTCTAATGTTACAATGACTACACAAGGCTAAATAGTCAATAGGCAGAGTAAAACTAGCCAGTTCATGACATCCTCATAGCAAAAATGTGTATTGGATAATTTCGATATGGTAAATCTATATTGATAGAACGAATTTTTGAATATGAAATGTTACTAAGAAATGCCGCACCTTAAAGAAAAAAGGAAAAAAAGGAAAAAGAAAAGAAAAGGGAGGATGGAGAAAAAGGGAAAAAGGGGAGGTGGGGTGGTGGAGAGGAGGGGGGAGAATTCTACAGTATAAGGAGACGCCGACTTGCATCACTGAGTTTGTACATTTGCAAACTGTTCATAAATATCTCGGTTATTGTTAATTTTTAAGTTTGCAGTCTGGAATATATTCTTCTTGTGTATAACATATTATTCCTTTACACAATTTCTTCATTGATTTTAGACCTCTTCTATCTATAGGGCCGCCGCCTTCGACATCATGAAGATTGTGCAGCCAATTAGACATATTTAAATCCACAATTCATTGTATGTGAGATACTCTTAAGGGAATATTTTCGTTCAGCTTTTGTTTAGGGATTTTTTTCTTGTGAATGTATGGGATTTTTTATTTTGATTCATACATCAAGATGCCACAATGGAGATAATATGACGTAACGATGTGGAAAAAAAAGAAGTAGGAATCCCTTTTCATTGACATGCATACTGAAATGTGGGTCTGTGTTTTAAATGAAATGATTTAGTATTATATGGTGCAGCTACAGTTTGAAGATCTGCTCATGGTGCTGGCCAATTGATTCTTTTTTCACAATAAGAATAGCAGATGTGGATGTTTTAATGGGTTAAGAATGGCCATCATCAGCATAAAATAAAACAAGTTCTTACTTTTTAAAAAAATTACAGATTTATTTAAATGTATTGGTCCTGATTTGGCTCGGAAGAGTCCGCTGGACCTAAAGCAATAATCATATAACGTAATGTAATTGAAATGTGTGTCATTGTAAATTCCGTGAGAATGAATGAATGTTATGCTTTGACCAAAAAAAATGTGAACAGTTCTAAAGAATAATAAATTAACATTCTTTCTTCCGTTAAAAAAAAAAGTATTGTCCTCAAACACATTTTGTAATCGTCTGTGAATTTTCACAGGGGTTTCCCCCTCAGCAACAAGGAATTCAATCACTGCTCTTTATTTTTGAGACAACTTTAAGGGGACAGCCAATTTGAATTTTCCTTGGGAGTATAACAATCTACAAAATATATCATAACGCAAATGATATAATCATTTATAAGTGCGAACAATTTCAGGTATTTTTATAAAAAACTTCACCTGAAGTAAAAATATTTAAAAAAAACAATGGCATTACTTTTTCATTCCCCATCGTATTAGGTGCTTTCCTACATTTCTTGTGCAGAACCTGAGTTGAGGGGCTACTATTTTACATCTAGGTCTGTGTACTGGCGGGTGGTTTCTTGAGCACTTCAAATTGTCGCGGATCCAAAAAGTATTTTCTGCAGATTTACAGAAGATAAGACAAACTGGACCATACACCAACAGATCAGCACAGACTCCCTACCAAAGAACTAACTATCATTTAAAAAGCGGAAGGTACAATAGAGGTGCCTGGGTATATTTAATTATTTATGTGCTCAATTATTTTTATTTATTTATTTGAAAGCTGAAAGAAATACACTTTCTTTTATGTTTCAATAGCACGGTAAATGATCTTTGATCTGCTTTTTTTCAAGTTCTAAAAGCGATTGAGAGAGGATATGGGTCTAAGTCTAGGTTACAAATAACTTGTACCATACACACACAAACACACATACATGCATACACACGGACCCACGCACGCGCACAGATTGGATATCACGTGCTGTTCTTACCCTATATATATAATTACTTGCTAGCGTCCCAGTTCTTCTTTGTGTCCTACGGCGTGTGTTTGGAGCTGGGTAGTTCTAAGATGGCACCGACATATAAATAATTGGAGGTTAAGTCCGCTCTCTCGTCTGATCTCTTAAAATGAACCCGTGTGCTCCTAACCAGTGCTGCATCCGTGTCAGTCGGTACCCCGACCTTTCTAAAAAAAACCATGCTGCTTGTGACATATCGATTTCTCACTTCATGCCGACAAACCGCCATTTAAGAAAACAAAAATCCTCGGCGACTGGCCATTATTTGCCCTTGTGTACTGTTCACCTTCTTCTCTATTTAAAAAAAAAAGTGTTGGTATTGTTATCTTGTTTATCAGTTTTATGCGTACTTTTTAATGCACTGCAGCGTTGACCACATGCTTTTTGTGGGGTGGGGGGAAGGTTCACTCGGGAAAACAAAACATGTTGTATCCCTCTATCCTGACATGCTCAGTCACGCGGAGAAGCCGCGAGAATACCAAAGAGAGGGGCAGTCCATGCATGTATGTTGTGGTGTCAGAAGTGTGGCCTGCAGCACACGCAGGATTTGCTAGCTAGGCTGGACAGATATTTCCGGCCTCATCTCTTTACAATCCCGCCCTCAAACTCTCACTCAACAATCCTCTACGCCAATCTTTTGTTACCCTCCGTAAATAACACACACACACCCTTCTCTGTTGCACTCTGTATCTCTCTACCTCTTTCTAACCAGCATCAAATGGGGAAGACCGATAACAACTCCCGAAGTAAGTTGATGTACAGCAATGTTGTGTATGAAAAGAAAATAAACAAAAATTTCTGTCAGCTGTCTGTGGACATGATGAATCTTAAAACTCCATATAATATCAAGCCCCAAAACAAAATAACAGCTCTCGGTACGTGGATATTTTGTAAGCGAGAATGGACTGTCAAGTGGGAGACAACAAGTTTGTGTACAACACAAGTGATAAAGGTGTCTCGCCTACAGAGACGGGACTGGAGTTTATTGTTAGATGCTGTCCTCCGTGGGATGAGGGAATTATAGAAAGATCTCTCCCCCTTCTCTGCTGCCAATGGCTTGTATTGGTGGATGTGTGTGTTACGTTGAAACGCGAAGGATACCTGCTAGTCCACACCCAGACCTGGAAGGAGCATCTGCAGACCTTGAGGGAGCTGTTCCACCGTCTTCAAGAAGCCAACCTGATCGTGAGACCCAGCAAATGCATTCTGGGAGCTGACAACGTCGACTGCGTCGGACATCCGACGGAAGAAGGAGACAACGGAGGATGCACTGACCCCAGGAAAGCCCACGTGATCATCGTCTTTGACCCTGGGCCGATGACAACTGTACAGGACGATGGCGTCGTTTCCTTACATATGAAAAAACATTGACTCTATGTAGATAAAGTGTGAACATTGATAATATCCAGATAGACTTGCGGATGGAAGAACATTGACTCTGTGTGAATGAACTGAGCACAATGACAGTATTCAGAAAGTCCAGAATTAAGACTTTGTTTGTGCATTACGTTTCAACGTTGTTGAAAGAAATTGGGTAAATTTCTTCTTGAGTGGGGGGTTATGTTACGTTGAAACGCGAAGGATAGCATGTCTGAAACGCGCACGATAGATCTAACCGTTTCGATTTGCAAAGTATTCAATAATAGAGTTTATTTACCTTTGATTTGAGTTTGCGTTGTGGTTAGAAGAAGCTTTGTATAACGTTGATAATTTTCGTTAGTCGATATTATTGGAGAATTCTCTAGATTCGCGTGTTTACTGTCGATAGAAATTTCCCGATAAATGTCAAAGTTTGAGAACGTTCCTGGAAAGATGTATGACGTAAGTCAGTGATGACGAAGTTAGAAGCGATTGGTTAAATTGCGTCATACACGATTGATCCAGGGTGTTCGGGAGTATGAAGAGACTATATAAGTGCCGCACTGTTTCAAAAAAAAAAGGTTGTTGTGAGTGTTGTTGATAGTGAGTTGGAAAGTAAAAAGTTGAGAGTGAAAAGGCGATTGTATGCAGTTGTTGATGTGTGCTGAATAAAAGTGGAAAACTTCATACGAAGACTTTGCCTTGTTGCTGCTGAGTGAGCAGGCTGCGTGGATAAACGAATCAGTTACACCTATCAGGATTTCAAGCATCGGGGATGAATCAGATACTGATAGAAAAACACCAACATCGAATCGAGTGTAACAGTGTGCCATAGATACAGATGGCTATTTACGGCTGTGTTTCCAGCTCGTCAATATATCGGCTGGGTTTGCTGAAAATCAAGAGGCTGATTTTTGTTTTCCAAAGCATAAAATAAACGCTTGAATGAAATCCTCATTTAAAAAAAATTATTTAAAAAAAGAAAATAGAAAGAAAGAAAATAATACAATAAAAAAAAAAGACATTGTCATGCGAAAAATCTATCCACAAATTGGCTGGTTGGCAGCAGAAATGGGACCAAACTCTCACTCACCACACTTAACGGCAGCAACCTCCAATACTATCAAAAATAAACTAACCATTTCATCACCCAATGTATGAAAAAAATTAAGTAAATCTTTGTGTTTGACTGCTTTATTTCAGCTTTATCCCCAAGGGGGTGGTGGTAGGGTGGTGGTGGAGGTGGTGGTGGGATGGGATGAGGTTTAAGCTAATACAATAAACATTTATAACGGTACAGTGTCAATGGCGCGCAAACGGACGATTTTACATAAATAAAATCACCAATAAGCATAGGGGGTAGAGCAATCTCCAACCTTCGTTTTGCGGATGACATTGTTGGACTGGCTGGAGAAAAACACAAACTTGAACAGCTGGTACAGAGGCTTGACACGACCTCCATATCTTATAGCCTATGGAATGGAAATAATGCAGAGAAAACCAACATGATGACAAACAAAACCAATGGCATCAAAACGGACATCAAAGTCCAAGGCCAATCCCTCAACACAATGCATAGCTTCAAATATTAAGGAGCCATTGTGTCAGACAATGGGTCCTGACAGGAAGTACTTCCCAGGATCGCACAAAGAACTGCTGCCCTGGCAACGTTGAAGCCCATTTGGAAAGACAAGACCATCAGTCTACATTCCAAGGTAAGGCTGCTGCGCTCCCTTGTCATCTCCATCTTCCTTTACACTTGCGAAACATGGACACTCACAGAAGATATACAACGAATAATACAAAGCATGGAGATGAGGTGCTACAGAAGACGTCTGGGCATTTCCTATACCCAGCACATCACCAACGACAAAGTCTGACAGACCATCACATAAGCCATTGGACAACACGATGACCTGCTCACAGTGGTGAAGAGACGGAGACTCCGATGGTATGGCCACGTCGCCAGGTCATCAGGCCTTGCAAAGATCATCCTGCAAGGCACAATGTAAGGAGGTAGAAGAAGAGGTAGACCGAAAAAGAGATGGGAGGGAGACATTCGAGAATGTACTGGCTTGACACTGAGCGAAGCCATGAGGGTTGCTGTGGACAGAGAAAGATGGAGTACGCTGGTTCAACAATCACCTGTGGTGCCCCAACGACCTCCGACTTACGGGATAGGTCATAGATTATATTATTTCAATCTTTCGTACGTACATTCACACAAATAATATTACACAGCATATATTATTTCAATCTTTCGTACGTACATTCACACAAATAATAATATTAGACAGCATATAATTATTATTTCAATCTTTCGTACGTACAGTAACACAAATAATAATATTACACAGCACATATTATTTAAATCTTTCGTACGTACATTCACACAAAAAATAATATGACACAACATATATTATTTCAAGCGTTCGCGCATACATTCACACAAATAATATTACACAGCATATATCATTTTTAAGCGTTCGTACATATACATTCATACGAATAATCATGTACACAGTGAACAGGAACATAGTATTCAGAACACACAAGTGAAGAAATTCCCAAGAGTCTGCTATAAAACGTATGGAGCAGAGAGAGAGAGAGAGAGAGAGAGAGAGAGAGAGAGAGAGAGAGAGAGAGAGAGAGAGAGAGAGAGAGAGAGAGAGAGAGAGAGACAGACAGACAGACAGACAGAGAAAGAGAGAGAGAGAGAGAGAGAGAGAGAGAGAGAGAGAGAGAGAGAGAGAGAGAGAGAGAGAGAGAGAGAGAACTATCTAATCTTTCAAAGCTAGACAGAGGACGCGAGAGAATAGTCCCGAGGGAGCGGTCTGTTCTGCTGGCGTATTAAAAGAAGGAGGTATCATTATAGCGTGCGGACGCTAATTAGCGGAGTAAGTTGGACAGCGAGCCAGAAGGTAAAAAGCCTGTGACAGCACAGCCAGATTTGCGACAAACAGGCACGAAAGGTTGGCAGCACGTGCAGCAATGCACACAACTCTTTTTACTCAAAACAAACTGCATTACACTTTTTAAAAAAAGTAATGTTAGAGGATCGGTTCGCTCTCTGTGCACGACCGAACCATTCTTAAAACGTAGATTCGCGCCCACGTTAATCGTTGGAGGAAGGAAAACCGGAAGACGTGAGGGGTCATTTTACACATTGTATTCCAGTGTTGTAAAATCAATACGTGTCAGGCTCTTTACCAAAGTCAGGCGCGCGTACCCTTCACATACTGTTTACTTAGCTGATAGTAGAGCAGTTCAAAGTGGTAGAGGTAGTAGCAAAGGAGAGCAGGGGAGAAAGGGGACTGACGCGCCCACACACTCACACCCATAGAGAGCGTACTGACTCAAGCACTATTGCCATCAAATGCTGACATCACCTAAGTGAATAGTGTACAACGTATAAACCAGTGCAATGAGCTCTACTCACTAAACTGCAGGAACGTGTTTCTGTTCAGTTGTGATACACTCAATAAAGTACCGTGCAATACGCTCAGAGGTCGTCGAATAAACAGTGAAGGCACGATTTAGACAGATGTTTTCGAAATAGCTAAAATCAAGCAACTTTCATAACTTTCACGGGATAAAAGCTTTCAAACAAAACAGTCCCAAAGCTCTGGAATCCTCTGCCGGTGCCTCTGGAGAATGCTGAAATTGCTACAATTTTCAAGAAAAGACTGAAGATGAATATTTTCCTCTTCTTTTTGCCACGCACCGCTCTATGATAAAAGCTTTCAACAAAACAGTCCCAAAGCTCTGGAATCCTCTGCCGGTGCCTCTGACGAATGCTGAAATTGCTACAATTTTCAAGAAAAGACTGAAGATGAATATTTTCCTCTTCATTTTATTATTATTATTGTGTGTGTGTGTGTGTGTGTGTGTGTGTGTGTGTGTGTGTCCTTGTTTACACAGTGGACAAAACAGTGAACATCTACATAACTTGCCTACTTGTTTTGACGTCAGAACAATGATCCGTTAGGGTTAGGGCTGGGTTAGGGTTAGGGTTAGGGTTTGGGTTAGGGTTAGGGTTCGAACACTGCAAAGTACTTAAAAATGAAGACGAAATATGACCCATTGTCAGCACAACGTATGTGGCGTTTCGGGAAAGTCATGATAATACTGTGTAACCTCGGCTCTGTGTGTGTGTGGGTGTGGGTGTGTGTGTGCGTGTGTGCGCGCGCGCGCGTGCCTCAGATTAATTCCCTTTTTGCCACGCACCGCTCTAACTCTCGGTCTATTTCGTTTACCCCTTACCCCACCACATTTTTCGTGGTCCTCATTCGGCTCTTAGCAGTCCGCTGGACCCTATAAACAGTGAATATCTTTCCATCTACCAGACTTTCGCTGTCATATTGTTTTCATTTCCCTCTACTCTAATTAGGCGCGACGAGCATGCTTGGGGATGGATACCTGTGCGTTAGAGTGGACATCATCATCAGCAGCATCACCATCATCATCACCATCATAATCTTCTTCATCAACATCATCATCACCACCATCCTCCTCCTCCTCCTCCTCATCATTCATCATCATCATCATGATGCCAGATTTACTGTTTATTGTGAGGTTACGCACACAATAACAACTAATATTGATAGATGTGAGAAAGATGGGTTGGGTAGTTACAAACATCACCGTCTGATCAATTACGCACATAAAATCTCTTTATTAAAAAAAAAAAGCTTCTTTATTGTTAAAAAAAAAATTTATTGACAATGGCGACACAAAATTCCCTCAACCCCCCCCCCCCCCCCCCCCTCGGCCCCCTAAGCACCTTCTATTTCAAAGGATTATGAAACGTACAGAGCTTGTTTTATGTGCTACTGGGCGTCAGTGCAGCAGATGTTGCAAGCTGATTTATCGGCGGCAAGACAGGGCATCGATCTTACTTTGCGCGAGCGGCTGTGATAGGTTATAATACACATGCTGCAAGTGACATATTCATTTTCTGCATTGGGCTCACGGCATCCCTCCTACTTGCTAGAGTTTTGTTTCCTCAATATTATTAATACAACACGCTTTGAATAGTGTAACAAAATACGTCTCTTCATATTCTTTCCAATATGTTTTGAAATATCTCACGGTGGAAAACAAGTTTGTTTACAGGACTAGATTGTGAGTAAATCTTACATTAATATTGCGATTCCGAACGGAACTACGTGAATAAAACACAGGGCAAAATAGAACATAAAAAAGCATTAATCATTAACACCTATTATTTTAAAAATGACACACGGACATAATAAACGTGACCAACTGCTAGATTGCGTAAACTGATGATGATGATGGTGATGACGAGGAGGAGGAGGAAGAAGAGGACGTTGATGATGATGATGATGACGATGATGATGATGTCGACGTGGAAGGTGATGGAGTTAAAGACGAAGGAAATGGAAATAGAAATATGCTGTTGCTGTTATTGATGGTGATGACGACTGTGATATCGATAAAGAAAATCAGTGGTTGATGAGGATGAAGGTGGCTACAGTGCTATTTATAATGCTGGAAAATAATTAATCGTCAACAGTTCACATGTATTTTATGTTATAATCTTTTTATTATGATCATCAATATTTACAAAACTAGTAATCCAACAACCTCGCATTTGTTACACGAAAAAAAAATAATAAGGAGGAGGAGAAGAAGAACAGCAACAAAAACAAGAAGAACAAGAAGAAGAACCACAAAAAGGTGGTGTTGTTTTTTTTTTCAGAAGAAGAAGAAGAATGTTTTGCAGAAGAAGAAATTTAAGTGGAATATTAAGAAGATAAAGAAGGAGAACAATAAAAAGAAGAAGAAGAAGAAGAAGAAGAAAAAGAAGAAGAAGAAGATGATGATGATGATGATGATGATGATGATGATGATGACATAACACGGATTCATTATTAGAATGACATATATAAAAAGATCGTCTTTACCTGGATAGTCGGCCATAGCAGACATCAACCGCACATGAAACATAAGAACAAACATTTGTTCATGAGCTTTAGCAACCACATGACAAGACAATGAATAAGCTCGAAGAAGACAACGACGACTACAAAGTTTTTCAATTCAATATTGTATTGTAACGAATGTTCACACTGATGTGATTTTAAGCAACACAGTGTTTCTCACGCATGGACACACAAATCTACTATACACAAATCTACTATACACACATCCACTATACACACATCCACTATACACAAATCTAGCACTTTAAAGCTGAACTTTAACCATAGGGAGTAACACTACAACACAGGTTTACCAGCTACAGACGTGTAAATTATATGGGCAATATCTATTATTAAAGGGAATAAATACAGAGGACTGCTGGCATTCAAAAGTTGCAATAATAAGAAACACATTATGTGCACAAGCCAACGCAATGCTAATTTCCACAACAAGACAAAACGACTCGATGCACATTTTTGAGCTAAGCTCTTCTTCAGGCGGAAAAAGAGAAAACAATACTATGGCGGCCTACTAGCGCCAAAACCTGATAATTACAATTATCATGTGATAATTGCAAATATCATGGGATAATTACAATTATCAAGAGATAATTACAATTATCATTGAAAATTACAAATATGTTCGTGTGATCATGTTTAATTTTCAGTTTTGGCTCTATTAATCCGCCTGGAAATGCGCCCAAACTGAAAATTGTACTTATCACATAATAATTACAATTTGTACTTGATAATTATAATTTTCACGTGAGCATGCTTAATTCTGGCAAGGCGGCTTACTAGCGTCAAAACCTGCAAAACTTACATGTATCAGTGATAATTGTAATTAACACGTGTTTTGTGTAATTCACAGAGATACCGGTAATTCACAGTGTTAATTACTAATTTTCATGTTTGGCCACGCTTTACTAGGGCCAAAACCCCAGACGTGCTGGGAACAGTGCCGCTGCCGCGCATGCGCATCGCGTATCGGGCCGCGCATGCTCATCTTGATATTTATAATTTTCAGTGATAATTGTAATTATCTCTTGATAATTGTAATTATCTCTTAATAATTATAATTATCTCATGATATTTGTAATTATCAGGTTTTGGCGCTAGGAAAGCGTGGCAAATACTGATAATTATTAATTAACACTGCGGATTACCGATATCTATGTAAATTACACAGTACACGTGATAATTTTAAGTATCTCGTGATAATGGTAACTCTCGGTTTTGGCGCTAGTAGGCCGTCATACAATACAATACTTCCCAACTATTTGCAATGTGTGGGTTTGTCTTGTGTTGGTCGAAATTACAATTCCTTTGGCTTGTGTTCATATTTTATCTCATTAATATCTATTATTGCTGGGTCAATGGATATTTTGAAAATTTACAATGAGGATTCCACCTATTTTTCGGTCTTCCTCTTCTTCTACCTCCAGGCACAGTGCAAGGAGGTAGAGGAAGAGGGAGACCGAAAAAGAGGTGGGAGGACAACATTCGAGAATGGACTGGTTTGACACTGAGCGAAGCCATGAGGGTTGCTGAGGACAGGGAAAGATGGAGTACGCTGGTTAAACGATCATCTGTGGTGCCCCTACGACCTCCGAGTTATAGGATAGGATAGGACAATGAGGACAATAAAGAAAGAAAAAATAACACATTCTCCTGTTTCCCCTTCTACAAAGTGACAAGAATTAAAACAAAAGAAGTGACAAGAAAGAAAGAAGCTACTGACAGAGAAATATGCAAAGCTAAAAAATATTAACAAAGGAATGCCATGGAATGATGGGACACGAGTTCATCATAAGTATCTGTACACCAAACACCATCAAACTCAAAATCGGTAACGCAGGCTTAGGTTAAAACATTTACGACAGTGACCTTGACCCTTTGAAGAAGAGCAAATACGATAGCAGAAAAAAAGCTGTTCCACAAACGTTGGCAATGTTCAAAAGAAGTTTGAACAAAATCTAATTAATGGGTTTTGAGATAGGGCATGCAAAAAAAAACAAACAACAACAACAACAAAAAAACACACTTAAAAACGACCGAAAGACAGACGCGACATTTGACTTGTTGTGATTTCCGACGAAATCAAAATATTCCGAGATAATTTTATTAATGTAATCGTTCTCATGCAGCGCTTTTCCAGCTCAAGAGCCGCTCAAGGCGCTGGCCGATGACAGGATCTGACACGAGGCGCTCACAATGACTCAAGTATGTGATGAAAGTTATATGAATGAATATATTAATCTTTTTATTGTAGTTTTAAAATCTTTTCGTATCGCAACTATATTAGACTTTGCTATTAATGTGTGTAAGATGGAGTAAGATGATTTTTGCCACAGGATGCAACAATGCAACAATGACTGACATTTGTGACGATCAGTTTTTTTAATATATAGGGAACGATGTGCACTTTTAAATAATATTTAATTATGAAATGTGATAGAGATGTGTAACACATGTCAGTTGTAACTGTTATTCTGAAGAGTTAAAGAGTGAATGTTGTGTATATATTTTGGTCGTAATTGCACGTGGCTTGGTTTTAATCCATCAACAAATCATGTCTCCATTTTTCATGTTGGACATAATGAAGTAGTAAATCATGTCTCCATTTTTCATGTTGGAGATAATGAAGTAACAAATCACGTCTCCATTTTTCATGTTGGACATAATGAAGTAGTAAATCATGTCTCCATTTTTCATGTTGGACATAATGAAGTAGTAAATCATGTCTCCATTTTTCATGTTGGACATAATGAAGTAGTAAATCATGTCTCCATTTTTCATGTTGGACATAATGAAGTAGTCTTTAATCTTGAAAGCTACTTAGACAAAGGGAGAAAGACAATGGGAAAGAGAGAGAGAGAGAGAGACAGAGATGAAGACATAGAGAGAGACATATAGGGGAGGGGGAGGGGAAGAGAAGCGTAAGGGCAGAAGGAGAGAACCAGAGGGGATTGTGGGAAGAGATGAAAGAAAAAAAACATAACAAGTGAAAGAAAGACAGAGAAACCCAAGCGCGAGAACAAAGATAAAAAGAACCAAAGAAAAAGGCAGGAAGCAAAGAAAGAAAGAACGGAGGAGCCAGCGACTGGAACGTTTCAATAACTTTGCGCAAAATGACAGACCAGGATTGGGAAATGACCGAATCGCTGAACCGATCAACCGAGAGCAGGCCAAGGAGATCGCAGCCTCAAAATAGAATACTTGAAGTGCATGTCAGATGAGAGAAGGAGAGATAAGATAAGATAAAAGAACAATTTTATTTTGCAAGGATAAAAGAGTAAGCGCTGGGTGCACTTTTTTTTAAACATATTGCCCTTGGGGTTTATGACAATAACTATTAACTACAACAAATTAATGTAACAACATTAATATCATGGAACAATAACAAATAACCAAGGTAATCATTAGACAGTATCATTTTCAAACATTTTCGTGGTTAATATCCATTAACAACAATTATTGTTCATTTATATTTGTGTGTGTTTTAAGAGATGTGTTTTAACTTATGTAAATTTAGATGCTGGAGTGTGGATGTCTTCAGGAAGGTTATTCCACAAAGAGCAATTTGTACATACCCCCCCCCCAAAAAAAAAAAATAAATAAATAAATAAATAAAATAAAATGAAATAAAATAAAAAAAAATAAAAAAAAATGAAAAAAAACATATATATATATATATATATATATATATATATATATATATATATATATATATATATATATATATATATATATATATATATATATATATATATATATATATATATATATATATAGGTATTCAGCACGTCAAAGCGTTGGCGAGGAAAAATAGGCCGCACTGTCCCATTGGAAGAAGGAGAGTCTAATCAGCTGTGTCATCTGAAAAATGGCATCTACATCCCATCCCCACCGCTGCGATCTTCCACTCAACGCTTCCCATAATCTTGTTTGCTAACAAGCGCTAGGGGCAGAGCTGTCACGAAAGATACAGAAGACAAAGCAGGGTGTGTGGTACGTTCACAAGAAGAACGCTCTCTCGCCCTAAAAGCACGGATCGAATTACAAAAGCAATACCACAATGGCATGCCTATGGCACGCAAGGAGCTGGAATTTCAGAAGTAGTTGAATGGTAAATGATCAAGTCGTCTGCTTGTAGATTGAAGCATTTTGGGTGTCCAAAGCTGGCGTAGTGGTCCTGCAGGTACAGGCAGAAATGCGTCTACATGTTAAAGGGGCCCACTCTGACCAAAGATCCTTTAAACATTCAAAGTGAGTGTCACGCACTAGAAAGAATTAAACTTCCAACCAAAAAATATCCCCTCCGAATTTTTAGCTACGTTTTAAATGAATAAATTCCGTAGTGTGCCTGCCTATTAATAGCAACAGTCGTTGCTAGTCAGCTAAAATCCTTGAGCTAAAAATAGCAGTACCAAAGCCGGTAAGACCAAGAACCCGTTTTTTTAAAAAAAAGCACGTAAGATATGTCGTTTTAGGGTGATGAAAAAATAGACCCTACCCTTCACTAGACATCAAAAGCGCATTCCTCAAACCGCGTGCTTTACCCACAAATACAGTCAACGGTAACACGGCTATTGGTTCGACGTTTCTTTAAAACAAGGGAAATCACTCCCTGTCAGAAGTCAAAGAAAATTTAAACTGTAGCGGTTGGTTTCAGCAAGGAAAGCCCCCTTTATCATTGTGTAATGTCATAACAAAGCCCACCTTATCGTTGTGTAATATCATAACAAAGCCCACCTTATCGTTGTGTAATGTCATAACAAAGCCCACATTTTCATTGTGTAATGTCATAACAAAGCCCACATTATCATTGTGTAATGTCATAACAAAGCCCGCATTATCATTGTGTAATGTCATAACAAAGCCCACATTATCATTGTGTAATGTCATAACAAAGCCCACTTTATCATTGTGTAATGTCATAACAAAGCCCACTTTATCATTGTGTAATGTCATAACAAAGCCCACATTATCACTGTGTAATGTCATAACAAAGCCCACCTTATCGTTGTGTAATATCATAACAAAGCCCACCTTATCGTTGTGTAATATCATAACAAAGCCCACCTTATCGTTGTGTAATGTCATAACAAAGCCCACATTATCATTGTGTAATGTCATAACAAAGCCCACATTATCATTGTGTAATGTCATAACATAGCCCACATTATCATTGTGTAATGTCATAACAAAGCCACATTATCATTGTGTAATGTCATAACAAAGCCCACTTTATCATTGTGTAATGTCATAACAAAGCCCACTTTACCATTGTGTAATGTAATAACAAAGCCCACATTATTATTGTGTATGTCACGTGGGGTTTATGGGCTCTGCACAATGGAATTATGGACCCTCACGTTTATTCGGTGGGAACTGCTAGTAAGTCACCCTATGAATTACTTTAATAAATTTATTTGTTTAGCTCGTTCTGTGTTAAGGTTGGGGTACAGAAATAGATAGAAAAATGGTAAAAGATTACTGTCACACTAGCTTTCACACGGCTATGAATCATATGTAGTCCAGCCACTTGATAACAGTTAAAATCACACATTTATTTCTTCTACTCTATACAAGATTCTCTAAGTACTAATCTAACTTAAAAAGTCTCTTTCAATGCTAAGAGTTCGATCGCTGATAGTCTAGGCAGCTGTTATATCTTCCTCGGGCACTTGCTATAATATTTCATGTAGATTTGGACTACTGTGGTCCGTTTTACAGTTTCTGAAGAGTTGGACTACTGTGGTCCTGTTATGATCAGTTTAAGTGCACCTTGGCGTGTTCACTTAATTGCTAGATGGAGCGTGCGAAGTCCTTCTGTGAGGTAGCTTCTGGTCCACCTGGGTAGTTGTGTAGTTGGGTTCCCTTGCCACGCTGTGGGGTCTTGTAGGGGGTTTTTCAAGGTAGCTCTTTCCGGCTTGTGCGGCAGAGTCTCCTCAACCAACTAGTCGTTTCTGTGGAGTGGGGTGCACAGGATAGCTCGGGATAGCTCGGGATAGCTCGCCTGCTCGTCTGTAATATAAGAGACGAAATTCTGCACAACCCTGAATAATCGGTTTGTGCAGAGCGTCTCACTGAAAGCCAAGTAGCCCTCAGTGATAGCTCCACATCTCTATACATAAGCGACGAACATTCTGCTACTTCCGGGTTCCACTGGAATCTCAACTCTAAATTCCTATACATACATAAATATCAATCGTGTCTAACTATACACATACAGAATTAATAATAATATAAACATTCAGTGGTACAGCCACTGGTCTGCAAACATACATATAAGTTAAACAACAGTGGTTCCGTATGGTATACAACATGGCGGCGCAACCGGTCGTGTTGAACCTCGTGGACGGCTCTTCCACGTGGTACGGCAAATTCGGATTAACAATTCACATTTATGCATAGCAAATTCTTCAAACATAATTTCAACAATAATACAAATATATCACGATGAAACAGAAGGGTGTTCATTTACCTGTTTGACAAGTTCAGGCCCGTGTTGACTGAATAGAATTCTGAGATTCTAAGTCCTGCTTCCTGGTCTATGAGTGAAGATAGTTCTCTGCTAGCTAAGGAGATGTTACTTCTTCCTCGTCTCACACACGACTGATTCAAACTGTGTTAGGCTCTGACACAGTCAAAACTGCTCTACCCACTGAGCCTGCTCTGATTGGTTAAAACGGTCCGATTCAAAGCTCAAGTGCTGACTCACTGCTATGTGGGTGGCTCGCTCGCTGTGTGTGGTCTGCTGTGTAATTTAATTGCTGCTGTGTAATATACTGACTCTCTCTAATGTTACCATTACTACACATGGCTAAATAGTCAATGAGCAGAGTTAATACTAGCCAGTTCGTGACAGTGTAATGTCATAACAAAGCCCACATTATCATTGTGTAATGTCATAACAAAGCCCACATTATCATTGTGTAATGTAAATAACAAAGCCCACCTTACATTGTGTAATGTCATAACAAAGCCCACCTTATCATTGTGTAATGTCATAACAAAGCCCACATTATCATTGTGTAATGTCATAACAAAGCCCACCTTATCATTGTGTAATATCATAACAAAGCCCACGGTATCATTGTGTAATGTCATAACAAAGCCCACGGTATCATTGTGTAATGTCATAACAAAGCCCACGTTATTATTGTGTAATTTCATAACAATGCCAATTTTAGAGTAAACCCCTTTTCGCCAAAAGTAAACAAAGCCATCGATTTTTTTTAAGTTGTAGCAGACGCAGTCATGAATGAACGACAGTCGACTTCGCAGAAGAAAACGAGAACGTCCTATTACACCAGGATGCTTCGTTTTCATTACAACCAGAAGAGGTAAAAATGGATTGAAACGGTCTCAAGAGAAACCCTGCAAAACTCTCCTGAAGGATGGGGCAGAGCCTCCGCGAATGGGGCATTTTCCCAAAGCGCTGAGTTGCCATCTTGAACTGAATTGAACTGACAGAAAAAGTGAAACAGCAAGAGATATGAGAAGGGCATTGCCACACAAAACCAACAACAACAAAACATAGACGAAGAAGGAGAAGAAGAAGAAGAAGAATACAACAACAACAACAATAATAATAATAATAATAATAATAATAATAATAATAATAATAATAATAATAATAATAATAATAATAATAATAATAATAAAGCACGAAGCGACGAGGGCAAGGAGATGGTCGAAGATGATCACTAACCTGAAAAAGTTGCCACTTAAAAAACGTAAAAGACCTTATGGATTCTATAACGGAAAGGATAAGGGGAATATTGTTTGACTTCGGACATGATAGTACGCCACAGCGCGTGACAGAGAGAACATAGCAGTTAGCTGATACTGATGGGACAACAGTAAGAACGAGTTCTTATATGTCAATGACGGACTATTTTGGGCAGATTAACAGAAGAAAGGGAAAATAAACGGCAAAACAAGGTTTTCTTTTGTTTTTGTCTCCAAATCTTCGACTTTATTAAAAAACAACAACAAACAAACAGAAGAAGAATCTTCTTCACTGTAAGAAGTTACAACATAACATGAATCACACACAGTTCGAATTAAGTGTTCAGGCAGATTAACATATAATGAATATAAAGCTTTTAGGTATTACACAAAAACTCTGTTCGTTCAATGACTCAAGTATGTGATAAAAGTAATATGAATGAATTTATTAATCTTTTCATTGTAGTTTTAAAATCTTTTCGTATCGCAACTATATTACACTTTGCTATTAGTGTGTGTAAGATGAAGTTATTGATTTTTGCCACAGGATGCAACAATGCAACAATGACTTACATTTGTGACGATAAGGTTTTAAAAAAAATATATATATGGGATCGATGTGCACTTTTAAATAGTATTTAATTATTAAATGTGATAGAGATGTGTAACACATGTCAGTTGTAACTGTTATTCTGAAGAGTTAAAGAGTGAATGTTGTGTATATATTTTGGTGGTAATTGCACGTGGCTTTGTTTTAATCCATCAGCAAATCATGTCTCCATTTTTCATGTGTGACATAATGAAGTAGTCTTCAATCTTGAAAGCTACTTAGACAAAGGGAGAAAGACAATGGGAAAGAGATAGAGAGACATAGAGGAAGACATAGAGGGAGACAGAGAGAGACAGATAGGGGAGGGGGAGGGGAGGAGAAGCGAAAGTGCAGAAGGAGAGAATCAGAGGGTGAGTGAGAGAGAGAAATGAGACAGACAGGTAGACATAAAGGGACAGAGAAAGTGACAGATACATTCAGCAAGTACATGGACAGAGAAAAAAGACAGAGAATGAGAGAGAGAGAGAGAGAGAGAGAGAGAGAGAGAGAGAGAGAGAGAGAGAGAGAGAGACGCAAACAGAAGAAGAAGAAGAAGAGAGAAGCAGACAGAGAGACAGAGCAACAGCGACAAGACAACGAGATGGAGAAACAAAGACGAACAGACCATAAGTAAGATTCAGAGAAAGTGGGTTAGAAAAAAACAAAATCGTCCCAATGTTTGCTCGGATCTAATGTAGACACGCTTTATTAAATCCTGTCTAATTTGAAATCTATGGTACAACGAGGAGTTCGCTGTTGGTCTCATGAGGGCTGAAACTCCCCGATTCCCTACTTTAATACTGGTCGTCTATCGTCTGCTCCGTGACGTCTTCCACCGCACTGCAGGGTAAAATGAAGTCAGCGAGTACGAAGACTATCAATACTGTATCGTGCATTACCCTGTTAATACTAATAATGGACAAGCGATTACATAGACCCACACACACAGGTCGTCACTCACGCACAAACTACACTCACAAACACATGTCGTCAGACACGCACACTCGCAATATCGTCACAAGCACAATACAATACGTCTTTATTAATCTCTATAAGAGAAATTACAAGTTTGACTGTGTCTGTAAAATCAATTAAGCAAAAACCATGCACACATTACAGATTCACATCACATGTTCACATCATACCATCACATACTAAGAAGAAGTCTAAAAACAATGCATTGTCTGTATAGGCCTAATAAGAGAAGTCTATACATACAACAACAAATTAATACCATACCCACGACACGCTATCACATACACATATCTATATACAGACGTCGTCGTCACACACCCTCACCCACACACAGACGTCGTCGTCACACACCCTCACCCACACACAGACGTCATCTTCACACACACCCACCCACACACACACACACACCTACACAGAGACGTCGTCCTCACACAATCTCGTTTACACACAGACGTCACTTACACACAGACGTCACTTACACACAGACGTCACTTACACACAGACGTCGTCGTCACACACCTTCACCAACACAAAGACGTCGTCTTCACACACACACACCTACACACAGACGTCGTCTTCACACACACACACACACACCAACACACAGACGTCGTCTTCACACACACACACCTACACACAGACGTCGTCGTCACACACCCTCACCTACACACAGACGTCGTCTTCACACACACACACACACAAATACACACACACACACACAAACGTCGTCATACATCCACACCTACACACAGACGTCGTATTCACACACACAAACACACACACACACAGATGTAGATTGTACCTTTGTGAAATTAGTACGAGTATGCTATGCTGCGTGTGCGTGTGTGTGTGTGTGGTGTGTGTGTAGATTTGGATGTGAAGCCTAACATTCTTAATAATTCTCATTTTACTTAATGCTGTTAAATTGTTTTAATGCTGTATTTTGTTTCTTCTGCAGGGTGTGTTTGACTCCATAACTTTATATGACTGATGAGTGATGTATGTTACTGTGTTTACCTATCCTTAAGTGCTGTATACATGTTATAGGCCAATGAAGTGTATAACACGATGAATGACTGTGCAAGAAAGGATGTATTTCACTGTCGCCATGCCACACCAAAATCCTTGTCACGTTTTTACTTGGTAAATAAATATTCTTATCTTATCTTATCTTATCTTATTGTGAAGTGTTACATATAACAGTGACCATTCATTGCAGAACATCGATGGGTATGATATGAGGTGATGGACGACGAAGACATGTACGAAACTGCAAAAGCCACTGGTATTAAACAACAACAACAACAACACCAACACAATTTTCTCTCTTTGCATTTAGGTCTGTCTTTTGCTTGACTGTCAATCCTGCTAGTCCTCTCTATAAAGAAGAAGAAGAAGAAAAAGAAGAAGAAGAAGAAGAAGAAGAAGAAGAAGAAGAAGAAGAAGAAGAAGAAGAAGAAGAAGAAGAAGAAGAAGAAGGAAAATCGATCAGCGAGGATTCCTCCTAAGGAACAGCAGGTACGGACAGCACCAGCCACACCATCACAGACCAACAGGATCGTCTTCTTCACATACCTCCACATGCATCTGGCACTGCCGTGTATTGTTAAAAGTTGTTTGTAGAAACAGCATGTCACAAGAAGAAGAAGAAGAAGAAAAAGAAGAAGAAGAAGAAGAAGAAAAAAAAGAAGAAGAAGAAGATGTGCATTGAGTACAGCATGAAATGAGTATGACGGTGACAGTGACTGGGGAAGGTAGACAGCCATTTTCCGTCCTCTGATTGTCACCGTCTTCATGACTGTGTCGCTGCTTCATCGATCGTAGCTGGTGTTGATTGTTTTTCTCCTCCTCCTTCTTCTTCCTCTTCTACTCTCATCCTCGGTTCCTCTCTCTGTCTTCTGCCCGTTTATCTTCTTGGTTTTCTTGTTGTATTCTTTTGGTCCTTCCAATTTATTTTCCACTTGCATCTCCTTCCTCTGTTTCGCTGTTGTCCTTAATCTTCTTCCTCATTATTTCTTCTTCTTCTTCTTCTTCTTCTTCTTCTTCTTCTTCTTCTTCTTCTTCTTCTTCTTCTTCTTCGTCTTCTTCGCCTTCTTCTTCGTCTTCTTCTTCTCATGCTGCAACTTTTTTCTTTATTGTTCACCGCTTCTCCTTTTTTGTCTTTTTTTTCTGTCTCTCAACCTTCTTCTAATACTTTCACTAGTTTTCTTTCTCTCGTTCTCTTTCTTCATTTTTTCTTTGATGATGATGATGATAACAATGATGATGATGACGACGATCATCATCATCATCATCATCATCATCATCATCATCATCATCATCATCATCATCATCATCATCATCATCATCATCATCATCATCATCTCTCTGCCCATCTCTCTGTCTCTGTCTGTCTGTCTATCTGGCTTTACTGATTCCTCGTGAATGAAGCAACAACAGACTTTATATTGCAGATAAAAGCAGTACGTCTGTTGTTGACGCCAATGACGATGATGGTGGTGCTGACGATGATGATGATGCGAATTCTCTAACAACATTTCGCCTTATTGGCTACGACGACGACGATGATGATACTGATATTAATGATGATACTATGGATGATGATGACGTCGTTGCTGCTGCCCTTCTCATTGCTGCTGTTGCTGTTGATGTGGCCCTTCAAGCTATTACATATAATGATGATGCTGATGCGCAGCCAACGAGATAGAAAATCCAGTGGCTAATGGTGGCAATGATGATGGTGATGATGATGATGATGATGACGATGATCCTGACTCGCGCTGCTGTTGATTATGAGGATGACGTGACCCTCTTCCCGTTATTGCTACTAATGATGATGTTAATGCGGCAGCCAAAGAAAGGGGGAAATCCTGCGACTGCAGAGCGGAGTAAGGCGATTAGTTGCCGGTCTCCAGAGAGAAACCCAACACTGGAGACTGGACGATGGTCACTCCTGTCCTCCAGCGCCTTGATGGCTCACTGGGGACTCCCCACACTCCACAGGATAATGACCACTTACCTTCCCTACAGCAGTACACAGAGGAAAGACGGACCGATATATACAAGAAGAAGAGGAAGAAGAAGAGGAAGAAGAAGAAGAAGAAGAAGAAGAAGAAGAACAACAACAACAACAACAACAACAAAAAGAAGAAGAAGAAGAACAAGAAGAAGAAAAATAACAAGAAGAGCGACAGAGACAGATTTAGATAGAAAGAGAGAAATAATAATAATAATAATAATAATAATAATAATAATAATAATAATAATAATAATAATAATAATAATAATAATAATAATAATAATAATAATAATGGATGCTATATGTATATAGAGAGACAGATACAGAGAGAATGGATGGGGGAGAGCAAAAAAAGAAAGGAATGGACAAACAAAAGAACTGGATATCACAAAACAACCGATGAGTGTCGAGTGGGTCACTGTAGTAGAAAGTAAAATCTTGCACCAGACCAATCTGCCATGCAATGTTGGACATCGCCTCAAATAATCACTGACAGCCGGGAGGTTTCACATGGCTCGATAACGATCCGGGTACCAGGGCACTATGAGATGGAAAATTATGGGGCCTAGCGTCGTTCATTCGTTCGTTCTTTCGTTATATGGTCGGTAGTGATTTAGGTGAGGTTTCTGACAACGGCCTGAGCACTGTTCACGATGTAGCATAGACCGGATCCATGACCAAATTCCACATGGACCGGCTAGCAAAGATGGCGTTATATCTGTGTAGTTCTATATTATTAGACCTGTATTAAAAACCTATGTCGATGATGTTAGTATGTGACAATCAAACGGCTTTGGCGATTATGGTAACAGTCTGAGAGCGTGTGTCGAGGGCGTGATAAAGTAATGGAAAGCAGTAGACTTCCTATCCGTTGCCGCCTACATGGGAATGTAGAACTGTAATTCATGGGAAACCAGACATATTAGAGCTGTACTTCATGGGAATGTCAGACACATTACTGCTATATCTCATAGTGCATAGCTGTATTTCATGGGAATGTTAAGAAAAATTATAGATGTATTTCATGGTGCAATGAAGACAAATTATATCGGTATTTCATGATGCAATTATATTTCAGATAATTATTGTATCGCTATATTTCAGTGTGAAAACATAAGCTCTTTTTTATCGCGCATTCTAGACAAATTATAGCGGCATATTATCGTGTAGGCCTATTCTATACATACTCTCAAAGTATTTCTCGTTCGCGTAAATCCTTAGTCCGGGCGTATTTCATACACATTATCCAGTATTTGATTTGGTGTATTCGCCACACATTATGGGTGTCCATGGGGTTGCTGTAAGCTCCTGTCCCGAGAGAGGTTAGAGAGGTGTCTGATGGTCCTGATTTGATTTGGCTTCCTCAGGCTGAAAGCTTGTCACTGATATCGACGTCATTTGCACTCCCCTGACTGAGAGAGTGAGAGAGAGAGAGAGAGAGAGAGAGAGAGAGAGAGAGAGAGAGAGAGACAGAGAGACAGAGAGACAGAGAGAAAAGACAGAGAGAGCGACAGAGAGAGACAGAGACAGAGAAATACAGAGAGAGACAGAGACAGACAGAGACATGCATGCAGACAGACAAGAGAGAGAGAGAGAGAGAGAGAGAGAGAGAGAGAGAGAAACAAAGAGACAGAATTTGAGGGAGAGACAGAGACAGACAGAAACACAGAGAGAGAGAGAAAGACAGAGAGAGGGAGAGACAGGAGAGGGGAAGGAAATGAGGGAGAGCGTGTGTGTGTGTGAGAGAGAGAGAGAGAGAGAGAGAGAGGGAGGGAGGGCGGGCGGGCAGGAGAGAGGATGAAATAAGAGCTAAAATAAAAGTAATAAGGACGTCCGCACACGTATCACCAATCAAAGCATGGACAACCTTTCAACGGCTATGAAACGCGCGATAATCAACGCTGAACGCACACTGCTTAGTTGAAACTGGCCGACATTTATGTCGCCTCTCCACCATTTCTACCGCTGGTCGAATAGCCTACCTATTATGCCGGGTGACGAAACGCAGTTAACCCCTCAAGTCTTTAAGTAAGACACCTTTTTCACTTGTGTTTTACATAAAAAATTTTTGTCTCCCTCACGCCTCTCCTTCTGTTTTCAGGTCGGGAAGGGGAAAAGCGATTACATAATACTTCAAGAAAACCTGCAATAATAATAATAATAATAATAATAATAATAATAATAATAATAATAATAATAATAATAAAAAGGTAAAGGTAGTCCCATAGCCTTGTGGCCGTAGGGGAGCGTGATGTTGGAGATCACACTTATCTTGGGCCAGCGTAATGAGGGTGATGCCCAACTCTCTCCCTCGCTGCTTTACCTTCCCCACCCTCAAGAGAGTAGGTACTCAATCACAGTTGAGTCAACTGGGGGCGTTGTTGTTTGTCGCTTCACACCTTAGCGGTCACCCATC
>CM072527.1:5358577-5458577 GCA_036898135.1 Oncomelania hupensis
GTGTGTTATTCTTAAGGTAGATCTAGCTGTCACTTCATTATTAGCACCATAACAATGTTGGAAGATCCTAAAAATTTAAAATGAACTTTCCCTGCAACCAACCCAAGCCCAATCCATCGGAAAACACTATCTTGGGCAGGCTAACAAATTATTTCTTCATTCCCCCCCCCCCCCTCTCTCTCTCTCTCTCTCTCTCTCTCTCTCTCTCTCTCTCTCTCTCTCTCTCTCTCTCTCTCTCTCTCTCTCTCTCTCTCTCTCCCCGTTGCCTCACACAATCATATTTTCCGGCACCACTTTCTTTAAGGTTCAAAAGCAGATTCAAACAATTACTAATTAATTAAAATGATGAAGTCAGACGCAATGGTATTTTAAAACAGAGAAATCGATGAAATTGAACTAGATCTGCAAGAATAAATACAAGAACAACGGAGCAAAAACATGCAATGACCCAGGATAGTGGAAATAGAATTATAGATGACGTCAGCAATAATGACGTCATCTCGTAGCTGACGTCAAAATGTTGTTTCCTCGCACTATTCACAAGTTTACGGGAAATGGTTAAATTCTAGAATGGTCTGAAAATATGAAATGGTTGGATTTACTTGGTGCAAGCCATTTCCGGTCTCAACAAAATCTGCCGTGATTCAAAGGAATTGTCCATCACTCTCTGAAGTAATTTATGTTCATGGCGACTTTAGCAAAAGCTGAAAAACGATGGAAACATGAAAATGACTATCTGTTCAATTAAAAAAATGGCACAAAGCGTCAAAGGTTTCTCATCCTGCTTCGGTGCCCTCATCGAAGTGGATTGATGACATGTCTTGCTGGACACCTGTCACATATCCCAACATCTTCAACTATCTCGTTTTATTCGAGGGCGTTGACGGTGAACAGATGGAGAATTATAAATGACTAGAATCTTATAGTGTGAAAGATGCACGATTAGATCACACAATTCGGTCCATGCACTTTAATCTGAAGACTTATCGCACGAAGCAACCGATGGCACGTTAAAATTAGTTTCATATTGCGGAAGTCGGTTTTCGCTGCGGCTCGCTCATAGGCCTCGATCTTTGCTTGTTTTGTTCATAACAACTGCTTGTGCAGTTGAAATGGTGGCTCACACGTACATTATTTCCTCGTGAGAGGTCTGTGATCAAAACATTCTCGTCCTAATGCTTCTTGTAGCTTTTTTCTATTGTTTCTGCAGCCTTTAATAGCACAATGAGCACCAGAGCCGTCTGTGTAACTTCCTTGTACAGTAGACATGTTCTATATAACCGGAAGTTGGTTGCACTCGTCTTCAAATAAAGTCAAAATGGCGGACTCTATTCATAACCATTTGGGAATGAATATAATCATGAATAAAGCGCATATAATGGGCTCAAAGAGTACTCAAGGTGTTTGGCCCCACAGCGGTCCGTGGCGGTAGACCGGGAGCAGAATGCAGCAATTTGATGTCTTGTGGATTCTTTCTAGGATAAAATGCTTCCTTAGAATTAAAATGGGATTTGTATATCGGATAATGTAAGTGTTGAAATAAGTTCAAACATGGCCAAAGTGTAGCAAACTTGACCAGTTCCAAAGACAGTTGCAGTTTTGATCTTCATTTCGAACAGCGCCTTCAGTAACTCCTTCATATGATAGTATAAACCGAGGTCAGCCCGTGCACGCACGCATTACATCGCAGGGACTTTACAGATCCTGACGCTCATGTCCTGGACGGGAGAGTGCCTGCTACACAAATACACCCAGCACGCACTAAGCCTTTTCTCCTCCATGCCGGGTCGCCCAGGATTATGCTCAGTCGTCTGGGCGTCAGACTATGCGCCCAATGGCTGCAAGTGGGCGCCTCGGGGGCGGGATCCTTTATTGACCAGCGCCTTGTGCGGCTCTGGAGCTGGAAAAGCGCTACATCAGAACGAATAAATAAATAAATAAACATTTTAATTCGCTACAAGTACTTCTACTTCTTCTATCCTATCCTATCCTATTCCGTAACTCGGAGGTCGTAGGGGCACCATAGATGATCGTTTAATCTACTTCTTCTAACTCCAACTAATGCAGAGAACTCTAGAAGCGCATCGGCAGCAAGCTAGCGATGTGTCGTCACGACATAGAACGATGAAGAATTATATGATGATGTGTTGATGTTGATGTCTTGTACAGGGCGATCTTCCACGTCGGTAGACATGCTCACGCAAGGGATTGTCATTGTGGGTGGGAAGTGACCCCAAAATAAAGCGAAGTATACCGCTATAGGAACTACATTGAAAACTACACAGCTTAGCTGAGGACAATGTCTGTCTTGGATTCCAAAATCCACATTTCGTGAGGAGGCTCGCGCCCTTATCCATCGGCGCGATCGCGATGAGAGAAAGGCATGCGACTCAGGTTTCATGGTCTCGCACCACCATCGCCCTTCTCCCGTAGCGGCGTGCACGTGCTGATGAATAAGTTTCTAGGTAGTCGGTACAATGGGCCGAGGCTTCCTTTGCGTGCTACTGCCGCTAATGATGATATCATCCAGAAAGATACGGAGATAATACGCCATTTGAAGGAGAAATAGCACTAAACAAGGAACAACACGTGGGTGTACAGTATGACACACACAGGATATCTGGCAGACGGGAATAACCATCATAGGGAATAAGGGGGTTTGGAGCTAAAATCAACCATGAACCACAAGAGCAATCACACTGCCAAGATGGGCAGTGACAAATGACCAAGCTTTTATTTTGTCCACGGCGGCATTGGAACATGTATCATTGGGGTGCCAGAGAAACGATCTACAACTGAGCTACGTACATGTCTGGGAGAATCAGCGTAAGCACGAGAGACCAAACAGAACGTCTCTATACACAGTGCTAGCCCTCAGCCTGCAGAGCAACATTGTGCAGACACCCCCAGTGGCCCAACACACCGGCAAACGAACGAGGTGGAGAAAAATTATTCTTCACAAGTGTTGGCTTAATCGAACCCATCTCTTTTGGCCCAACGCATTTGCTTCGCTCCGACGTTTTCCCGTCTCAGTGCGCTTAGTTTCACCAAACTGTGGAACTAAAAATGATTGGCAAAGATCATGCAAATAATTCGTCTCGTAGGGAAACCGTTCAGTTTACCTCCAAGTGCACTTAGTGTTCCGATATTTATTCCGTTTAATTATTTATTTCATCGTTCTTATATAGCGCGTCTCCAGCTCCAGAACTGCTCAAGGCGCTGGCCGATACAGGATCTAACTCAACCCCCCCCCCCCCCCCTCACCAATTGCGGCCTTTGCGCGCATTGTCTGACGCCCAGACAACTGGAGACAATGCGAGAGGAGTGGATGTCCTAAGTTGTACAAAGTTGTTTCAGTGTGCACGTCGCGAGTGCTACTCCGTCCTGATTGGCTGTCACGAGTGCACAGTAACCCGTATGTTTGTTGCGTCACTCAGTACCCAACGTGGAAGTCCCCTAGGGGCCCAGAGAAGGTAATTTTGTTTTGTCTTTTTTTCAAGCCAAAAGGATTGATCTTCTCTATGAGCTAACAATCACTACAACGGAACTGTTTATGGTGCACACACGACCCACGGTTTATCCTTTGACAACCAATGAAAAGTCTTTTGTTTTTGAGGAAGAAAAAAAGAAGAAGCGAATTTGTTGTAGAATTTTGGTATGCTCTTTAGGTTATTTAAAAACAATAACAAAATCAGCTACAGAAAAACAAAACAAAAATGTCTTTATTCATTTATCTTATCCTCTCAAACACAAATCTAACCGTCAGGCGAGCGTTTTGTAGGGATGTATTGTCTTGTTCTGTTATGTGTGGTCTGCCTGATGAAGAGCTGACCTCAAAACTTGGCATTGCATTGTTCTGTTTTCTCTTTATCCAAATAAGTTTCCTTTTTGAAGTTTTTAATTATCCATCTGGTTTTTTTTAAAATAATATTAACATTTCTGTGTCCAAAAAGTACTTGCCTGCAAAAACAAACACGTTATGCTGTGGTACTTTCGAATTCTCTCTCTCTCTCTCTCTCTCTCTCTCTCTCTCTCTCTCTCTCTCTCTCTCTCTCTCTCTCTCTCTCTCTCTCTCTCTCGTCCAAAACGAACTGTTTTTCCGTGTCCCTCCAAAATCTATGGTGTGTAATCTTCACAGATCTATTTTTTGTCTGCCCATTTTTTCGTCTACGATATAACTTTTTCTTTCTTTCTTTCTTTCTTTCTTTCTTTCTTTCTTTCTTTCTTTCTTTCTTTCTTTCTTTCTTTCTTTCTTCTTCTTCTTCTTCTTCTCCTTCTTCTTCTCTCTCTCTCTCTCTCTCTCTCTCTCTCCCTCCCTCCATCCCTCCCTCTCTCTACCCCCGAAAGAAAAGTGGGTCATCCTTACAGATTTTGTTGTTCAGCCTGCGTCATCTCTGCAACGGTCTTGTCATCCTGTTGAATAAAACCCTCCATCGGGTGAATGGAACTATTGATATCCACCTTTTCAAATTCAAACACTGCACAAACTCTAGAGTATTGCAGCGAGGGGGTGAGGGGGAGTTTTGTTTGTGAAGACCTGGCAAACAAAGTCCTGAATATCCAGCACTCAACAAACGTCAACGCAGGGCGGCTCAGTCGGTAGAACACTATCCTAGGGGACAGAAGAACAGCTATGGTTCGATTCCCGATGGCGACATCATAATCATCATGAGCGGCGTCATCATCATTCAGGATAGCGCTAACCTCCATCATCATCATCATCATCATCATCATCATCATCATCATCATCATCATCCAAGAAAAAGCAAACGTCGATATATGTGTACATTAGTTAGTTATTCATTGCTTACAGAGTCCAGCGGACTGCAAAGAGCCGAATCAGGACCACAAAATCAGGATCACAACGTCGTTGAAAGAGGACTTACCCTTGAGCCGTATAAAATATCTGAAACAACTCCAGGGTAACATTGAAGGCACTCCACCAGCCGGTCACTTTACAATAAAGGCATCCCACGCAGGGGACGCTGAGGCTATACTCTAATTTATCGACAACCCCCTCAAACAAACAAACAAAAAGCAATAATTAATAATAATTCGAACAAATGAAACCCATTAACTAAAACTTATATTCGATTTCACATATCTATAGCATTAATTCATTTCTTACTTAGTTAAACATTTACGAAGTATACACACATGTCACGCTGAATTCACGCATTCCGAACCTATCTAACCAATCCCGCCGAAGCCAAAGCGATAACCAATCACCGACCCTGCACACTTACAAATTCGGCAACCGATCCCTCCAGCTCACCCGACCAGACAAAAGTGGGCAAATTCATAACTCCTATTTCAAAGCATAGAGCTCAGAGATAACACAGAGAGTGACGCAAGGCTCATCATACTTTCTGTAAGGGTTAAGTCACGCCACACCATTACCTGTGTTACACGGTGGTTATTTTTATCAATGGTTGATTCAGCCCCGATGCTTGAATCTTGATAAGTGTAACTCAGATTCGTTTATCCACGCAACCTGTTCACTCAGCACCAACAAGGTAGGAATCGTCGTATGAAGTTTTTTCAACTTATTCAGCATGCATCCACAAATGCATACAATCACTTTTTGAAAATCACTTCAAAGATCAGCATCAAAAATCAGCATCAAAAATCAGCATAAAAAATCAGCATCAAAAATCATCACAAATCTCTATCAATCACTTTTTCCACTCAGACACAGTGCACCACTTTTACAGTCTCTCTATAATCGAGAGAAAGTTCGAACATTCCAGCATGACGCAATAACACCCAATCAAAATAAAACTCGTTACCGGAACTTTGCACTCTTACGTCATATAACCTTATTTATGTTAGAAGAATCTCTTAGCTATTACTAGATTTATCTAGATGCTTTGATCGATAGTAAACAAGTAATTCTAGAAAATTCTCAACAATATCGACCGACGAAAATTATAAACATAATCATTATACAAAGCTTCTCCTAGCAACAAAACAAAACCAAATCAAAGGTAAATATGCTCTGTTATTGCTCGCTTTGCAAAACAAAATAAGAGGATCTATCGTGCGCCTCTCAAACGTAACAATCTGTAACAAGATCTGGCAGAGTGGGGAGTGGCTTACACCATGGATCCAGTCGATTTTCATCACTCTTCCCAAAAAGGGTAATCTTCAGGAGTGCGAAAACTACCGCACCATCAGCCTTATAAGCCATCCCAGCAAAGTCCTCCTGAAAATAATACTCAACAGGTTGAAACCTAAAGCTGAACAAATCATAGCTGAAGAACAAGCAGGACTCAAGGCAGGGCGAAGTACTACTGAACAGATTTTAAACCTCAGACTAATCTGCGAGAAATACATAAAGCACCAACAACATCTATATTATGTGTTTGTAGACTTCAAGAAAGCTTTTGACCGAGTCTGGCATGCAGCTCTGTGAGCAACCATGAGAGTGTACATCAACCCTACAATCATTGAAATCACCAAAAGCCTGTTTGACTAGTGCAGTCCTCCACAACAACACCATCGAGAACTGGGTCAAAACAATCGGTGTGTGTCAAGGATGCATACTCTCTCTCACAACAATCTTCAACATCTTCCTAGAACGCATCATGTCAGATGCCCTTGCAGATCACGAAGGCACAGCATATGGGGTAGAGCAATCTCCAACCTTCGTTTTGTGGATGCATTCATGGATTGGCTGGAGAGGAACAAGAACTTGGAACAGCTGGTACAGAGGCTTGACACCACCTCCAGAACCTATGGAATAAAATAAGTGCCGAGAAGACCAAAATTATAATCAACAACACCAATGGCATCAACATGGACATCAAAGTCCAAGGCCAATCCCTTTACACAGTGCATAGCTTCAAATATTTAGGAGCTATTGTATCAGACAATGAATCCCGACAGGAAGTCCTCTCCAGATCGCACAAACAACTGCTGTCCTTTCCATTTGGAAAGACATGACCATCAGTCTACATTCCAAGGTAAGGCTACTGCGCTCCCTTGTCATCTCCATATTCCTATATGCTTACGAAACATGGACCCTCACAGCAGATCTACAACGAAGAATACAAAGCATGGAGATGAGGTGCTAGGGAAGACTTCTGGGTATTTTCTATACCCAGCAAACCACCAACAACGAAGTCCGACAGACCATCACACAAATCATTGGACAACACGATGACATGCTCATGATGGTGAAGAAACGGAAACTCCGATGGTATGGCCACATTATCACAAAAGCCATTGGACAACACGACGACATGCTCACAGTGGTGAAGAAACGGAAACTCCGATGGTATGGCGACACCAGAGCATCAGGCCTTGCAAAGACCATCCTGCTAGGCACGATACAAGGAGGCAGAAGAAGAGGGAGACAGAGAAAGAGATGGGAGGACAACATTCGAGAATGGACTGGCTTGACACTGAACGAATCCATGAGGGTTGCTGAGGACAGAGAAAGATGGATTACGCTGGCTAAACGATCATCTGGGGTGCCTTAACGACCTTCGAGTTACGGGATAGGATAGGATGGGACATGGTGCATACTCTCTGTAAGGGTTAAGCCACCTTGACACTTGTATGATAGAATCTAATTAAGGTTTCAACACAATGTTAGAAGTATGTATTAGTGTTGATAATAAGAGGTTATAAAAACGAGAACTTAATTAGCGCCAAGCGTATCCAACTTTAAGGATACGGGAGCTAAATGAATTGTTGAGATAGATGATTAAAAGCGGTGGTGGAAGTGTCATGTCAGAAATTGTTTTGGGTTTTATTAAATTAAAACAAGAAACAGGAAATAAGAAGTAAAACAAGACATGTGGTTGTTCATTATGGGAGTGGGTTGTAAAGAAAATTTGTGAAGCATAAATATTTCCTTTTGTTGTTCTATCAATTTTTATTCATCATATTAACACAAGTTCTACTGAAGAATAAGTATAAAAGAAGACATTGATAGGTTAGATTATTAAAAAAATATGGAGCTATTTGTATAATAAATGGTGAAATATTAAGAGATGTCAAGATGATTACAAATACAAATGCAAAAATAGTAATTTAGAAATATGTTGTTTTTAGAGTAGGTTTGTGTTTAAAAGTCATAAGGAGGTGAGGAGATGTATTAATGTGGGCAAATTAATCTTTAATCAATGTTAGAGGAAAGACGTGGAGTATGGTTAATGTGTTAATGTAGTTCTGTTTCACCTCTAACATCGCTTAGTCAGTTAGGGGGTGAATGAGACTCCACAGAATGGTGTCAGGAGGATAGGCGACAGTGAGGTGGTTTTGGAAAGTTCCGTGAAATTAATATTAATAAGAGAACGAACGCATGCCCGTATAGATATTCCAATGAATATTTATAATTGCACCAATCATTATTAAGTTGGGAGGCGTAAAGTTGAGACTGGATAACCATATTATAAATACGAGTGAAAGGGGCTCTCCGTCTCTGCTCTGGACCTCTTAGTTCTCTGTCTCTGGATTATGTGATTGAAGGATGAAGATTTTGTATTTTGATGTCTGTTTTTCCAATATATAAATAGTTAGAAAAACAAAATGAAAGAATTGTGGGTTAGTGAATAAAATCTCTCAAACTGTCTCTCAAGCTGTCTGCGTAAAGTGTTGTCACCGTAGAATGTTAGCCTTTCCCCGTACATGAAGTCGATTAGCTGACCACGTCATACTTGCCCGAGTTTCGTACCTGCAATGCCACGAACGTCGGCGTGCCCATGATTAAAGTCTTCGGGAACGAGCGTGAGAAGAGTGTGAAGGGTGCGCAATTTCGTGCCATGTCGTGGAAAGACCTTTGAAATTTTCAAAAATTTGGCACACATCAATGTGTTGTGCCATGTGCGTGAACCATGCGTGAACACTGCGCTTTCACTGCCAATGGTCCGTGTCAATGCGTGCCATGGGAATCCACCATACGCGCCGATGCGCCATGCCACGCATTGTTCACGAACTGTCCACATTATGGGGGCGCCAGTTCGCGCCGCGTTCACGCATTCGAGCGGTCGTTATGACGTTGCCACGGGTTGTGTGCGTGATCATGACAAGCCCGGCTCAAGCATAGTTCGCGCACGTCACGAACCATTTGCGTATGGCAGGTAATGCTCGCGAACAATACTTAACGCATGCGTAAACAAGTTGTGACATTGCGAGTCAGTGCGACCCAGTTTTGGGCGCGCAATGGGTAGACAATGCGCAACTTACGCGTGTACAGGGCGCGAACAATTCTTCACGTTGCGTACCACCGAAATGGCACTCCTTGCCACGACAAAAATCGGGCAAGTGTCAGGGTGGCTTAAGGGTCGGAGTTTAGGTTAAGGTATACGGAGGACCAGCATTATCATTATTATCAGCGGGATAGGGCAGACACAACGCACCACCAATACACACAGCAAGCATCACCGCCTATCCCCTGCCCACTCTACCCCAATCTTTGGGTAGCGAGCTCCACGGCCATCGCGCTTTCGCACAGAACATGACCCGAATCTCGATCTGCATTATATAGCAGACACGATGTGTGTTTGTATGTAAACAGAACGATGCATACGTGTTACAAAGATGTCACTGGAAGCTTGTTTGTTCTTCCTTTCATCAAAATTCGATTTTCCCCTTCCTTTTCCTTTCTTTGCTTCTTCTGTGTTTGTTCCTCCTTTTCCCCTCTCTTTCACTCACTTTTCATAGGAATGTTGATTCATCTTCTCATATATTGCTTTTCTTCTTTTCTTTTCAATTTTCCTTTATTGTTCCCCCTTCCCCTCTCCTTTCCCTCTAAGAGTGGTTCTTCGTGCATTTTATTCCACTGCTCTCTCTCTCTTTCTCTCTCTCACTCACTCTCTCTTCCTGGTTTATTCCTTTGTTGGTTTGTGTGTGTGTGTGTGTGTGTGTTTGTGTGTGTGTGTGTGTGGGGGGGGGGGGGGTATGTTTTCCTTTACCCTTTTTCATTGTATTCAGGAATGGCATGGCCAACGTTAGCTCAAACAGAAACATTTCCCATTCTCAATTGCAAAAGTGACACAAATTTTGAAAGCAAATTTCCATTTGTGGAGGTTCCTATTCTATCCTATCCCCTAACTCGAAGGCCGTTGGGGCACCACAGATGATCGTTTAACCAGCATATTCCATCTTTCTTTATTCTCGGCAACCCTCGTGGCTCCGCTCAGTGTCAAGCCAGTCCATTTTCGAATGTTATCCTCCCATCTCTTTTTCTGTCTCCCTCTTCTTCTGCTTCCTTGCACCGTGCCTTGCAGGATGGTCTTCGCAAGGCCTAATGCTTGGGTGACGTTACCATACCATCGGAGTTTCCGTTTCTTCACCATTGTGAGCATGTCATCGTGTTGTCCAATGGCTTGTGTATTGGTCTGTCGGACTTTGTTGTTGGTGATGAGCTGAGCTGGGTATGGAAAATGCCTGAAGTCTTCTGTAGCACCTCATCTCCATGCTTTGTATTCTTCGTTGGAGATCTGCTGTGAGAGTCCACGTTTCGCAACATGGGGATTCGGGCAGCTTGAAATCGTTCAAAGCTCATTCTCACTTCATTTTCCATTTGAATTTATTTTCATTATTCGTTTATGTTTCATTCCAACCGATGTTGAAGTGAAATGTGTATATGCTTAAACATGCTTTTATAGGGATCCCCTTCCACCACGCCTCTTCGACATATCCGTTTTACATTCACAAAGAATGTTGCACCACTGAAAAAAAAAGCTTGAAACAAAAAGCGAGTCTTTGGAAAGTGGTGTCACTTTTTTAAAATACGCAGCATTTGTGCACATGAATAGCAACCGCTAGCTCGACCCTTTTAGCGCTAAAACTATCATCTAATAAATAGTCATTAAACAGGCAAAATCACGACCCTTTTAGCGCTAAAACTATTATCTAATAAATAGTCATTAAACAGGCAAAATCACGACCCTTTTAGCGCTAAAACTATTATCTAATAAATAGTCATTAAACAGGCAAAATCACGACCCTTTTAGCGCTAAAACTATCATCTAATAAATAGTCATTAAACAGGCAAAATCACGACCCTTTTAGCGCTAAAACTATTATCTAATAAATAGTCATTAAACAGGCAAAATCACGACCCTTTTAGCGCTAAAACTATCATCTAATAAATAGTCATTAAACAGGCAAAATCACGACCCTTTTAGCGCTAAAACTATCATCTAATAAATAGTCATTAAACAGGCAAAATCACGACCCTTTTAGCGCTAAAACTATCATCTAATAAATAGTCATTAAACAGGCAAAATCACGACCCTTTTAGCGCTAAAACTATTATCTAATAAATAGTCATTAAACAGGCAAAATCACGACCCTTTTAGCGCTAAAACTATCATCTAATAAATAGTCATTAAACAGGCAAAATCACGACCCTTTTAGCGCTAAAACTATCATCTAATAAATAGTCATTAAACAGGCAAAATCACGACCCTTTTAGCGCTAAAACTATCATCTAATAAATAGTCATTAAACAGGCAAAATCACGACCCTTTTAGCGCTAAAACTATCATCTAATAAATAGTCATTAAACAGGCAAAATCACGACCCTTTTAGCGCTAAAACTATCATCTAGTAGATAGTCATTAAACAGGCAAAATCACGACGCTTTTAGCGCTAAAACTATCATCTAAAAATAGTCATTAAACAGGCAAAATTACGACCCCTTTTAGCGCTAAAACTATCATTTAATAAATAGTCATTAAACAGGCAAAATCACGACTCTTTTAGCGCTAAAACTATCATTTAATAAATAGTCATTAAACAGGCAAAATCACGACCCTTTTAGCGCTAAAACTATACGAATACGAATACGAATACGAATCTTTATTGTCCATAGTTAAAATACAATAACATGGAAATTTGTCTTTAGTAGCACAAAGACTAAGACGGAAAGATTAAAAACTAAAAGAAATATTAACAGTTTTTGTTATATAACACATTAATTAAGACAATCATACGCATAACAAATAGCTTACTTCATTGCACAACTCACATCATATTACATTACATCATCACAGTACACAGAATCATCATCATCAGCTAATAAATAGTCATTAAACAGGCAAAATCACGACCCTTTTAGCGCTAAAACTATCATCTAAAAAATAATCATTAAACAGGCAAAATCACGACCCTTTTAGCGCTAAAACTATCATCTAGTAGATAGTCATTAAACAGGCAAAATCACGACCCTTTTAGCGCTAAAACTATCATCTAAAAAATAATCATTAAACAGGCAAAATCACGACCCTTTTAGGGCTAAAACTATCATCAAATAAATAGTCATTAAACAGGCAAAATTACGACCCTTTTAGCGCTAAAACTAACATCTAAAAATAGTCATTAAACAGGCAAAATCACGACACTTTTAGCGTTTTAGCGCTAAAACTATCATCTAGTAGATAGTCATTAAACAGGCAAAATCACGACCCTTTTAGCGCTAAAACTATCATCTAGTAGATAGTCATTAAACAGGCAAAATCACGACCTTTTTGCGCTAAAACTAACATCTAGTAGATAGTCATTAAACAGGCAAAATCACGACCCTTTTAGCGCTAAAACTATCATCTAGTAGATAGTCATTAAACAGGCAAAATCAAAACCCTTTTAGCGCTAAAACTATCATCTAGTAGATAGTCATTAAACAGGCAAAATCACGACCCTTTTAGCGCTAAAACTATGATCTAGTAGATAGTCATTAAGCAGGCAAAATCACGACCCTTTTAGCGCTAAAACTATCATCTAGTAGATAGTCATTAAACAGGCAAAATCACGACCTGCCAGAACAGAAATGAAAAATTCAAGCTCTATCTGTTGGTTTGAGCAACGAAAGCCCACCGTATCATTGTTTAATGTAATAACAAATGAGAATTTTAGGCTGAGCTCATTTTAGCCAAACGTAAACAAAGCCTTCGAACTCGGAACCTTTAAGCAAAATAATTGAAATAAATATTTTTATCATCTTTATATATTGTGCTAAAACTCAATTTTAACTCAAACTTGTCTAACTGTAATGAAAAACATTTCAATCTGCAAGTTGTATTTAAATTGCGCTTTAAGCTCGGTTTTATATGGAAATCGCACTATATAAAAGTGTGTGTTTTTCCACTATTAGCAGTAACAGATGTTTGAGATTCGCTGGATAAAAGAAAATCATATAGATACTCTGATTTTGAAATAGGATCGGCAAAATATTGATTTCAATTCCAACGCATATATTTTCTAGAAGTATAGGTCAATGTCTGCGACCATTTTCCTCTTTGTGTTCAAATATCGTACATTTTAAAACAATGACAGGATTTGGGTGATTGTGGTTACACACCAAAGTTACAAGGGCCGTTCGCGACGACGCCAAATACACACTCTGTTACTGTGTAATGTTGTTGGGTTTTAATGATGGTTAGATTACGTTTTATGTTCTTACCAATATCTCACCAAAGTACCAAAGCGTGTGTGTGTGTGTGTGTGAGTGTGTGTGTGTGTGTGAGTGAGAGAGAGAGAGCATCGTTGTTTGTGTGCACCCTTTGACCCAGGAATTTTTGCTTTTGTGGAATAAAGAGTGCTTTGTCATTGAGACTGTGTACGTCCTCGGTAAATTATGAAATCGTTTATGTGCTTAGTTCATTTAATGTCTCTGCTCATCCTGGACTCGGACCAGAGACATAATAAACATGCCCAGCCGGTTAAGTACTATCTAGACTAAAAGTATAGACAAAACCTTTAAATGTTAGTCTACCTCTACTGTTGTACTCATCCATACCACCCAAGCTCAGATGAAGAAGATGATGGCACAGAGGAGAAGGAGGAGGAGGAGGAAGAAGAGGAAGAGAGAAGGAGGAAGAAGAGGAGAAGCAAGAATAATAATAATAATAATAATAATAATAATAATAATAATAATAATAATAATGATGATGATGATAATAATAATAATAATAATAATAATAATAATAATAATAATAATAATAATAATGATAATGATAATAATAATAATATTAATGATGATAACTAGGGGGATGGTGGTGATGACAGTGATGTTGTTGTTGCTGTTGCTTATATATATATAAACCTGCAATTATCACATTTTCAAAGTGGTGGATTGGTCTAAACACTTCTTAACAGCGGACTTCACTGAAGCATCTGAAGTCGAGTTTGAATGAGAACTTTTCATTCATAGTATAACTGATTTTTATGATCAAATCTCTCAAACGGCACGGACGTTGTCCACAATGTGTTGATCCGGAATTATCTCTTTATCGTCTTCAAAATGTCCTCAAGGACTGATGGTCCCAGCGCCAGTTTTACATCAAATCCCCATTAAGGCCATCTTTATCTCAACCTCGCTAGGCAATATTACTGTGGTTATGTTTTTAAAGTTATTATTATTCATTGTTAATGTTCATAAGGTTAAAAACAGGTTGTAAGATTAGGCTAGGCTTAAACCTTTTTTTTTCCCTGATTAAACTTCAAACTTCATTTCAATTGTCTTTTTCTTCTTTTCTGTGTCTCTCTATCTCTTTCTATCAGCGTTTTCTCTCTCTGTCCCTGTCTCTCTGTCTGTCTGTCTGTCTCTCTGTCTGTCTGTCTGTTTCTCTCTGTCTGTCTGTCTACCTCTCTCTGTCTGTCTGTCTGTCTCTCTCTGTCACTCTCTGTTGTGGCGCAGTAGTACAGTGGTTAGGGCACAGGCTAGCCATGTTTCATGTTAAGCAACGTCGGGCGGGGTTAGTACTTGGATGGATGACCGCACTCTGAAGGCCACTACCAAACCACACACACACACACAAACACACCAAAATAAAACAAATAAAACAAGCGCACAAAACACCCCAATCCACCCAGCTGTGAACGGGTACCTGGTGGATCTGTTTAGAACCGGGGAAGGTAAAGCAGCGAGGCAGAGGAGATAGGTACCGCCCTCATAAAGCTGGCCTAGAGAAAATAGAGGTCCCAAATGCCTCTCTCTCCTCAACGACCGAAAGGTTACGGGCACACCTTTACCTCTATATATTGTAAGCCTCCCTCTGCGCCGAGTGGTAGGTGTTTAACTCTAGATCGGCCGTGTCAACTTTACCTGGTGTTAAACTTGTCAGGATTTAGGCCAAGGCGGTCAACACGCTCGATCTAAGTCGGCTAAGAGACAACTTACAAAGTTTGAAAAGAGAAAAGAGATAGAAAATACGAAAACTGACGAACAAACACTCAGAAATCAGACGAGAATATTAGCAACACCATCATTCGTCCACTAAGTTTTTCCTTTTTCCTTTAGAAATTATTATTACCAAGTTCTTTTTCTTTTTACAACATGGGTTTACAATTTATTCAAAATCATCATGCCAAATCGGCGTTCGCAATTTCGGCGAACAATTTAGGGTCGATGCAGAAGACAGAGAGAAAATTACAACAAAGACAGAAATCCCTATGATCAAGTTCCTATTGCGCGTGCAGTGACTTATCTCTGTCAGACCTGAGCAGCAACTTATTCAATATAAGCTGTTGAACAAATCTTACAAACCTAAACGTATTGCGGTGAAACCATACAATACGCATCTAGCCCTATTCTGAATACAAGAAGGTGAAACCATTCCTTGCATCCAGATTGTTTCAAGACCCCTAGTGGGTATAGACAGGACAACGCATATTTATCAGCGTGTCTCCTAACATGAACTAGGTTACTGACCAGCAGAAATTCTGCTTCGTTCTTCGATCATTCAATATATCGTCTGTGTGTCATATATAATTATATAGAGAGAATAATATATAGTTTTGAGCCCTTCTTTTATAAGTTCTTCCAGCCAGCAATCGGACAGTTTGACCATAGTTACGGCTACGATTGCTCACCGAACTACACCTATCGCTAGGATCCTGCATGGAATCATCAAATCAGCTACAATCATTTAGGAATTGTTTGAAAACAGCAATTTCTGCTAGGAAACCTCTGATTCATCGCCTGAGAAACCCTGCCGAAAGTCAACAGTCGCCAAGCGATTGAATAGACTCACCTAGGTTCTGAATCCACAAGTTGATTTGTAACCTAGTGATTTGTAAACAGAAAGCCTTATCATCCTTTCTAATTCCGACAAATATAGTTCTCTATTCATTTCGTCTTTAGAGAAAGCAAAAGCCAATTTATAATCAGTTATATATTAAATCAAGTACTTCGAATTATACAGTTTAATTAGTCTCAGTAGTTTAGATAACAATATGCAATTTCTATTCAATGCAATTTCTCAAGTTGAAGATTCATACACTTTTGTAGACAAGGAATACTTGACGTCATTTCATTTCGTGTACGTCATTTGTAACTTGCATCACAAATCTTCGCTAGTTTGATTCTAGGTGCTTTGCCACATGGCGGCCATTTACATCTAAATTACTGTTCCATTGGTGGCTGGTTACAATAGCAGTAACTTACTAGCAGGTATTTCGTAACAATTCGTTAAAAAGAAGTAAAAGAATAACAATTTAAATTAACAATCATGCTTATCTAATTATTATTATTGTCATAGACCAGTTGACTTCGTTACGAATTACAAGTCATTCAGATCTATGCCTATCCAGCAACGCATGTCATTTCCATTCAAATCCTACAGTTTAGAATTTGCTTGGAACATAGCTACAAAACAGATTCAATCAACAATCATGCTGCAACGTTTAGTTTCACATATTAAATTATTAATTCATGCTGCAATACCACATATTATCTTATCAATGAAATGATTCTTTCATTCCGTTTTGTCCTTTGTATTATTTATATCAGCAGTAAGCCTCAGCTTACAATATTCCTCCCTGCCTGCCTGCCTGCCTGCCTGCCTGTCTCTCTGTGGATTTATCTTCACCCTCTCCCTCCATCTTTCTGCCTCTTTCTTCCACTATCACCCAACCCCTCTCCTCTCCAACTGTCTCTTGGCCAGTTGACATTTTCCCCATCTTAAATGTCAGATTTGCGCAAACGTTTAGGGGCTGTTTCTTTGACAAACACGCTGTCAAACAAAGACGCTTGTCTGTATCCCTTCTTTACTGCTGCTGCATGCGTCTCTGTGTGTGTGTGTGTGTGAGGGTGTGTGTGTGTGTGAGTGGTTTTGCGACTGTTTGTGTATGTTCTGTGCGTGTGCTTGTATGTTTATGTGTCTTTGAAGCTTGTGGGTTTGAGTCTCTGTGTGTGTATCCTTCACTGCATGCTACAGTCCACCATCTCGCTCTCTGTATGTGTATCCTTCACTGCATGCTACAGTCCACCATCTCGCTCTCTGTATGTGTATCCTTCACTGCATGCTACAGTCCACCATCTCGCTCTCTGTATGTGTATCCTTCACTGCATGCTACAGTCCACCATCTCGCTCTCTGTATGTGGATCCTTCACTGCATGCTACAGTCCACCATCTCGCTCTCTGTATGTGTATCCTTCACTGCATGCTACAGTCCACCATCTCGCTCTCTGTGTGTGTATCATTCACTGCATGCTACAGTCCACCATCTCGCTCTCTGAGTGAATATATATTTATTATTATTATTATTATTATTATTATTATTATTATTATTATTATTATTATTATTATTATTATTATTATTATTATTTTTATATTATTATTATTGGGTATTTGTATAGCACACTTATTTCGCCGTTCTTGGCGACTCAAGGCGCTGGCCGATACAGGATCTAACTCAAGCCGCCCGAGGCGCCAACAATAAATGCGTGCGCGTGCGCGTGTGAGTGCGCGCTTCATCTCCAAGACAACGCCACGCTGCTAAGAAAAGGAGGAGGACGAGCGTGTATCGATCTGCCATAGAGAGTAAACAATTCCCTGTCCTAGCTGTCACTTTGTACCTGCTCCACAGCTAGGGTTAATACAATATTGTCATATTTACGCAATATTACTTTATTATTCCCTCCTCCCTTCCTCTCCTTATCGCCATTACAAACTCTCTCCCTCCGCTTCTTCCGTCTGTAGCGGCCAGCATAAAAATATTGGAAGCACCAAAACACATCAAATATAAACATCCGAAATCATTTTCAATCGACTGTTACTCGCAGGTAGCACATAAGCTGAAGTCCAGACAATGAGTTTCTGAATATATTTACCTACACCCCCGCCCCCCGCTTCCACCCCTCACCTCTCCACACACATGCCTTCCCCCGTCTCCTCCCCTTCATTTTCATTGGACATTTTTCTCGTGCCTGCCCAAAGGCTCTCGGCCCTTTACAAGTAAAAAAGACGTCAAAATACTTCACACAGAATCTTACATTCATGCATCCTGAAGAAGTTAGCCTTTTTATATAAATAATCTATCTATCTATCTATCTATCTATCTATCTATCTATCTATCTATCTATCTATCTATCTATCTATCTATCTATCTATCTATCTATCTATCGATCGATCGATCGATCGATCGATCGATCGATCGATCGATCGATCGATCGATCGATCGATCGATCGATCGATCGATCGATCTATCTATCTATCTATCTATCTATCTATCTATCTATCTATCTATCTATCTATCTATCTATCTATCTATCTATCTATCTATCTATCTATCTATCTAATCTAATCTAATCTAATCTAATCTATCTACCCTGAACAACCCAATAACTATTTTTTTAAAAATAATAAATAGGCATGTTTCGATACAATGAACAAACGTTCAACAGTTCCGAACGTAAAAACCACGAAAACAAACAAAATAGACAAAAAAAACAACAACAACAACAAAATAGAATAACAAATATACTATAACAGAAAACAAACCAAATAGATCAATATAAACCCGCCACTACAAAAAAATAAATACATAAAATAAATAGACAACAAAGACAAAAAAAAAAAAACAAGTATAAAAACATGGCCCTTGACATTACTCGATGCGTCGAACTAGCTCCCTTCAAGTGCAGAAGTTAGAAGTAGAATGACCTCCCTTGCCCACGGCCAATTTTTTTTGCGTGGTGACGCCATCTTACGGCAGATGGATCGAGTTACGTCCCTTAGCGCCAAAGGGAAGGAACTTTTTGAAGCCGTTTGTTTTCTGAATTGGAAGGAAAGAGGGCCGCTGACATAGATCTGAAGCCAGAACAATGGATTTTGGCGGTCTTCAAAGCACAGTTTTACTGAGTTTTGTTTTCTCTCTTCATGAAGTTCATCCCTTTTTAACCACACATTTAAGAATTATTATTATTATTGCTTTATTGCTTTTGATTACTGTCGTTGGATAGAAGTAAGTAAGCGACTGACTGGTTGGGTCCCCGACCTTTGCCCCATGGTTGTACGTGTCGTGGTTTGTAAACGATATAGGATGATGTGGGGAGTTCGCGGGGATGAAGGAGGAGGCTGTTTGAATGGATGTATGGTGCTACTTGCTTTTATCAATGGATGTTTTATTCTATACCGACTGTTTTGTGTGTGCGTGTGTGTGTGTATGTGTGTGTGTGACTGTCAATGATTGGGGTACACTGGGCAATACTTTTCCTCGCTGCTTGTTAGAGCAATAAAGATTCTGATTCTGAAGAATGTGTGTTTGTTCCGTGTTTGCATTCTGTTTAAATTGCCTCCAACCATTTTAAAAACGTTCGCTTTGTATTTTATAACTGGAAATAGTCCTTTTACTACTCTGAATTTTGTGACTGTAAATCGAACTGAAGACTTTGGGGTTTGAAGTGAACTCTTTTTTTTAAACTGACGGCTTAGAACTTGCATACGTAATGGTCGTATTGAGTTTTTGCGATGCATTACGCACATATAGTTTTATTTCAACATATGGATTTCTAAGTTTGTATATTTTCACTGCATTTGAGCAACTTCAGCTCACAGGCAAGGCAAGGCAAGGCAAGTCAAATGTTTCATTCAAGGCCCTGTTAGTGTGGCGGAGGAGAGGTAGAAGGGCAAGGGAAGGGGGTGCAAGCAGTGTTCAAACTTAGCGACGTGTAGATGCAAAGGATACAAATGATGTAGTTAATTTCGCGGATACGTTTTCCCTCTCTCTCAGTTGAGCGCACCAAACATGCTAAATGTCGGAAGGTATGAATGGCGAACAGTTGAGATCTATGTATTTAATTGATCGGTTTCTTTGTAGAAAGGTTATACCGCCATTTAGAGAACGCTATTAATTAAATAGGGATTGATGGTTCAGAACCCAAAATGAGGACTTCCACAGCCTACGTATTTAATACCGCACCTGACCCTAAAACACTGAAATAAAAGACTAGTGCGAGATAGTCAATTTTAATGGGGAAAATGTACAGCCGGGCGTTGCGTGCTTTGTTCTATAAAAACAAAAACGGGTTGGAAATTTAGTTGACAAGTATCATCTGTTTGAATTTTTTTTAGTGCTAATCATTAATTGTTCATAGTTGGATTGTTATTAATGGTCTAAAGTGGTAATCATTGAACTGTTCATAGTTGGATTGTTATTAACGGTCTAAAATCACATTATTCTCTCTCTTTCTCCCCTCTCCCTATGTACTGATATTATTAACTTGTAAATATTGTTATGATTGTTTTGCTATCTTAGAAGTACACTGGTTAAACGATCATTCTGTGGTGCACCTACGACCTCCGAGTTACGGGATAGGATAGGAAAGGCTAGGCTATCTTAGGCTATGAATTGTCTTTCCCACCTTAGGTTCCTTCCCATCTCGGATGCCAACCAGCCAGACTGGGTTATACTTTTTTTTCGCACGTAGTTGTGTTATTTTTCCTGAAGACTTCTTTCAGGAGTCTACTTATGCTTTGAAAGAATCAGTCCCTTGATTTTCAGCAGGCCCAGCTGATACATTGACGAGATGAGAACACAGCTCAATGGCCATCTGTGTCTACGGCACACATCTGTATCTATGGCGCACATCTGTATCTATGGCAAACATCTGTATCTATGGCGCACATCTGTATCCATGGAACACATCTGTATCTATGGCACACATCTGTATCTATGGCGCACATCTGTATCCATGGAACACATCTGTATCTATGGCACACATCTGTATCTATGGCACACATCTGTATCTATGGCACACATCTGTATCTATGGCAAACATCTGTATCTATGGCGCACATCTGTATCCATGGAACACATCTGTATCTATGGCACACATCTGTATCTATGGCACACATCTGTATCTATGGCACATATCTGTATCTATGGCACACATCTATATCTATGGCACACATCTGTATCCATGGCACACATCTGTATCTATGGCACACATCTGTATCCATGGCACACATCTGTATCTATGCCACACATCTGTATCTATGGCACACATCTGTATCAATGGCACACATCTGTATCTATGGCACACATCTATATCTATGGCACACATCTGTATCTATGGCACACATCTGTATCCATGGCAAACATCTGTATCTATGGCACACATCTATATCTATGGCAAACATCTGTATCTATGGCACACATCTATATCTATGGCACACATCTATATCTATGGCACACATCTATATCTATGGCACACATCTGTATCCATGGCACAAATCCACACATACAAACCATTGGCAGCAGAGAACGGGAGATAGATCTTGCTATCATTCCCTCATTTTACCGAGGACAGCGTCTAATAAGGATGATATTCAGGGTGCTGTCAATATACTGCAGTCCCCTCTATGTAGGCGAGACACCTTTATCACGTGTTCTACACAATCTTGTTGTCGCCACTGTAATTATTGTTGCTCTCTCGCTTTACTTCCATACTTATTTAGTTTTATGTATTTATTTCTTGTACCAACCCTGTGGTAAGAAAATACAATAAGCATTTAACTCTCTCTCTCTCTCTCTCTCTCTCTCTCTCTCTCTCTCTCTCTCTCTCTCTCTCCTCTATCCCACCGCCAAACCTCATCCCCGCATCCCAGGAAAAAGAAGTTGGCTGAGTAAGTGAGTACAACCCATGACTTCCACATGCAACTTGGCAGTGACGGTAACACTAAACTATTTATTGGCTTTATAGTTTGGTTCTCACGCCGTGCAGCGGCTATCACACCTCGTCTTTCGTCTATGTGGTCTCCCATTAAAGCGCGGCTCCGCCAAACCGGAAGGCCAGTACTGCATGTTATTTCCGGTTGTCTTAGCCGCAAAGCCAGGGTGGCTATGGCTGACACCCTACATCCGTTTTTTCTTCCATTGATTAATTTCCCAGGCGGTTTCCGCATGGAAAGTGGACACAGCGAGCTAGGTACCGCAGACGTCTTTTTGCCACAATGACAGACTTCCCAGAAAAAACAACACCAGACATCAGAAGAAACTCTACAAATATATACTTATAGTACTGCCAGAATAATAATGTATTTCCTGTTTGCTACCTGTTTGCGCGGTCTTCATTCATCTTTCTCATGATCGTATTTCCCTTTTTCTCCACAATTAAATTATTATGAATCTTGTTCTCCTCTTATAAGACAACGGGTCCCGACAGGAAGTCCTCTCCAGGATCGCACAAACAACTGCTGCCCTGGCAAAGTTGAAACCCATTTGGAAAGACAGGACCATTAGTCTACATTCCAAGGTAAGGCTGCTGCGCTCCCTTGTCATCTCCATCTTCCTATACGCCTGCGAAACATGGACCCTCACAGCAGATCTACAACGAAGAATTAAAAAAATGGAGATGAGGTGCTATAGAAGATTTCTGGGCATTTCCTATACCCAGCACGTCACCAACGACGAAGTCCGACAGACCATCACATAGGTCATTGGACAACACGTAGACCTGCTCACAGTGGTGAAGAAACGGAAACTCCGATGTTATGGCCACGTCACCATATCATCAGGTCTTGCAAAGACCATCCTGCATGCAAGGCACAGTGCAAGGACGTAGAAGAAGAGGGAGACCGAAAAAGAGGTGGAAGGACAGCATTTGAGAATGGACTGGTTTGAAACTGAGCGAAGCCATCAGGGTTGCTTAGAACAGAGAAAGATGACCTACACTGGTTTAACGATCATCTTTGATGCCTCAACGACCTCCGAGTTACGGTATAAGATAGGATAGGAATAGGTACTCCTCTTCTGACTCCTCAAATTCCTCTTCCTCGACAATATATATATATATATATATATATATATATATATATATATATATATATATATATATATATATATATATATATATATATATATATATATATATATATATATATATATATATATTTACAAAAACAAAATAGAATACAAACATCATTATAAATTATCAACAAAACACATACATATAAAATGCCTACATTGCTAAATAATAACATCATAGGAAGCCCTAGTGACCACCTGGCAGAAAGCGTCCAATATTCCCAAGCTGATCCAACATATAAATAGACCTAGTCCTCCTAATCCTCTGTAACAAGAGCCCCTGTTTACCCAGCACATTTTACATTACATTACATAATTGTTGTTTTAGGTCCAGCGGACTCTTCCTAGCCAAATCAGGATCGGACAACCCCCAATCCGCATAAAAGATCTGCTGAAACAACCCTAGTGGGAAAACTGAATGCCCTCCACCAGCCAGTCACTTTACAATAAAGACATCCCACGCAGGGGACGGCTGAGGCTTCACCCCAACTTATCGAACCCCCGTTTACAAAAACAAAATAGAATACAAACATCATTATAAATTATCAACAAAACACATACATATAAAATGCCTACATTGCTAAATAATAACATCATAGGAAGCCCTAGTGACCACCTGGCAGAAAGCGTCCAATATTCCCAAGCTGATCCAACAGACCTCATACACAAACAAGGAGTCTTGTCCCGAAAGAGTTTTCAAGAAAAAAGGTAGGAGACTGGTCTAGCGAAGAAGACGATAGTATAGCGGATTGATAGAACAGAGCAGGAATGAGAAAGAGCAAATGAGAAAGACAGCGACAGTGGGAATTTAAAGCACTAAATTTCCAGAAAGTGGGGATACTATTTATACTGAAACCCCCGGCACCCCAACGGGGGAAGCACATTTTAAGCTTTTGCCTTGTTTAGTCAGTGTAGACTTAGAAGGTTACTGTTAATCTGAAGCAGACGACAGAAGTGATCATGCGTAGCAGTTGTATGCTGACGATAGCCAAGTAGGCAATAACATCATCGCAGCCTACGGTAGAGCTCCGATGTTTCATCCAAGGAGAACACAGCTAGGTTAGGTAGAACCAGTTCTGCTGGTCATGCAAAGGCTAGATAGAAGGTCATACGTGTTGAAAGCTTAGAGGAGTACACAGCTACACTCTAGAGAATCGCTCCACTGATAGACCAGGGAAGCGGTACTTGTTGAATAATCGAATTCAATCAAGTTAGCCACGGCCTGACATTGTCAAGGAGGTAAATGAACATACTTCTGTTTCATCGTGATGTATTTATATTATTGTTGACTTATATTTGTGAAATGTGCTATGCTCAGAATTAAATTGTTAGCCCAACGTTGCGTGACCACGTGTCGAACACGACCGGTTGACGCCATGTGGAATTCCATATGGACCCACTGTGGTTTAACCTATATGTATGCCTGCAGACCAGTGGCTGTACCAGAGAATGTGTATAATATTAATTCTTTCTCTATGTGTATAGTTAGCCAAGATTTATATTTATATATGTATAGGAAATTAGAGTGGAGATTCCAGTGGACCACGGACTTAGCAGAATGTTCGTCGCTTATATAATAATATAGAGATGTGGAGCTAATCACTGAGGGCTACTTCGGCCTTCACTCAGACGCTCTGCACACACCAATTATATAGGGTTGTGCAGAATTTCGTCTCATATGTTACAGACGAGCAGGCATTGTATTGTGAGCCCAACTCGGCGAAAGACCAGAACAAGTCGTCGCTGAAAGTTGGTCTGCAGAGGCCTCTCTAGCAATGAGCAAAGAGAGCCCACCAGTCTAGCCACAGGGAAAAAACCTCCAAGACAACACAGCGTGTCAAGGAATCAACCGCAACACAGCTCTTCGGACACTGAGCTAAATACACAGCCTTCAGTGCACTAAACTCTGTATAAACAGGACCACAGTAGTCCACTCTTCAAGAACTATGACCATTAGGGCAGAAAGTATCCAGTGCCCTATGGTGAGAAAGTAGCTGCCTAGACCTATCAGCGAGCGAACCATTCGCATTGACATTTGAACTTTTAAGTTAGTTTCGTACTTTGAAGATCGTGTATAGAGTAGAAGAAATAAATGTGTGATATTTACTGTTATCACGTGGCTGGACTACATATGTTTCATAGCCGTGTGAAAGCTAGTGTGACAGTGATCTTTTACCATTTTTCTATCTATATCTGTACCCCAGCCTAGCCACAGACCGAGCTAAACAAATAAACGTATTAAGTGAAATCAAAGGGAGATTACTAGCGATCCCCATAGACTAAGACGAGTGGGTAATAGCAGTCCATTGTGCAGAGCCCAGCAACAATAAAACCCCACGTCACATCCTCCTCATCGACTAAGTAAAGGATCTTTACATGACCTCTTTCTCCTCCTGCTAGACCTTCCTTTGTCTTTTCCTTTCTCCTCCTCATTATCATAATCCTCCTGTAGCCAATGTAATCCTTATTACAAGGATCCTTTCCTCCTCCTTCTAATTCTCCTGTTCTTCGATTATATATGTTACAGAGACTTCTCTTCCTTCCGCTAGACTTTTTTTGCCATCCTCTTTTATCTTCTTTTCTTTTCCTCTTTTTCCTCATCACAGCCTTCTTTTTCTTCTTCTTCTTCCTTCTCTTCCACTTTCTTCTTATTCTTCTTCTTCGTCCTTCTCATTTTCTTCTTCTTTCTTGCTTTATGCTGTCTTTCTTCTTTCTCTTCCTCTTTTTCCTCCTCATCTTCTTATTTTCCTCGGATATTTGAGTAATACGCGGATCAGATAAGATAAAGCAACCTACAATATGATAAAGCAAATTCAATATCTTTGACAAACAGTTTTACAATTACAAACAATCAACAAAGAGAGAGAACAATAGTCAAATTAACAACAATGATCATGAGAATGAAACTGTTGCACGTAATTGTTACAATTACTCTGTGCCTGCTATCCTCTCCTATCCTATCCTATCCTATCCTATCATATCCTATCCTATCCCATAACTCGGAGGTCGTAGGGGCACCACAGACGATCGTTTAACCAGCGTACTCCATCTTTCCCTGTCCTCAGCAACCCTGATTGTTTCGCTCAGTGTCAAACCAGCCCATTCTCGAATGTTGTCCTCCCATCTCTTTTTTGGTCTCCCTCTTCTTCTACCTCCTTGCACTGTGCCTTGCAGGAGGGTCTTTGCAAGACCTGATGATCTGGTGGCTGTGCATGCTAGCATTACAATACCACCGTGGGACATTACTTGTTCTCTCTCTCTCTCTCTCTCTCTCTCTCTCTCTCTCTCTCTCTCTCTCTCTCTCCCTCCCTCCCTCTCTCTCTGTCTCTCTCTCTCATTCTACCTCACTCCCTTCCCCCTCTCTCTCTCTCCCTCCCTCTCTCTCTGTCTCTCTCTCATTCTACCTCACTCCCTTCCCCCTCTCTCTCTTCCTACCTCACTCCTCTCTCTCTCTCTCTCTCTCTCTCTCTCTTTCTCTTTCTCTTTCTCTCTCAGACACATACATATACACCCACGAATCACCGAGAAACCATTTGACACGAGATCATCAGCGGTGTGGGAGGGGGAGGGGGGAAAGAAGGATCAAGGAGGAAGGGGGGGGGAGGAGGGGGCACAAAATTTGAAGCAAAATTTCAAAAACACAACTAATATTAAGAAGGTTGGGTGTGGCATTTCCCCGGAAGAGTCTGCCCAAAATTCCCGATAAAATGCGACAATAGAGTGTCAAAATCAAAATTAAAAACACAAATCACAATAAGTGACGGTGGATGCAGTTGTAAGAAAGTTACGACCCGCAGTTCTAATATTTCCTTACCACTTTTGACCGCATCCCAATCAAATATAGCAACATTGTACAGCCACCAACGTCAATACATGAACCACCATTGGTGTCATAATACTCAGTTCCACATGGCAATCAAATATGGCAACATTGTACAGCCACCAACCTCAGTACATGAACCACCATTGGTGTCATAATACTCTGTTCCGCATGGCAATCAAATATGGCAACATTGTACAGCCACCAACGGTAGTACATGATTGTTTGTTTGTAGATTATAGTCACACGACACTTTCGCATATAGGTGACTACTGGACCGATTTATACTGACACCAGCGGGCCAGTTGTTGGTAAAGGGGAAAATAATATGATCACACGTTGACCAATCCGGGATTCGAACCAGCGACCTTTCGGTTACTAGCAAGACGCTCTTACCAACTGAGCTACCCGGCCCCATTAGTACATGAACCATCATTGGTGTCATAATACTCTGTTCCGCATGGCAATCCAATATGGCAACATTGTACAGCCACCAACGGTAGTACAGTAAATGAACCAACATTGGTGTCATAATACTCTGTTCCGCCTGGCAATCAAATATGGCAACATTGTACAGCCACCAACGTCAGTACATGAACCACCATTGGTGTCACAATACAGTGAACTCCGGATATACTAAAGGCCGGATAAAGTAAATATTCGGTTTTAGTAAGGTCCAGTCTTGGTCCCAACCAAAACTCTTCTTTGTCTCTGTTTTTAAAAATCTGATATAATAAAAAAAAATATAGTAAAGTCCGCTTATAATAAAGTGTTTTCTAAGGCCCATGGCGAGTTTTGCTTCCGCTTGTAATAAAGTTTCAAGGGAGATTACTGTATTAAAGTTTCATGGGAGTTACTGACGTTCATAATGACGCAACATCGTCACGTCACGCTTACCCTGAAGCGTAAAATAGATCTAGATCTAATTCACGCACTTGAAGGTGAAAAGATGAAAAAAAAAAAGAAATTGCTGAACAATTTAGAATTTCTGCATCAACAGTAACTGTGATTATGAAGGAGAGTGAAAAACTGAAGGAGAGATTTCACTGTTTGGCAGAAAAGGAGTCCCTAGCTTACAAATTTACAAAGCAAATTAGACTTCACTTTCGCTATACATGATGAAATGCGTTTATGACTAAATAAGGGTGTTATATGTTGAACACATTATAATTATACATTTTGTACTTAGATTAATCCGAATCAATGGAGAACTGGGAAACCAACGTTTTGACTGGTTTGCACTTTCAAATGAGAGGTAAAGAAGAGATTTATTCCTAAGCTGTTGCATGGCTTTGCAAGACAAACCATCTTTTTTTTTTATCCACCATATTGTTTAGGTTTTGTTCATGTCTTTGTTTGCTTTAATTTTGTGAGCTTTTTGTTTTCCCACAATGACGATAGTACAACATGTACAATTCATGATCTACTTTTATGAATTATCCTTCCAATTAAAGGGTTGGTTTGAAATAATTAGGACACGAAGGCTCACATGTTATTACATCTCTTATCCGTACTGGACTCTCTCTCTCTCTCTCTCTCTCTCTCTCTCTTACCCTCTCTCTCTCTCTCCCTCTCTCTCACTCACACACACGTGAACTTACACACACAGACATCAAGAAATAATACTGTAAAATTTCAATCAATATACACAAACTGGGTTATAAGAGAGGTATTCTTGAAGAGTTTATAATACCCGAGTTAATAAACAAAAATATAATTAATCAATCAACATATGTGAGCGTAATGGAATCCAATAAGGGACAATGGACCTACTGCAAGTGTTCATAAAAAAAATATCTTTTTCAGCTATTTCCCGTGGATTTCTGATGGCTTCACACGAAAGGCTAAAAGGACCTTTTCACTTTCGTGAAATATCACTTGTTATCACGTGGCTGTGTCCAGAAACAATAGATCTTGACGATGAGTGCATATTCATAATGTTCACTCAAGTAACGTAATTGCTATTTACCTGTAATTACGATAGCAATAGGTAATACCCATTGGGGGGCGGAAGGGGGGGGGAGGAAACACAAAGAAGAAGAAAATCTCAATTTTGAAAAGGCCATGTTCGACAGAGAGAGAGAGAGAGAGAGAGAGAGAGAGAGAGAGCTTGTCCAACCACTCAAATAAATACTTTGAATTTTGTTCTTGGCAACTCTGGTAAGAGAAACGTCTCCACGACGACTTATGGACGGCTGTCCGGGGGTGGGGGGCTGGAGCTGGGGAGGGTGGGGGGTGTAATTTAAAATGGGAAAACATAGTTTACGTGTGGAATTCAGCAAGGGACAACAAACCAACACAGGAATATTAATCTAAATTAAAATATGTAATAATGAAAGCGATTCGTTCGATTTGCACTGTCTTATTTTAACTGTTCAACTATGTGAATCTAATCAATTAATGGGACCCAATTCCAATGTACATGTATATAACGCGCCAAATGTCAGCTCAATTTAGAACGATGTTGAGTTACGTGAACACACAGACAAATAGACAAATAGACAATTACAGTCTGCAGAAATCCTGGTAAAAGATGGAAATTCGAGAGGTCATTATTTTGTTCATTGATTTGTTTTGCTTTTCTTCTTCTTTATTTGCACCAGGGCTGGATCCAGGTGGTAGGGGTGGGGGGAGGGGGTGCTAGGAGTGCTGCAGCATCCCCCCACCCCTTGGCAACAACAAATGAATAAATAAATAAAATAAAATTAAAAAAAATAAAGAAGAAGATGGAATTTTTTTGTTTAACTGGAAGAACGTTATGTAAGGCAGTTAGTTACGGTAGATTTACTTGTGGTGTTTCACCACTCTGTACCATACACTTTAAAGAGAACTAGACTAGCACCCCACCCCCTCCCCTCCCTCGAAAATGGAATGATCCGGCCCTGTGCACCCACATACACTTTGGACCAGCGTTTTCTATCTCTTTATAATGAGAGTGTCGCATTAGTAAACGTTAAATTAAAACAAAAACAAATTAACCCTCTAAAATCGTTATTATAAACGAAGTCGGTTATAGTCAAGTAAACCTCTAAAACTGTATTATAAACGAAGTTTCGGTTATAGTAAAGCAAACTTTAAAAACTTTACTGTAAACGGATTTTCGGTTGTATTAAATATTCGGTTATACTAAAGATTTATTTGGTCCCAGGACACTTTACTATATCCGAAGTTCACTGTACTCTGTTCCGCATGGCAATCAAATATGGCAACATTGTACAGCCACCAACGTCAGTACATGAACTACCATTGGTGTCACAATAATCTGTTCCGCATGGCAATCAAATATGGCAACATTGTACAACCACCAACGTCAGTACATGAACCACCATTGGTGTCACAATACTCTGTTCCGCATGGCAATCAAATATGGCAACATTGTACAGCCACCAACGTCAGTACATGAACCACCATTGGTGTCACAATAGTCTGTTCCGCATGGCAATCAAATATGGCAACATTGTACAGCCACCAACGTCAGTACATGAACCACCATTGGTGTCACAATACTCTGTTCCGCATGGCAATCAAATATGGCAACATTGTACAGCCACCAACGGTAGTACATGAACAACTATTGGTGTCATAATACTCTGTTCCGCATGGCAATCCAATATGGCAACATAGTACAGCAACCAACGGTAGTACATGAACAACCATTGGTGTCATAATACTCTGTTCCGCATGGCAATCCAATATGGCAACATTGTACAGCCACCAACGGTAGGAAATGAACCACCATTGGTGTCATAATACTCTGTTCCGCATGGCAATCCAATATGGCAACATTGTACAGCCACCAACGGTAGTAAATGAACCACCATTGGTGTCATAATACTCTGTTCCGCATGGCAATCAAATATGGCAACATTGTACAGCCATCAAACATGAACCACCATTGGTGTCACAATACTCTGTTCCGCATGGCAATCAAATATGGCAACATTGTACAGCCACCAACGTCAGTACATGAACTACCATTGGTGTCACAATAATCTGTTCCGCATGGCAATCAAATATGGCAACATTGTACAGCCACCAACGTCAGTACATGAACCACCATTGGTGTCACAATAATCTGTTCCGCATGGCAATCAAATATGGCAACATTGTACAGCCACCAACGTCAGTACATGAACCACCATTGGTGTCATACCACTGTGTTCCGCATGGTCTCTTATCTCTCCCACAGTCGTAGCTCAGTGGTAAGAGCGTTGGCCTGGCACATCGATGACCCAGGTTCCGATCCCGTGGTGGGCAAGTTAACAGTGGACAGTTTCTCTGTCCGTCTTAGCAGTTTGATTGTTATGGTGGTTCAGTGCTGATTTAGGTCCCTTACACCCTCTCCCTTGGTATGGTTATTCACCCCACCCTCCCCCTTTCAAACCCCACTCGTCTGCCATATCGCCAAAGGTGGGTGTAGACGATAAACCTCAATGTTTATTCATTCTGGTCTGGACATCTCTCTCTCTCTCTCTCTCTCTCTCTCTCTCTCTCGCTCTCTCTCTCTCTCTCTCTCTCTCTCTCTCTCTCTCTCTCCCTCTCCCTCTCCCTCTCTATCTCTCTGTATAGATAGCATTTTTAGGTGTGTAATATTTCTGTTCTAGTTTCCCGTTTGTTGTTAATTTTATTGTCGCGGTTTTCTTTACAGACATTTGAATGCGTGAGACTTGCCCTTCAGCCGAGTCGTTTCGTAAAGAAACGCTATATAAATACCCCTTTTCGTCTTCTTCTTTTCCACAATATAAGAAAACAGACTTTACAAAATCAATCAGAAGACGCCTGTAATTACGTTGTTTATGGAGATCAACAGCATTGTGGAAAAAACGATAGGACATTTTTGTTTCATCTGTCATCATTACACAGTGTTATGGTCGGATTGATCTAGGATTGCCGACCGTTTAAGGCCAAGTCTCGGTCAATCCCGCTAGGACACGTGGAGATAAGGGAAGCAAATCGTCTCAAAGCCCGGGACGTTTAGTGTGGGATTGCCTTGGCTTGAAACAGCACGAGTGATATCAGGAAGCACAGAGTTAACAGCGGCGTACACAGACTAAGATACACACAAGCACGCTGGTGCGCACCTACGCACGCTCGCGCAACTACACAACTCTTCCCCCACCCTCTCTCACATACACCTGTCACAGTTAGGACGGGCAAGATAGTTCCTTTGCACAACTTTTTTTAAAGTATAATCGCGGACACACACACACACACGCACACACATACACGCACATATATGTCCCTTAAAAAACAAGATCTCTCTCCTCTCTCTTTCATATAGTTTTCTAGGTCTTTCTCTCTCTCTCTCTCTCTCTCTCTCTCTCTCTCTCTCTCTCTCTCTCTCTCTCTCTCTCTCTCTCTCTCTCTTCTATCTATCTATCCATTACATGTACTATATAATAATCACCTCACATAGGCGAGAGAAACAGAGAAGCGAAGGTGCAAACAAGACGACAATTAGATGCAGATTGGCGGAGAAAAGTAAAAAGCAAAAATACAAAAGAAGCAGAAGAAGGTTCTTCTCTTTGTAAAACATAGCAAAAGTTCTTGACTCGGACATCGGGCCCCCAAATTTCTTTAGCGGTTGCGTCAGCTTCGTATTCCCAACACGTAGATGCGTCTGCACTAAAGTGCAAGTTGACATTCCCTTTAACATTGTGCGGACAGCCTGCTTGATTGCGCACTCTTCTGTTAATGAAATGCGCAATTTACTGAGAAAGCTGTTCGTTTTGCACGGGGATTTGCATGCTTAGCGGTTACACTTCCATAAAATGGTTCGGACCGCAGTTGTCACATAGTTTAATTTCTGCATACTCATTTGTACTAGCACACCTCCTTGCAGTAATAGTCTTCAATTCAAATATTGATTCACATTTCCAACTTTATGTTAATGTCCATTCACGTGCATGAGATTTTAGACATTTATTCTCACGCATGGACACACATGCACTACATAAAATCTAACAATTTCAAATTGAACGGCAATCATAAAACATAACACTTCATTGCAGCAGTACACCTCAATGCAATACTAGTAGTCCAGTCCCAGTAATGAAATAAATAGCCAAATAAGCAACTAATTCCTATAAAAATGCTATGCAGTAAAAAATATTCTTTAAGCAATGAGGAAATACCTATAAAAAGTCCCAGTAAAAAGAAGGGGTCTGAAACATGATTTTTGGTGCTTATGTTTTTTCACACTTCAAAACGTCAAAGGGAGATTACTTGAAATAAACATTTAATTCAAAACCATATCATGTTGCATGTCAAATGAAAGCTCTTAACATATACAGTCCGAAAATCTGTTTCAACGCTTTCTGTGTCAGTTTTAGTTCTGACTGTGGATTAAAATTTTAATTAACATAGGGGTATAAATGCGAAATTCCGATGATCTTAAAAATCTTGATCTCGATTGTAAAAGTCGACTTCTATTTAATTCACAAGAGAAAAAAGATTAGTTAAAAGGAAGACACACGAAATAAAGAAAAACAGAAAAACCCAGGAAATTGATTAGTTTTCCAGTAGAATATAGAAGTGGTCTACCTTAGTCGCTATCAGAATCCGACTCGTCATCCAGCTGAACCACAGAGTTTGTGCAGCTGACTCCACGGCATTCTCCACAAGCTATGGTGCCCGTAAGTCCGTGCTTTCTGCATCTGCATCTGCCAGGTGAGCAGTCTTTCTAGCAGCAGCAGCGGATAACATTCAAAATATCCTATGGAGAAGCTGGCTTATTAGTTATGATTGGAAGTAGCCCACCCTCCTGTAACTTCCATTCCCAATCCATTGGTGATAGACCATGGTCTCTGTCTAGACTCAGCTACTCCTGGACTTGGTAGAATGTTCTGTAGGCATGGAATTCAGCTGCTGCTGCTGTTGGGGGAGCACTTTAGCTTGGATTTGTGTATGGCTTGCAGACACTTTTTGCTCATATTTGACAAACCACAGTTTGGTCAAGGTATCAGAACGTTTTTCACTGTACAGGTGAACAAATACCCTCTCACCAGCCGCTGCAACAGCATCATCACTTGACATCTTATCATTGAATACTCTAGCCTCATCCAGGAGCTCTCCTGAATCAAGCTTCTTGACTGTGAGTGATTTTGAGATGTTGAAGGGATGAGATGTCGTGTCGTATCCACAGAATGCATGGGCAAAAAGAATGTTATTACAGACTGTTGTTCCGGTTTGTTTTCGCAGTTGGCCAAGAATATTTCCTTCGTCTCGCAGAGGATCCTGTCAGGTTCACAGGCTACATGTCTCCCAACCATGTCTTTGCTTCTTCGAAGATGGGCAACATCTGTGGTACTTGGGCCATCAACATAGCCATCAAAAATGATTGTAGCTAGTGTATGTTTCCTAGCAACAAAGCTGACATACATCTCTGCTAGATCTTTTAGGACGACCCTCTGGGCCATGGAAGGCGATGCAAAAGGGATCCACCATCGAGAATGTATTTCACATTTTCTCTTGGCAAGGATGCAGTTTCATTGACAGCAGACCAGAGAAATCCTGCAAGAGTATGTTTGTTGGCTTTTCTGGGGAATCCTGTCGCATCAAACAAGGAGGCAGGTACATTGGCCAGTACATAGTAAAACATTTCTTCGAGCCTGTTGGTATCATTCCCAGCGACTTGCACCAACCTTTGAAACAATAACTGCGGATCCACTTGCACCATTTCCTGGCCAATAGTCACTCCAGTTTTTGTCGTCATTGTGACTGCTTGATTGCTTTTCTTGAACGTCACGTCAGCTGGAGATTGACCCGTCATCCCTTGGAGAATGCGCTGACCAATTTCAACAGCTTGGTCAGCATTGACAGATGAGTCAGCTGCTTGGCCAGTAGCAATAGACCTAAGACTCATGTCAGCGCAAAACGGATTTTTTGATGAAACATAGTTGATGACTGTCAAAGTTTCTTTGTGGTCTTTCTCTTGCCTTATTTCAGAAGAATCTTTGTGCTGCTCACTTGTTGTGAACTCTGTTTGCGTCAAGGATTGCATCCATTGGTTTGCTATTGCACAAGCAGGCATAGAGGGAAGCCAAACAAGCCTTTGTCGTTCGCCCATTCCGCGCCCTTTAGTTAGGCCACCATTTGACGTCAGCGTCCTCATCAATGTTTGCTCAATCACCAGATCACACGACAGACCAGCCTTATAGCGATCGCTTCTCCTTTTCATGTGATGGCCTGCCATGAAATCGTGATAGACTTCTGGGTAGGTTCTGTTCAACTCCATCATTTGCTGTAAGTACAGCCTGGCCGACTTGGTGTAGAGGTTGTGCCCTGAAGCAGCAAAATAGGGCAACATTTTGGCAACAGCAGATAGATGGAGCTTGAAGTCTCCAGTTCTCTCAGCCTATATTGCTGTGTGAAGGAGGTGTACCATTTCTTGAATCCATAGCTTGCTCGTTCTACTGGAACATTGTCGTTTGAAATCTTCCAACGTTGCTTTAATGCGTCCTAATACAAGATGTATTGCAGCATCTCTTGCTGTTGTTTTGCCCTGCATCAGTGATTCAAAAAGAGCCTAATCAAAGTCATCTGTTATGTCAAGATCTGCAGGATTATGTAGAAGTGACTCTTCTTCTTGACAATCACCGTTTTCCTTCCTAGGATTGTAATCATTGGACAAAGTGTCAGGATGGAGCAACAGCCATGACATGTTGAAGGATGTGCTTACAAATATTGCACTCAATGCTGCTTCGACAAGAAAATGTGCTCTAATTGCCCTAGAATAAGCCTTTCCAGCAATGATGTGAACTGCAGATTTTGATGCACAAACTGCCTCTAATGCCTTGTCTTGTCTTGTCAATCGTGTTGATCATTATGGCACTTCTTTACCAAGGTGCATGCTGGGTGTGTTCTTGTTACCGGCGCTCACCCGTCTAGGACATGAGCGTCAGGATCTTTAAAGTCCGTTATGATGTAATGTATGCGACACAGACTAGACCTCGGTTTATACTCTCATCCGAAGGAGTAGGAAACGAGAGTAAAGTGTCTTTCCCAGGGACACAACACAATGCCCGACCTGGGCTCAAACCCGGGACCTTCCGATCCGCAAGCCAACGCTCTAACCATTCGGCCACCATGCCTCCTGCAAACCTGCATCATTACATTACATTATTATTGCTTTAGGTCCAGCGGACTCTTCCGAGCCAAATCAGGACCGGACAACCCCCGATCCGCATAAAAGATCTGCTGAAACAACCCTAGTGGTAAAACTGAAAGCTCTCCTCCACCAGCCAGTCACTTTACAATAAAGACATCCCACGCAAGGGACGGCTGAGGCTTCACCCGAACTTATCGAACCCCCGTTTACAAAAACAAAATAGAATACAAACATCATTATAAATTATCAACAAAACATACATATAAAATGCCTACATTGCTATTTATACTGAAACCCCCGGCACCCCAACGGGGGTTAGCCTGCATCAGCCATAAGATGACTAATACTATATGCATTTATCAACCACAGGCTCTGAAGTCTTTTCTTTCCCCTCCTACATACGTACGTGGTATAGTATGTATAGTATGTAATTGAGGTTTACGAGAGACGAGACTTCCAAGCCTGTGTATCAACAATGCCATTGACCTTGTCACCTACGCACATTTCATCACTTGGCTGTAGATTCTTGACGTCATGCGCAACAATATCTGGGCGGTAAAAATGGGGGTTCCCCAATGCATTCGCATCAAAATATAGTTCGAGTTAAAAAAGTTAAAATAAACATATTCATACCCCTTCGATTCCGTGGGACTTTTCTTCAGTTGTAAACACAACTGTAAAGAGTAAATTAGAATATATATCATTTTTATAGGATTTACATACTTTCAAAAAGCCTGTTGGATTGGACTATAGGAAACCTCACGGCACTTTTCACACATCTTTGCACCGGTACACCTCATTGCAAACACAATACACATTGCGCAATTATTGTATTTATTCATTCTGCAAGAGTATTTCATGTCTAACAGGATTAGATCTTTTCCAAGAAGTTATAGCTATTTAACTGCTACGTCAGGTTCAGAGCACAATGGCACCATTTGACAGAAGTTCCTTTATGAGTCCATGCCAGAAAATTTGACGAGAAGTAGATTTTAAATATCTTGATTACACATTTTTCTGCCAACATAGTACGATTTCTTTTAAATTGCCCGTTTCGCACTGCTTTTTATAATAAGCAGTTGCTTCTCCCCTCAAAAAGAGACATTCTGACACTCCCCGTCGCTGTCCGCTGAATCTAATCATTTGTTTGTACACTTTACATGTAAATAATCTCGGCAAACTTTATACACGAAATTGCTCCCTTACGATGTGTGTTTTGCACGGGTCGTGCATGCCAAACGTGCAGTTTCCGTCAGCAATAAAATGACAAGATGACAAGACTTTTTTGTGGCCTACTCTCCAATCTTATTCCCGTGATTGTACACCTCCTCAGGCCAAATGGATTTTCTTCAAAGTACGTCCTTCACGCGTCTTGCATGCTAAAATACGATTCCGTAACAACATGACAGCTGCTCTGAAAGCCCTTTAATCGCTGACGTATATATCTCTATGCTTTTCCTAAACTCTAATGAAGCCCAAAATAAATTGTGTCCATTTTAAAGTGTCTTTGGTTAAGAGTTTTCCTTCTCACCTCTTCCTTCGCCTTCTTCTTGTCTATCTTCCTCTTGTATAACAACGTCCATGTTGGCTTTTTAAGAAACCGCGCGTTATAAATTCTCTGTATCTTTTTCTTCTTCTCCTCCTCCTCCTCATCATCATCAACTTTTGTTTTCCTGTATGTTTTCTTCGTAACTTCTTTCCACGGATTCGTTTAGCTTTTCATTTAAACTCTTTCTATTATCGTGCTCTTTTTTTCTTTTTTTCTTTCGTCTTATGTTTTCTGCGTAACTCTTCTTTCCTCACGGATTCGTCTGAGCTTTTCTGACGTATTCTAAAACTCTTCCTCGTGTCTTTATTTCTCTTTTTCTTTTTTCATCATCATTCATCCCCACACACACACACAACTCGCAGCCTCCACCCAACCAACGCCCCCCCCCTCCAAGCGCTATATATTAATAATAATACAGGATGCTATCACGCCCTTTTCTTCAATCGAACTCAAAGCGCGGCGATCTGAAGAGATCGCTATTTCAGAGGCGGGATATAAATCAATATTTATTTTTTGACAATGTTAGATTGAGTGCACTCAATATTAAAAGTGAAGGGAGGGATGAAACCGGAGTACCCGGATAAACCCTCGGTGTCCTGAAAAACCTCGTACATTAAAAAGTCACGTTAGTTCGTCCCACGCGGGGTTCAAACCCGTGACCTTCAGTCTAGGAAAGCAGCTCCTTGTCCACTGAGCTACCAGGCCTTAGCCTACAGCATTCCTCTAAACTCCTCTACAGTCCTCTACATTCTTCTATACTCCTCTCTCTCTCTCTCAAATATCAAATACATATTTACTTGTGAATTACACTGAGAAGCTCATACGATCCCCTGCATTCAATAGAATTTAAAAAAAAAAGAAGAAAATAAAAGACTAGAAAAGCATCAAAGAATCATACCCCCTCCCACACACCCTCTATGGTAGCAAACAAAGAAGGAAACAAAGTCAGATATTATTTTACCCTGCTGCGCATGCACAACTTTACCCTCTTGCATTTGTAGGAAATCCAAATCGTCAAACAACTAGCGACGCACGCAGAGAACGAGTACACACAAACAGACAAACACACTTCACGTACTACACCCATGTATGAACACACACATACATGTATGGACAAACACAGAGATTACACAAACAAACACAGACTACACACACATACATGCGCACATCCACACACACGCACACATACACACACTATGACGATATATATATAAAAAAACCACTCATATACATTAACACACATAAATTAACTCACACATACATTAACAAACACATATACATAAACATACACATACATTAATACACACACATACATTAACGCACGCACACACGCATACAGTCATACATTAACACACCCACGTATACATAACACACACACATACATAACATACTCACAAACATACATTAACACACATATATACATCACATACATACATCAAAACACATACATTAACACACACAAACATACCTTAACACATAAAAACATACATTAACACACACGTACAATAATGCATATACATACATTGACACACATACGTGCATTCATTTACAAACACACATACATAACACACACACACATGCACACACAAGCGAGTATTCATGGCAAATTAGAGTTTTGGACGAAATGTAGTACAATACAAATAGTAATCGGAAAACGTTTTTTTACGGAAAGGGCTAAAAAAAATCATCTAAAAATGTAAGAATTATATTTGTAAAAATGGCTTTTTGCGTCAACTCATAACCCTAACCCATGTACTTCAAATTTGTCCAGAAAACAGCCCGTCCCGGATAGAGCAGTTTTATGTACTTAAAACAGTCATATGCACTACAAGAGCACTCCCATGTACTAAAAGAGCACTCCCTGTACTTTGAAACGAAAGTGGGCCGGGGCGCTAGCTAAAAGCCCCATTTTGTGCATAAAAAGGTAAGTTTACCATCCCATTTCTCCATGAATACACGCACGTAAAATCACACACATATGTAAAAACACACAATAACACGTACACATAAACATAAAATACACATAAATTAACACACACATATGTAACACACACATTAACACGCACACATAAACATAAAACACACATAAATTAACACACTCATATATTAACACACACATTAACACGTACACATAAACATAAAAACACACATAAATTAACACACTCATATATTAACACACACATTAACACGTACACATAAACATAAAACACACATACATTAACACACTCATATACATAAACACACATACATTAACACACTCAGATATACACACACATTACACGCACACATAAACATAAAAACACACATACATAACAACACTCATATTAACACACATAACTCACACATAACATTAACACACATCATAACACACTCATATTAACAACACACATTAACACGCACACATACATAAAACACGCATACATTAACACACCATATATTAACACACACATTTCCACACATATAACACATCATACACATACATTAACATACTTTCAAAACAAACATAAACAATACATAGTTCATTATACAAACAACAATACGAACACACAAACACACACACACACACACACACAAAACACACACATATTTGTAAAAGAGTTGGAAAATTTTTGAAATGCCAAATAGTTTTGTGGCTTTTTTTTATGTATTTTTTAAACTTCGTCTAAAAAACTTCAAAGTCCAAATTTAACCCGTAGTATAATATTAAACACTCCCTACAAATAGAGCACCTACTAAAAGCACTCCTTAACAGAAACGAAAATGGTAGAAAATACATTTCTAATAAAAGCCCCTCATAAAACAATTTACCATTATTTTACACACGCACGTAAATCACACACATATGTAAAAACACACAATAAACGTACACATAAACATAAATACACACATAAATTAACACACATAAAACACACACATTAACTACACACATATAAAACAAACATTAACACACTCACAATATTAACACACACATTACAACACATACATAAAACACACATTAACACACTCATATATATAACACACAACAATAAACACACATAAAAACACACACATTAACACACACATTAAACACACCATAAAACACACATAACAACACACACACATTAACAACACACACAACATAAACACAACAACAACACACAAACAAACACACACATAAACAACAAACACACACATAAACACACACATTAACACGCACACATAACAAACACGCATACTATATTAACACACACACACACAAGCAAAAAAATAAATATCCCAAATCAAACAATACAATCAACCCAACAACACACAACACCCCACAACACACACACGCACACACACACACACACACACACACCACACACACACCACACACACCACACTAAAAACCCACTCTAACCACTAACCCCTAACCCCCCCCCCCCCCTAACCCCTAACACTGTTTTGACTTCAAAAACAAACAGAGTATAAAAAAAAAAACAAACAGAAAAATAACACACACGCACACACACACACGCACAGACACACGCACACACACACACTCCCACCCCCCCACACACACCAAAAAACACCCAACAACAAAAACAAAACTACCACCACTAAAATCTCGATAAGAAAGACCGTGTTTTCTAGTAAAACCTAGAGCTGGACAACAAAATCACAATTGTTCAAACCTATAAAGGGAAAAGTGAAAGCCACAGTTGAAAACCACCCTTTATAGGCAAGACAATTACCCCTTTGGAATAAAATATTACACCAAAAATCAATTTCCCTACCTCACAATGAACCAATCTTGAAAACTCTCCTACTAGACCCCTTGTACGCTTGGTCATATGATTGTACTATTTAGCACTATAGGCATTTATATGTATTTTTATAAATTCTATAGTCCCCCTCAAAAGCCGTCCCCACACTGTCTTTAAGTGACTGCGGATTCAATTTTCCCACTTTGTTTCACGCACTGTTGTGTCCTGATTGGCTCGGAAAAGCAACATCAATCAATCACACTCTTCACGAAATTCTTAAGATCACAACAGAGAAAACATATAGACAGTTTTATCCTTATGATACACCGGCCACACATATGATTTTTGTGTTTTGTTAAAAACATTACGTAGCTAGAATGATGATTGATTGTGATGTCGTTACTTGCGTGTGCATTGGTGTGTTGAAGTTTTGTTATGGGTGTATCTAGATTTTTTTCATAGTCCAGTGGGAAGATAGTTTTGAGAAGCTTAGGGGTTTTTGAACTTTGTTTCTTTCACAGGGTGACATGAAAGCTTAGCAGAATCATTTGATTCCCGCACTACATCGGATATGTCGAGATGTGTTTGTGTAGTTTTATCTTTTTATTCTGAGTGTGAAACACTAATAAGAGACTTGTTATGTTTGATGTGTTAAACTTATGTGCGTTATGTCTAAGATATGAAGAATATTTTTTTGTTGGTTTATAGAAGATGGTTGATATTTAAAAAATGTATTTATTGTTGTGTATATTGCGTTGATGTTAGGACGATGGTAATGTTTGAATATGTTATTGATTTTGTCTGTATACGAAAAATTTAGTTCGTTTAGTGGCTATTGAGATTATTGTGAAAGTAGATATAGGAGTTGAAGATTTTATTCAGTGAGGAGAGTCTATTTCATGGTCTTCAGTTATGTGTTTTCAAGTGAGATTTCATATAGGGACAGAAAGTTGTGTTGCGTCGCGTGTAGGGCGCCAGTTTGGACTATTTTATTGACCAGCTTATTTTGGAGTGCTGATCACCTTCTGCGTTCTTAGTTATTTTTTAAAGTTAATAATTATGAAGTTACAAAAACCAATTGAGTGAATTACTTTCATATATTTGATGAGTGCGTTTAAAAAAAAAAAGAGGCGAACTGTTTGGATTAATCTTTTTAGACAGTCTTTAGTGCATACATATTTTGTGTGGTGTGTAGTTAAATCACCAATTTGGAAGTGCATATAGACAACATTTTATTTTTATATTATTTTGTGGTGTTGTGTGGGATTGTAGGGAAAAGGTAAGGGTAGACTTAATTATTGTTTTCCAACCATTGGTTATGAAAAAACATGTTCTGACTGTGTTTGTTGCTTAATTTTCTTTTGGTTGATTTGAATTATACCTTTTAGTTACATTTTATAAATCTGTGCTAATGTTAGGCGAAAACATAAAGAGGGTTGTTCGATTCGCACCCACGTAACAGCACGCCGTTTTGACGAGCAAGTCACATACACGCTGCATACGCACACAAAATACACAGGGACACAAAAGTATCGTGACACACACATCCCTACCTCACCACTATAATGCAAGCCTAGCGGAACCCTGTCACAGGAGAATCTTGTCCTGTAAAGTATATTTCTGCTCTTTGTAAAGTTATTACATCTCAAACGACATAAACTTGGAAATAACGGCCATGTGGATTATAGACTGGGATAGACAGGTTCATCAACAGCCAGATAGATCAAAGGGTAGATCAACAGCCAGATAGATCAATGGGTAGGCCAACAGACAGACAGATAGAGACAAACACTTCCAGAGCATTGCTAGCGGAGCCATATCTTAACAGAGTGTAGAGGACTGGGGAGATTCTATTTGCCGCAAATAAAATCCCAGGAGCTTAAAACCAACACAAGTTTGTAAATGAGGTCTCCATAACAAGACCGACAACTTTACAGAAAAGAAACAGACAGGCACCAACGCACACACAAGAGGCACACTCCCTCCTTCCCCACTCTCTCTCTCCCCCTCTCACATGCACTATTCTAGTACACACACACATACATACAAACACATAAATACACACACACATATAGTTTGTCTAACCTCTAACACCCGAAGCTATCCATGCATATTAGAGCCCTATGGCTTCTGGCTGAATTTCTGGTATTATGTACCATCGACAGCAACCTTGATGGAGTGTGTTCTGTTTGTCTGCAAATGGACAGACTGTCTTTTATTACTCTCTCAGAATAACGTTCGTCTATGCTTCTCTAATTTCATCTCTAATGAACAACTTCTACAGTTTCAATGCTGACTTGCTGTAATTATAAGTGTAGACGTCCTTTAGAGAACGCGGAAGATTTGCCAGCTCTGCGTAAAATCCTACGGCTCAGCCAACAGAACCTTGTAACGGCTCTTGATAGACAGATAGAGCTCTCTCTTATCCTTACCTCCCCGACATACCTACTCCATCCTCATACACACACACCATTACACACGCCCACCCTCACACACACACACACACACACACACACACACACACACACACACACATGCGTGTACGAGGTACAAATGGGGTAATTTCACCAACTTCGCGGCCCTTAGGCGGCGAATTAGGTCAAGTTTCTTCAAAAAAGACACTTTTTCGCAAGAAGTTTGACCTAATTCCTCGCTCCTAAGAGACGAAGTAGGTCAAGTTTCTGAAAAAAAGCACATTTTTCGCAAAAAGTTTGACCTAATTCCTCGCCTATTAGAGACGAAGTAGGTCAAGTTTGTTCAAAAACACAGCTAGGATAAGGAACTTTCCTCGACGATTAGGGTAAGGCAGTGCCTCGACGATTAGGGTAAGGCAGTGCCTCGACGATTAGGGTAAGGCAGTGCCTCGAAAAGGGTTAGGGTCAGGGCTAGTTGCAGCGCTGCAACTAGCCCTGACCCTAACCCTTTTCTGGAACGGGTGCCTTACCCTAATCGTCGAGGCACTGCCTTACCCTAATCGTCGAGGCACTGCCTTACCCTAATCGTCGAGAAAAGTTCCTTATCCTACCCGTCTGGAAGATGCACTACAACTACACCAGGTCAAGTGTACTTGTAGTGCATGTGCACTACAACTACACTTGACCTGGTGTAGTTGTAGTGCACATGCACTACAACTACACTTGGGCAAGTGTACTTTAAGTGCACATGCACTACAACTGCACTTGGCCAAGTGTACTTTAAGTGCACATGCACTACAACTTCACTTCGTGAAGTGAAGTTGTAGTGCACATGCACTACAACTGCACTTTCATGTACTTAGAACAAATGAGCAACGCCAGACAAATGGGGAACGACAAAATTACCTCATTTGGTACTAAAAATGGCAAATTTCGTTCCCCAAATGTGACGTTTCACAAGTACACACACACACACACACACACTTAACCACCCGAATAATGAAAGAACATTGAAGTTTATGTGAAGTATATGTAGGTGTGTGTGTCTCTCACTCTCTCGTCTCTACAGTGGCGAAATGGCAGACGGAGATAACCATCCCGCGGGAAGCAGGGGTATAGAATAAAATCAACCGCTGAACCACCAGAGAAATCATACTGCTAAGATGGACAGTAAAAAAGACGGCCGCTTTTACCTTGCCCACCCCTGGGATTCGAACCTGGGTCTACCGCCGAGCTACGGCGAAGGGAAATGGCACGCCCAATCTTGAGAGAATCTTCAGGAAGAGCTGTATGCTCTGTGTAAAGTCCCAGAGCTGAACCAACAGCAGTTTGTAACGCGTCAAGGGCTGTAAGCTGACATGGTCAATTGCCCTCAAATCGTTCCCCAAAGGCTGGATCAGCCGAGGAAACGCTGACCCTCGCAAGATGGGGAAGATAATAAACAATTCTGGAATTGGAAGTGTCGTCTATTATCATTTCTTTTCATCTCGAACATATGGACATTTTGTAGACGAGGTTTCGACTAATCCAAAATGTTACAGGTTGAGAACAATTATTGTTAGATCTCCTATTGGTACACTTTTGTATTTTTATTTTTTACTAGTGGTTTTTGTACCCTGGCAAGCCAGGGTACACATGATGCCGTTTAAAATGTAGACAGAGAGAACTTTTGTCTGCGAGTTTCATTTGGACGATGATACCTCCCCATATCCCCCTTGATACCTCACCATCCCCCCCTCTGATATCTCCCCGTCCCCCCCCCATGATGCCTCATCATACCCCCTTGATACCTCCCCGAACCCACTTGATACCTCCCCATACCCCCTTGATTCCTTCCATACCCCGTGGTTCCTAACTGTACCCTCCTTGATACTTCCCCGTTGATCGTTTCGCAGGTATGGATGAAAGGAGTCGACCATCACCATACCCCCTTATATATACCCGTATCCCCGTTATGCCTACCCATGCCCCTTTAAACCTACCCGTAGCCCCCTTTTACCTACACGTACCACCCCATCCCGATCCTTGGTAGTAGTAATAATAATAATAATAATAATAATAATAATAATAATAATAATAATAATAATAATAATAATAATGAATATAGAATAATACAAATAGAAATCAGAAAAAACACCAAGGTTTTAAAATAAAATTTGATATAAGATAGTATAATTGTTATTATAAGAATAATATTAATTATTATTATTAGTTTATAAGTAATAATAATAATAATAATAATAATAATAATAATAATATTAATAATAATAATAATAATAATAATAATAATAATAATATTAATAATTTATTATTAGTTTATAACTAATAATAATAATAATAATAATAATAATAATAATAATAATAATAATAATAATAATAATAATAATAATAATAATAATAATAATAATAAATTAAAGGTAAAAAGCCTAAATTAAAAAGAAAAATATCCATATTTTAGTGTACTAAAAAAAAAAAATAAGGGGCCGGGTGAGATTTGAACTTCGGTCGCACTGCATGGTAGGCGAATGGTTTCACTAACTAAGCTACCAACGGTTCCTAGAAATACCATCATTTTTTTGGTCTATATGGGAAAACATGCTGAAACCTCAATTTCGGAATGAGGCTATTACAGTTTGTGGACATTTTGTTTATTTATTTATCTCAGAAACGGTTAAACGTTCGGTAAGGAAATGTCGTCTAAAACGATTTCGCTGGTTTTGAGCACACAGCAGGCCTACTACTACTACTACTACTACTACTACTACTACTACTACTACTACTACTACTACTACTACTACTACTACTACTACTACTACTACTACTATTGAATATAGAATAATACAAGTAGAAATCATAAAAAACACCAAGGTTTTAAAAGAAAATTTGATATTATAAAAATAATAATAATAATAATAATAATAATAATAATAATAATAATAATAATAATTTATTATTATTATTATTATTATTATTATTATTATTATTATTATTATTATTATTATTAGTTTATTAATAATAATAATAATAATAATAATAATAATAATAATAATAATAATAATAATAATAATAATAATAATAAATTAAAGGTAAAAAGTCTAAATTTAAAAAAAAAAACATATTGTAGTGTTAAAAAAAAACTTAAAAAAAAAATATAGCCCGCGTGAGTATCGAACTTGGTTCGCCCGAAACCGTAGGCGAAAGATTAACCCACTTAGCTACCAAGGCTTCGTAGATAAACAATGAATTTTTTGGTCTATATGGGAAAACATGCTGAAACCTCAATTTGATTTTTAATAATAATAATAATAATAATAATAATAATAATAATAATAATAATAATAATAATAATAATAGCACTGGATGCTATATACGCGCTTTTCCTGATATCACCAGACTCAAAGAGCGGCGATCTGCACCAACGTACACGCTAACATGTTTCACCTACTTTCACACACACAGCAAACATCCATCAATCAAATATGTGGTGTAAAGGCAGGGAGATCGCTATTGAAAGACGGAAAGGAAATCGAAATGTTATTTTTGACGTTTTAGATTGACTGCATACAATACCATTATTATAAGCCGGGAGGAAATCGGAGTACCCAGAGAAAGCCCTCGTCCCGTACCCAAGTCAAATAAGTTGCCCTTTGAGGAATCGAACTAGCGGCTTTCAGCATAGGAAACCGGCAACTAACCCACTGCGCCACGATACTACTATTACTACTACTATAACACTACTGCTACTACTGCTAGTTTAAAACAATATTTAAAAAAAATAAGAAGAAGAATACAATGATTTCTATTGCCCAAATATCTCCCTTGTTTGTTTCTGCCAGTCGTTGGGAAAGGATGCGTTTGGGACCCCCCTTTTTTCTTGGCCAGCTTAATGAGGTGCCTATCTCCTTATAAATCAATAAATACCTTGTATTTTATTTTAGCTCTTCTGATCCAATTTTGACACTCATTGTGCATTAATCTCTTAAAGTTGTTTTTATTTAGGCTTGTTGGTCAGACTTGCTAGTTACATTCTTTATCTCTCCTTTCTCCTCCCAAATGCAATTTTCAAAGTTTCCCCCAGCATGTGATTACTGTTCGTTTTCCTTGAGTTTTTGGGTATCTTTACTTTCTTGAGTTCTCCCCTTTTGTTCTGTTTGAATGTCCCCTCCCCTATATTCTCTCTGTCTCTCTGTCTCTCTCTCTCTCTGTCTCTCTGTCTCTCTCTCTCTCTCTCTCTCCCTCTCTCTCTCTCTCTCTCTCTCTCTCTCTCTCTCTCTCTCTCTCTCTCTCTCTCTCTACTCTTTTCGTCTTTTCTCTTTTCCTCCCATTCCACCCACCCTCCTTCTACCCCTTTCTATCTCTCTCCCTCTCTCTCTCTTCTTTTTTTTTTCTCTCAAATTTTCTTTCGTTCTTTAATAACATTCTTTACGTTTAATTTTGCCATCAACAACGTAATTCAATTTTTTAATTGGCTCTTTTCTCTATTTCGTAATCCTTTCTGTTGTTCTCTTTTCTGGTTATTTTCTTTCTTCTGTCCGTTTATTTCCTTCCCTTTTTGTCTTTTACCTCTCTCTTGCTTTCTGTCTTTCAACGCCGTTTATATTCGTTTAGTCTTTCTAGATTGTCGTCTTTATTTCCTGTCTTTTATATTTCTTCATCGTCTTCGTACTTTTTGTCTGTATGCATGTATGTTTCTTTCCTTCTTTCTTTCGGTCTTTCCTTGTTATTCTTTGTTGTCTTCGCATTTTCTTTGTTTTCACTCCTGTTTCTTATCCTGTATATTTTCTTTGTTTTCTTTCTATGTGCTGCTGTAACCGTTTCTCATCGTCCTTGTACTTTCTAACATTTCTTTTTATTTCTTTATTTCTTTCTCTCTTTCTTTCTGTCCGTCTTTTCTATTTCCTCGTACTGTCTTTCTTTGTTTTCACTTGTTTTTTATCCTGTATTTTTTTTTTGGTTTTCTTTCTATGTGCTGCTGTAACCTTTCTTCATCGTCTTTGTACTTTATTTCTAACATTTCTTTTCTTTTCTTTCTTTCTTTCTTTCTGTCCGTCCTTTCTATCTCCTCGTACTTTTTTCCACTTCTCTTTCTTATTCTGTAATATTTTGCTTACATATGTTAAATATTCTATTATCGTTTCGTTGCTCCCCCCCCCCTCTCTCTCTCTTTCTCTCTCTCTCTGTATCTATCTCTCTCTGCCTCTCTCTCTCTCTCTCTCTCTCTCTCTCTCTCTCTCTCTCTCTCTCTCTCTCTCTGATTATTAAAAGTTTCATTTTTCTTTCATCCTTTTCTCTTCGTTTATAATTCTGTCTTTCTTCCTTTCTTTCTCTTTCTTTCCTACTCAATCTTTTCTTTCAATGGTATCCTTTTATTTTCTTTTTTAAGTCTTATATTCTTTGTGATCCTTTCTTTTGTTCTCCATGCAAATAATTTGCAGTTGGTTTGTAAGTCCTGACGAAGCGTTTCAATGCAAAACGTGTACGGAGAATCTTTCAATCTGGTCTCTTTTATCTCCTTTCAACCTGTTGTCTCGTCTTCCATCGATTTATTTTTCGTCGAAGGTATGTGCGATCTTAAGACAACAACAAGAAAAAAAAGTTGATACTTTCATAATGTTCTTTCAAAAATTAATATTTTTGTGGCCTCTCGATTATGTTGTAGTTTATGGATTCTGGCACTTTATTCCTCTGTTATAATCTTTTGGAATAATTTTTTTTGTGGGGTGGGGGTGGGGTTGGAGGAGTTAATAATGTGTGTTATTTAAAGATATTTGAATGTTAGAACCTGTCAAAGGGTACTGAGACATTTCAATGTTAGAACCTGTCAAAGGATACTGGAGACATTTCAATGTTAGAACCTGTCAAAGGGTACTGGAGACATTTCAATGTTAGAACCTGTCAAAGGGTACTGGAGACATTTCAATGTTAGAACCTGTCAAAGGATACTGGAGACATTTCAATGTTAGAACCTGTCAAAGGGTACTGGAGACATTTCAATGTTAGAACCTGTCAAAGGGTACTGGAGACATTTCAATGTTAGAACCTGTCAAAGGATACTGGAGACATTTCAATGTTAGAACCTGTCAAAGGGTACTGAGACATTTTAATGTTAGAACCTGTCAAAGGGTACTGGAGACATTTCAATGTTAGAACCTGTCAAAGGGAACTAGCACTTATTTAAAGGGATTCACTTTTACCACGCCCCCTCGACAGAACCTATTAACATTCACAGTGATTATTGCTCTTCAAAAAAAACTTACAACAGCAACAAATAATAAATTTCGAAAATACCCTTTTTTATGAATACATTCCGTATATACACTGCTCGTAAGATTTTTCGTTTTACGTTGATAAAATAGACCATACCCCACCCAAGACATCAAAGACGCATTCTTCAAACAGCGTGGTTCGCTCAGAAATACGGTCAAAGGTCACACGGCTATGGCATCGATGTACCGTTAAAACAGGGCCAATCACTCCCTGTTAGAATGCTAAAACCGAAAATGGAAAATTCAAATGTTAACGGCTGGTTTGAGCAAGGAAAGCCCCCTTTATCATTGTGTAATGTCATAACAATGCGAATTTAGAGTAAACGCGTTTTCGTCAAAAGGTAAACAAACCCTTCTAATTGGAGCCTGTTAAGCTTTGATTTTGTGTGACTTTTATGTCTTCCATTATGTGTTCATTTGAAGCCTGGATAAAAGTTTCTTTTTTGTTTGTGTGTTTATATTTGGCGAGGGGTGAGGGGTGAGGTTGTTGTGTAAACCATTAATAATGTAACAATTCTAGCAAGTGAATGAAGCTACCAGGTTAAAGACAAAAGCTCCTTTTTTAAGTTTACATCCTATCCTATCCCGTAACTCGGAAGTCGTAGGGGCACCGCAGATGATCGTTTAACCAGCGTACTCCATCTTTACCTGTTCTCAGCAACCCTGATTGTTTCGCTCAGTGTCAAACCAGTCCATTCTCGAATGTTGTCCTCCCACCTCTTTTTCGGTCTCCCTCTTCTTCTACCTCCTTGCACTGTGCCTTGCAGGATGGTCTTTGCAAGGCCTGATGATCTGGTGACGTGGCCATACCATCGGAGTTTCCGTTTTTTCACCACTGTGAGCAGGTCATCGTGTTGTGTCATGGTCTGTCGGACTTCGTCGTTGGTGATATGCTGGGTATAGTTTACATAATTGTTGAAATTCCAACACTTTCTTACTTATGTTTCTTCATCTCATTTGCAATGTGCATTCTCTTGCTTCCTTTACTTATTCTCCATGTTTGCGTTTGTTTCGGTCTTCGTGCTCTTTTCTTTTTCCATTGTTCTAATTTAGTTCTTTCTTTTATCTCTCCCAATCTTCATTTTAGTTTGTATCCTTAGTGTTCTTAAATCGTTTATGGCCTTTTATAAACATCTCTTTCCATTGTTGTTTTTGTTGCTGTTGAGTGTTCTTAAATAGTTCATTGCCCTGTAAAAACAACTAAAGATTTATTTCTTAAATCCTCTTGTTCTTAAGGTTGTTGTCATTGTTGTTCTTCTTTGTTGTATTTGTTTGTTTATTTGTTTGTTGTTTTTCTTTCTTCTACTTCTTCTTTTTCTTCTTCTTCCTCTTCTTCTTCTACTTCTACTTCTTCTTCTTCTTCTTCTTCTTCTTCTTCTTCTCCCCCTCCTTCGTTCTCCCCTCTTCTTCTAGCTTGCTGCTTCCTTCGTCCATTGTTGATTTTCATTTTTGCTTTTGTTCTCAGTATTCTTAGATCGTCGTTTGTGGCTCTTTCATGATTTTGTTTTTGCATTTCTTCTTGCCCTCTCCCTGTTCTGTGACTGAGTAATCACATTTTCAACTCTCTGTAGGCCGCAGCCTCTATTAGCAAGTCTGGAAATTATTTTCTTTTCCACACAGGTCTGAAAACACTTTGATATAGTTGGGAATAAGAACGGACCCAATGTCGGCTGTCTGTCGGTAATTCGGTCCGTCGTGCCCTTTCTCCACAACCAAAGGACTGGATTTATTCCAACGTCATAAGACCATTACCAGGTTTAGTGACCAGCTTTCAGTGCCATCGTATTTACTCTTTCTCAAAGGTTTACTGATTAACATTTTTTTATCTAAACACGTTTGCTCAATATCGCCAACAACAACAACAAAACAACTGAAGCAATTTTCTTAATTTTTGGTTTACAACACAAACCATTTTGTAGATGGCAATTGGTTGGTCGGTCGGACAATCTATAAGCGCTATTTGGTTTGGTGTTGACAACAAGTGTTTTGCACTATCAACACGACAACAAGAAAAACAAGCAAACAAACATTACTTCACCAATTTGTATTTTACCCTGCAAGTACTCTGCCTTGTGGGTTCGGGCAATGAACAGAATAGATCCAACGTTTCCCCGGCGTGTCGTAAGAGGCGACTAACAGGGGTGATGTCAGCACGGCATCACTGGGTGGATGTGTTCTACACAGAAGTCACCGGCTAGGACGGAGGAACCTCATGTTACTACAGGTTCAACGACCACGTGCTCGGGGCGAAGGCGAGCCACGCTGTACTCGTGGATTTCGGCTGTGGCCAACAGCCTGGGGAGGATTGGGCCCTGCCAGGTCTTTCTTGACCAAGATACACCCTATGATGAAACGATCCACTCTCTCCATACCGGATCAGTCGTCGCCTGGGTCACAAAGGACCGCGCCTTCCGTTGGCCACCAGGACGGAGGTGATAAGTGTGCTACTGATGGACAACTTAGCAGGATCCGCACGAGAGACAACATCGTAATAGGAATCTGGAATGTCAGGACTCTAAATGCGGAGAAAACATTTGAAGAACTGGACCACGAGCTGGACAACTATCAATGGAACCTTTTAGGTATCAGCAAACTGCGCTGGAAAGGCCTAGGTGAAACAACGACAGACAAAGGCTACAAGCATTATTTCAGCGGGAGAGATGACAGGCACGAACACAGCGTTGGATTCTTGGTCCACAAAGATATTCTAGCCAAGGTCATGGGATGCCGCCCAGTCTCCAGTAGACTCATTAACCATCCGTATGAGAGCAACTTTCACCATCACCATCACCTAGGCTTATGCCCCAGCATCAGACTATGACGACAGCGAAGTGGAGGATTTTTATGAAAATGTACAAGTTGTCCTTGACCAAGTGCCGAAGACCGACATAGTCATAGTCAGGTGCAAGGCGACTGGAATGCCAAGATTGGCCAAGATGCGCACAACAAATGGGGAGACACATGTGGACCCCATTGCAACAACGAGACAAATGTCAAGAGTCTAAGACTCTTGGAATTTGCCAGATACAACAATCTGATACTGGCAATCACGCTTGGTCTCCACAAAAAATCCAGACGATGGACATGACCCAGTCCCAGCGGTAAGCATCCAGATTGACTACCTCATGGTCAAGACACGCTTCAGATCAGGCATCAACATTGGCAGGACACGCACTTTTCCTGGAGCAGATATCGGAAGAAGAACACTTTACTTTACATTATATTTACTTCACATTGGTGAGGTAATGTTTGTTTGCTTGTTATGTCCTCCGGCTCCACCTCACGACAGTGAAAACAGCAAAAGTGCACCAGATTGAAGTTCGACTCGGACAAACTGCAAGACCCGGAGGTGGCAGAAATATTCCAAGCCATACAATTGGAGGAAAATTTGCATTACTGCTCAGTTTGGGAGCTGGTGAAGTAGATGTCAACCCCATGACCATCACCTTCAACTCAGCTGTGACAGATGCCGCCACTGCATGAGAACATTAGCAAGCACCGCCCAAAGAAGAAACCGCGGATCACACCTGAACATTTGGACCTGTGTGATAAAAGAAGAGAGATGACAAAGAAAAAGAACACCTCACAGGGAGCTGATGTCTACCGAAAAATCAAAAATGACATCCGTAAAGGCATGCGCACAGCAAAGGAGAACTGGACAGAAGAGCAATGCCACGAAATAGAGAACAGACTGAACAAGAACAACAGCAAGAAGGCTTAGCAGACTGTATAGCGCTTGACAAGTGTTAAACTGCCCAAGGTCTCCACGATCCAAAGCAAGCCTGGCATATGCATTACAGAAGAACAAGAAGTCTTGGATAGATGGACAAAGTACTGCTTTGACCTTTACAACCACACACGAAACATATCCTTAGAACAGAGAAGAGGAAGAAATCATTCCAATTCTTTGAGAAGAAGTTGAGGCAACAGTGCAATCACTGAAGAAGGGGAAGTCAATCGGAGTGGAAAAAATACCTGCGGAACTGCTTCAATCAGGAGGAGAAGTGATGATAGAAGCCCTCACCAATATCTGTAACAAGATCTGGCAGAGTTGGGAGTGGCCTATACTATGGACCTAGTTGCTTGTCATCACTCTTCCAAAAAAGGGTAACCTTCGGGAGTGTGAAAATTACCCCACCAACTCCCTCATCAGCCATCCCAGCAAGGTCCTCCAGAAAATAATACTCAACAGTTTGAAACCCCAAGCTGAACAAATCATAGCTGAAGAACAAGCAGGATTCAGGGCAGGGCGAAGTATTACTGAACAGATCTTCGACCTCAGAATAATCTGCGATAAATACCTACAGCATCAATAACATCTATATTAATGTGTTTGCAGACATCAAGAAAGCTTTTGACCGAGTCTGGCATGCAGCTCTGTGGGCAACCATGAGAGTATACAACATCCGCCCTAAAATTATTTAAGTCATCAAAAGCTTGTATGACAAGGCCACAAAAGCGCCATCGAATACTGGTTCAGAACAATCGGTGTGCGTTAAGGATGTCTACTCTCTCCAACACTCTTCAACATCTTCCTAGAGCGCATCATGTCAAATGCCCTTGCAGATCACGAAGGCACAGTCAGTATAGGGGGTAGAGCAATCTCCAACCTCCGTTTTGCGGATGATATTGATGGATTACATTACATTACATGGTTATTGCTTTAGGTCCAGCGGACTCTTCCGAGCCAAATCAGGACCATATTGGCTGGAGAGGAACAAGAACTTGAACAGCTGGTACAGAGGCTTGACACTACCTCCAGAGCCTATGGAATGGAGATAAGCGCAGATAAGATCGGAATGATGACCAACAACACCAATTGCATCAACATGGACATCAAAATCCAAGCCTATGGGTACCGACAAGAAGTCCTCTCCAGTATAGCACAAACAACTGCGGCCCTGACAAAGTTAAGCCCATTTGGAAAGACAGGACCATCAGTCTACATTCCAAGGTAAGGTTGCTGCGCTCCCTTGTCATCTTTATCTTCCTTTACGCTTGCGAAACATTGGCCCTCACAGCAGATATACAATGAAGAATACAAAGCATGGAGATGAGATGCTACAAAAGACTTCTGTCCATTTCTTATACCCAGCACATCACCAACAACGAAGTTCACACAAGCCACTGGACAACACGATAACATGCTCACAGTGGTGAAGAAACGGAAACTCCGATGGTATGGTAACGTCACCCGAGCATTAGGCCTTGCGAAGACCATCCTGCAAGGCACGGTGCAAGGATACAGAAGAAGAGGGAGACCGAAAAAGAGGTGGGAGGACAACATTCGAGAATAGACTGGCTTGACACTGAGCGAAGCCACGAGGGTTGCTGAGGACAGAGAAAGATTGAGCACGCTGGTTAAACGATCATCTGTGGTGACCCAGCGACCTTCAAGTTACGGGATATGATAGAATAGGATAGGCAAATACTTTAACTATACTCAGCCTGTGGAGTCATTTTCAAATGTGCCCTTTCTTAAGGGACAAGGCCGTTGAGGTCTATCATTTTCTTAAAATTCTGTTGTGCTGTATCTCAAAATAGCCTAAATAGATTTTGATACATTTTTACCTAAATGTTAACTTGCAGATAATTCAAAAATATTGCATCGTCCCATGTTTTCAGTTTGCGTTTAAAAAAAAATGATAACCTGCAATAGGGCAGCTTTACAAAAGTCAATACTTTTGAAAATGCAGTGTTAAATGTGTGTGAGTGTGTGTTTGAGTATGGGTGTGTGTGCTTGTGTGTATGTGGAAATACATTTGAATGGCCTTACATCTTGTGTTTTTTTTTTACATTTAAATTTCTTCATTGGATTGTTGTCCTTTGTGACTTGCCTTCCCTCCAACAGCAAAACAAAACATCTGAACTGGACGAGAGAGAGAGAGAGAGAGAGAGAGAGAGAGGGAGAGGGAGTATACACATAAAGCGCACACCCACGCGCCTACTAACGCATTCACATACACACATGTAGCCACGTACACTCTCAATCCAGCTCACATATACACTTACACACTCACCAACATACACTCTTCAGCACGCACACACACAAGTGTAACACACACTCACAACCAAAAACGTTTTAAAAAAAATCAAATCCGGTCACAACATAACAGTTCAACGAATTCAACAAAGAAGACAAAATACAACAAAAAACAAAACACGCCGAGATGAGTCCAAATTGAAACAACACAAAACAAAACTGTGTCTTTGAGTAATCAGTTTCCTTCAAAAACTAAACTCCACCTACAGTCATGCACTTGCCCTGCAGATGTCATGGAGGACAGTTTATATTTTTCTACCTCTAACCCAGCAGTTACTGTCCGGCTAATTGCTCTCTCTCTGTCTCTCTCTCTCTCCCTTCCCCTCACTCCTCATCCTTCTTTGTGGTGCTTTTCTCTTTCCTTATTTTTCCATTCCTTTGTTTTTCTTTTCTATTTCTGCTTTGTTCCTTAATCTTCTTATTTCAATTCCTTCACTATCTATGATTTGCTTCGTTGAAGGTCATTTCTTTCTTTCTTGGTGACAACGACTTCACTTTGGATATTGAATTGTTGTCACTGGAAAAGGATGATGATACTCGCTGCACAATCCGACAGCTAAGGTTTGCAGGTTTAGGCGTTTCTTCTATAGAGTTGTGTTAAGCACACAAAAGAGACTGCCATACACGCTCGTTTCAGTGGTGCTATTTTTAGAATCGTCCTTGATACTATTAACAGACTTAAATATAAACAAATTACTGCATCAATTTATGTAATTATATTATGAAAACCGTACTTTCAAAACAGATTATTTAGTTTACTCAGTTTTATTATGTGTCACGGTGGGCCAACACTGAGATACTAAAAATGATTGTGGACATTGAAATGTGGGATCTTGCGGCACTTCAAGTTACCATGAGCCTATTCACAACTTTCCGGCAACTCTCATAAAAACTCGTGGGTATCGCCATTATAAATTAAAACGAGGTTAGCATGAAACCAAGTTCCGGTCTAGCTTGTTTTGCTTTTATCAAAGCTTGATGCGTGACTTTTAAATATGGCAAATTGCCGAAAACGACGATTGTTAGAGCCAGAAAACGAGTGGGATAAGTATAAAAACGGTGGAGGAAGTACATGCTCAGTGAAAGGATGCAAAAAACAATCGTAGAGGCCTGTATTTGTGGCGACTTCGGAGGTGCGTCGATCATCGACAGAAAGTGAAACAGGACCTGAAGACTCTTGTAGTTTTCCATAGCTTCGCCGTCGCAACCTTCACAAAACACGAAGTAACTGACTATTTTAGGCGAGCGTTGTGGCCAAGCGGGCTAAGGCGGGACTAACTTGCCTCTTCCACAAGCCAGAAACCAATGGTACCTGACAGGTGTGGGTTCGAGCCAGCATCTGGGCGTTATGTTTTTCGAATATTTTTCAAAAATTCACAAATAATGTTAGGTAGGTAGGGTTTAGGCGCGCCATTGGCGATAGAAAGGGATAATAAACTGCAGAAAAAAAATATGTGAGGGTACAATACAGGTGGCCAGTGACACATGTTATTATTCTTGAATATTTGGACATAACTCACTAAAACACGCGGAGAAAAAAACCGGAAGTATGTTTCATAGAGGGGATTCCCGTTGGTGCATAGGATAGCAGAAAAGTGTGAATTATGCTAAACTATGCAAAGCAATGCAATGCGAAGCCACGAACGCGGTGTGTTAGGCTCGTTTGAATGAACGAAGTTTAACGTCAACACCCACCATTGGCGATAGGGCAGATGGGGATAACCCTCCTAGGAAAGAGGGAGCAGGGACCAAATCAACACTGAGCACCCAGAGCTATCACATTGCTAAGAGGGACAGTGAAAATGGCCACTTTTATGCTGTCTGTCACGGGATTGGAATCTGGGTCATCGCCGTGAGTGTCTATATAAGCCTAAATCCTAAACTATGCACCGCCCTGCTATGCTAAACTATGCGCTGCCCTGCTTTGCCAGAGTTTGCTATGTGATGCTATGCTATAGTATGCTATGTGATGCTATGTTATAGTATGCTATGTGATGCTATGCTAGGAACACAAGTGTGCGTTGCTCGGTTGTTTGTTTCTCACTTTAACTTACAGACTCCACTGTGCTTGAAACTTCCCCATTCCAGTGGCCACATTGCGTAGCAGAGGCTTACGTATCCCCATCATAGGCCGCCCCGTCTCTATCCTATCCTATCCTATTCCGTAACTCGAAAGTCGCTGGGGCACCATAGCTGATTCTTTAACCAGCGTATTCCATCTTTCTCTTTCCTCAGCAATCCTCATGACTTCGCTTTGCCGTCCCTGCTACACAGGAAAAACAGGTAATTGTATACAATAGTCTCACGACACGGGAGAGTATAGGCGACTACTGGTCACATTATTCTGATACAAGCAAACCAGTTGATGGTAAGGGGAAAATAATATAATGATACGTTGGATCATTCGGTTACTAGTAAGCCGCTCTACCAATTGATATACCGGTCCCCTCTGATACAGAGTGTGTGGCCGAGGCTTTTATGTAAGCCACGGCCTTCTCTGCAACGCAGTGTGTCAAGTGCCTTGGGATCCACCTCAAAACTCGCTAGGGTTTAAGACTGTATTAACAGGACTTCCAGAATGGACTGGCTTGACACTGAGCGAAACCATGAGGGTTGCTGAGGACAGAGAAAGGTGGAGTACGCTGGTTAAACGATCATCTGTGGAGCCCCTACGACCTCCGAGTTACGGGATAGGGATAATAGGACTTTCGCGTCTTCGTTCGGTTACTGTCAGTCGTGCTGTCTGTTGCGTACTTGTATGGGCGACGTGGGTCCGGGGTTCCCCCCCGTGTCAGGAAGCCCACAGACTGATACAGACGCTGAGTAAAACTCACATACATCACTGGGTGGTCCAACCGTAATCATCAATGCAAATCTCACCGTTACTCTCTGTCTTGGTCTTCTTTTTCTTTACGATACTGTGGATACCCCGCCGGGAAGAGAGACTGCTCGCCGCCGCTGCCATCCAATGGCTAGAGAGGTCTTGTATGCAAGGTGATGGTACAGATACGGATTACGGAGGGAAACTCAGGTGCAATCATATAATAGTATAAACAGCACTATGCCCGAGTCTTAAGACCCTTGTGCGCGTTGGCCCATACTTGCTACATGAAACCTCAGACATCCTACGGGATTCGGCGACAAGCCGAACAGATCTTCTTGCTTTAATATATTTCCAATTGGATGGCAGCAGTTTGGTCCAAGTCTTTCTGAACAATGCGAGAGATGAAGAGAGAGAGATAGAGAGAGAGAGAGAGAGAGGGAGAGAGAGAGAGAGAGAGAGAGAGAGAGGGAGGTGTCCACAGGCAAACCCAACGCCATGTTGACAAAGAGGGGTTAGCAAACGTCATCAACACCACCTTCCCAGTCAGGGAGGGTGAAGATTGTTGAGAGAGAGAGAAGGGGGAAGGGCAGAGGGAAGAAACAGAAAGGGGGGTGGGTGAGAGAGAGAGAGAGAGAGAGAGAGAGAGAGAGAGAGAGAGAGAGAGAGAGAGAGAGAGAGAGCGTTGTGCACCATCAAGACATCACCATGATTGTTAGAAGGCGGAAGTAAATTCTTGTTCAGTTAAAAACAACAATGACCCAATCCTCCCACCCGTTCTCCCATACGCACGCGCGCCTTGACACACACGCACACATACACACCTGCAACTACTGCGCTCAATGCTCACACCATCACCACGACCTCCACATTTTGGGCCCACTCCCATTTGAAACCTTCATATCATGTTCTTGGTTTTATTGTTAATATACTTGGATTGGTAGTCTTTAACTGAGTGGTGGTTACAGCAAGAAGCAGAAGAAGAAGCAGAAAAGAGGATAACGATGATATGATGACTGGAAGAAGAAGAAGAAGAAGAAGAAGAAGAAGAAGAAGAAGAAGAAGAAGAAGAAGATGATGATGATGATGATAAAGATGATGATGATTGTCACGGGGGTTTTATGGGCTCTGCACAATGGAATTATGGACCCTCACGTTTATTCGGTGGGAACTGCTAGTAAGTCACCCTATGAATTACTTTAATAAATTTATTTGTTTAGCTCGTTCTGTGTTAAGGTTGGGGTACAGAAATAGATAGAAAAATGGTAAAAGAATACTGTCACACTAGCTTTCACACGGCTATGAATCATAAGTAGTCCAGCCACTTGATAACAGTTAAAATCACACATTTATTTCTTCTACTCTATACAAGATTCTCTAAGTACTAATCTAACTTAAAAAGTCTCAGTCACTGCTAATAGTTCGATCGCTGATAGTCTAGGCAGCTGTTTTTCTTCCTCGGGCACTTGCTATAATATTTCATGTAGATTTGGACTACTGTGGTCCGTTTTACAGTTTCTGAAGAGTTGGACTACTGTGGTCCTGCTATGATCAGTTTAAGTGCACCTTCGTGTTATGCACTTAACTCATGAGTGGGGGTTCGAAGTCCTTCTGTGAGGTAGCTTCTGGTCCACCTGTGTCGTTGTGTAGTTGGGTTCCCTTGCCACGCTGTGGGGTCTGACAGGGTGTCTTTCAAGGCAGCTCTTTCCGTCTTGTGCGGTAGAGTCTCCTCGACCAACTTGTCGTTTCTGTGGAGTGGGGCACACAGGATAGCTCACCTGCTCGTCTGTTTGACAAGTTCAGGCCCGTTGTGACTTGATAGAATTCTACGATTCCTAAGTCCTGCTTCCTGGTCTAAGTGTAGAGAGATTTCTCTGCCAGCTTTCTAGCTGTTAACACTTCGGTGTATTCCTCCCAACTGACCAAAACTGTGCGTGGTTTGGACCCAGTCAAACTGGCTCCAACCACTTTGCCTAAGCTCTCCCATTGGTTCCAACGGTCCGATTCAAAACTTAAGTGCTGACGTCACTGCGCTGTGTGTGTGGCTCAGGCTCGCAGTGTGCTGTAATTTAATTGCTGCTGTGTAATAGACTGACTCTCTACTATTACAAAGACTACACAATGCTAAATAGTCAACAAGCAGAGTTAAAACTAGTCCTAACGCGACAATGATAATTAAAACGACTCCCCCCACCCAAGAAAACAAAAAAGTTCCTCAAAAGTAAAATACATTCTTAAAATCTAGGGTTTGTGGCATAATGTTCTGCATTTTCCGAGTCTAAAGAAATTGCTTTGTTTGTGTTTATATTTATTAGAAATTGGAGTTTCGTTTTTCATTTTTTCATTAAATAATAAAATTATAAAAAAAAAAAAAAAAACGAACACATAACGCCAATTATTTGAAACTATTTTGGAAATATAATAATCATCTTCATTTTTTTATTTTCTCAAAGCTGAAAGAAATGTTTATATAAAAGGGTTTACAAGGAAGAGTGCTTGCGGCGCGATGTTTTATAAGTTTTAACCTCAACGACAGTGTATTCTGTTCATAAAAAAATAAAAAGTTGGGGTTTCTTTCGTGGTTTTCTGTTTGTGGACGTCAAATGTAGGTCTTATCTAAAAAAAATTGTATCCAAAATGAACGTTATAAAGAAAATGCAGGCTTCGTGGTTTTATGTTTCATCATATTTTCACATCAAAAAGGTTATTCTTTTGTCGTTTTTTATTCTTTCAAGGCTGAACGTTGTTGGAAGGAGGACACGTTGTAGCGTGAAGCTGAAATAAGGCCATCTGCAATGTTCCTGCATCAAAGAACTTTCATAATCGTGCGATGCTTTCCCCCCCCCCTCCCCCCTCCCCCCCAAGAAGTCAACGCTCTGAACCGCACATAAAAAGAAATAGCTTGCAACAAAGGAATGAACAGAGAACACGGGAAAGGAGGAAGAAGTACCTGGATGGATGGGAGGATGGGGAGAGAGAGGGAGTTAGAGAGAGAGAAGGTAAGAGGTTAAGTAGAGAGAAGAGGTAAGAGAGAAAGAGAGAGAGAGAGAGAGAGTGGGGGGGGGAGGGGAAAGTGAGGAAGAAGAGGTGGGAGGCAGAGGGAATGGAAAACGAAAGGCACTGAGATAAAGAAGGACGAAGAAAAACATTCCCATGCAAGAACGCGCGCGCTGCACGCACACACACACACTCACTCACACACATCTTTAAATGCTGCAGTCAATGCTCCCCCACCACCATCTTTCCCACCTTCATATCCTGTTGTTGTTTTACATTAGTTACAGGTTAATTGAGAAATAGAGAGAGAAAGACAGAGACAGACAGAAAGAAACAGACACATACAGAGAAAGGGAGAGGGAGAGATAAAGAGAGAGAAAGAGGGAGCAGACTGCCTTGGGCCATTTCCCGAAGTCGGAATTGACGTCAAAATTTGAAAATTGTGACCCGGTCACACAGACACACGCTATAGGCACGAGTGTGATCAGGCCTTGAGAGGGTTAGAACAAGAGTTCAATGCCGAAAGATAACAATATTAAGGGAAGTGACTGCCAGAGAGCGGAAAAATTGATGTGACGGAAGGGAATGAGAGAGAGAGAGAGAGAGAGAGAGAGAGAGAGAGAGAGAGAGAGAGAGAGAGAGAGAGAGAGAGAGAGAGAGAGAGAGAGAGAGAAACTTTGAAACTTTGAAACTTTTTTATTAGGGATAAAGATTTTAGACTAATGATACAGTCTAATCTTCCAATCTGTCCCTTAAAAAATTAACATAAAAATAATTAACCTTTAACTTTAACTTGGAAATCACATCACTCACAAACACACATGCACACACAATCACACTAACATCTTCATCATTATTTTTAAACAATTTTAGGCAACTACCCTTTTCCCCATATCCTTCACCCTTATAATAATAATAATAATAATAATAATAATAATAATAATAATAATAATAATAAGACAAGTCAAGTTCCACAGCAAATAAATAAATAATAATAATAATAATAATAATAATAATAATAATAATAATAATAATAATAATAATAATAATAATAATAATAAAGTGAATAAATAAATAGGTTAATAATTACACGAATGACTGTGTTGTCATATATATTATTATACATCACTTTTATAATTAATTTTGCAGAGAGAGAGAGAGAGAGAGGGAGGAAGAGGAGGGCTGTGTGTGTGAGGTGAGAGGTGGGGGGAGGTGAGGGCACTTCGGTTGTGATCTACAGTTTAATGGGACGAAATATGGCACAACTAATGATGCACTAGTGTCACACGTACCGTACACGCCTAACGTTAGTAATTTGTGTTTTCAGGATATATGCCTAATTATGCCCTCCTCATGAAAGAGTACACACCGAGGTCTAGTCTGTGCACACAAGCATTCCATCGCACAGACTTTAAAGATCCTGACGCTCCTGTCCTAGACAGCTGCCAGCTGCACAAATACCCCCAGAAAACAGCAGACCCTCCACTTCCACACCCGGGCTCTCAGGATTGTGCTTAGTTGTCTGGGGCCAATACTATGCGCGTAACGGCTGCAAGTGGGCGCCTCCGGCTTCTTGAGTTAGATCCTGTATCGGACAGCGCCTTGAGCAGCTCTTGAGATGGAGAAGCGCTATATTATTAGAACGATTAAATAAATACACACCTTCAGTGTTTAATTTGATTTAATTCGGACCTCATACACCGCTAATAACGATACAACTTTAGCGTGTTCCGAGTGATAAACCTCAGCATAAACGTCATCAATACAATAGATCTTGCGGAAGCGAGTGGTTTTTCTTTGTTAAAGCGACTTCGCACTACTTTCTCTGTTCGTGGTTGTCGCGAGGTGGCTTCATACGTCACTCAATGACGAACTTGACCTGCTTCCTGTACCTCGCTTCAAACTACGTTCCACGTCTCGAAACAAGTGCAGATCCCTATTTTCACATCTAAAATGGTGGAGAAAGGTCCTTTTCACAAAATTACATCATTTTGGATGTCATACAAGCGATATAATAAACAAAATGTACCCACGAAATCAGCTTCTTGAGAAAGACATTTCCCACGAAACCACCACTTCGTGGGATTTCATGAACTTTCACTTTTGCATACTAATGAGAACATAAACTGCTGACGTCAAAGACAGAACGTAGTTCAGAATCAATTTCACAACGAAAATCACTCGCTTCCGAAAGATCCCTATTATCACACGGTAAAATCGCTGACTTGGAAAATGTAGGTCCGAGGTGTTATTCCAGTCATTCGACCTCCCCCTACAACAAAGGCTTGGTCTTAATTTTTTCGTAAAATTAATTTTTTAAAAATGACATTTCACAACTCCACACTGATATAAGGAAACTATTTAACGACAACAAAAACAACAACAACAACAACAATAACAACAAGAACTATGCAAAAGCAAACGTGATATAACAGACACCTTCAGATTAAACTTATTTGGCAAGTTCAAAGTTTTACATCACATTCCACAACTCCACTGCCACCAGCAAAATATTTTGATAGTAGATTAGATGAAAATCTCTCCCTCTGTCTTATTCACTCACTCACTCACTCACTCACTCACTCACTCACTCACTCACTCACACACACACACACACACACACACACACACACAACCTGTCAAAACACAATTTCCTCTTATGTCATGGCGGAGGTGAGGTCACGCAGGGCCGACAACTCTGTCGGCGAAGAGAGGAAGAAGGCGATTAAGATGGAAATCCTATAACTACACGCCAGAGAACCATCAAGTTTGTCAAGTTTGTATTTCTTGCCTGTTTTGTGCAATTTATTATCCAAGTTTTTATTCATAACTGAAATTTGTTTCCGTCACGTCCGACTGTTCGTCTGTGTGCCATTTCCACGTTTCTACACATGTCCCGAGGATTGCGGCTTCCCCAACAATCTTCGCGTGTCGCTCCCTTCCTTGCTTGTTTGTGTGTATATCTGTGTCTGTCCGTCTGTCTGTATGTCTGTCTCTGTGTCTCTGTCTCTGTCTCTCTCTGTGATCATGAACATCTCGCGGAGAGTAGGAGTGTGAATTAATGCACCGAGGAACGAACTGTGAGTTGAGTTGAGTTTTCCGCCCAAAATTAGCTTCCGTGTTGTTGAAAATCTAAAAATATGTCTCAAATCTTAAATCAAAATGTGACATATCTCGAGATACATCTTCGCGGTAAATTGGAAATGAACAGTCTTTTTTAAATCCCAGCGCACGATTACCTTAAAACGTTATGTCGACATATGTTGTTGGTAGGTCATTTTCCTCGCCCCCATCTTCTGCCCACTTCCGCTTTCTCCCCAACTTCCAGCCCCCACACGCACCTTCCTGTTCATTCTGTTACCAACCCACAAGTCCATAAGTCATCCATATTTTTTTTTCTAAAATTTTATTGGATGTCTGGCATTAAAAAGGGCTCTTTCTTCATCCTTCCCACGCACATTCCAAACAATGCGTTGCAACTTCAACTACATGTTATCACAACGATAGCAATGACAGGAGTAGGAGCAGAAGAAGACGAAGAAGAAGAAGAAGAAGCAGAAGAAGAAGAAGAAGAAGAAGAAGAAGAAGAAGAAGAAGAAGAAGAAGACGAAGAAGAAGAAGAAGAAGAAGAAGAAGAAGAAGAAGAAGAAGAAGAAGAAGAAGAAGAAGTAGTACAACAACAGCAACTGTAGACTGCAAAAGTGGACAGTAAAAATTGGCCACTTTTATCTATCGGGATTCGAACTTGGGTCATCGGTGTGCGAGGCAAACGCTCTATTACTTGAGATACGGCAATGGGACAAAAGAAGGAGGAGAAGGAGGAGGAGGGTGGGGAAGGAGGAAGAACAAGAAGAGGAAAATGAGGAGGAGGAGGAGGAGGAGAAGAAGAAGAAGAAGAAGAAGAAGAAGAAGAACAACAACAACAACAACAACAACAACAACAACAACAACAACAACAATGAATGAGGGGCGACCCATTGAAGAAGTAAGAGCCAACACGGGGTCACGGGGGCGGTGATTATGGAGTTCTCCCGAGATTTGGAAATATGTGACAGCAAAACAAACGAGTCCCAGTTGACAAAAGGGACAACTTCCAATTGGCTAAAATGTCCTTGTTCATGATTAGACAGGAGGGGGAAAGAGGGGTGGTGTTGGAAAGAGAGAGAAAGAGAGAGAGAAAGAGAAAGACAGAGAGAGAAACAGAGACAGAACAGAGAGAGCGACAGAGAGAGACAAAGACAGACAGAGAGAAAGGTTCTTCGCGCTCCTTCAGCATGACCGTTTCATGGCGGCCTGCGTCAAAAAAGACTTGCCTGTCGGCAACTTGCCTGTTTGGTCGTGTTCATGTTAGCATTCCATTTCTGTCTGGAATATAAACTTCCCCTTATACTTTATAGACAGGCAAGCACTGATCCAACAATGACGACTTTGTCAACACAATTTCATAAAATGGAAGAGAAGAGATTGAGAAGAACAAACGCAAAAAGGACAAGAACCAGAAGAAATCACATTAACATCGCCAGGCGAAGAACAAGTGCAAGACGATTTGCGGAGCACCAAGGGAAGTAAGTAGATAAAGGACATCTACAGGGACAAACAAAACGAAACAAACGTATGCAAGACCGTGACTTAGGTGCAGGGACATTATTAAAGCAGGGTCAACAAGGAAAACAGGTGATTTTTGCACATTGAATTGAATGAAGTTTGTTCTTTTAATTTTTTTTCTGTCTAAAATGACACCAAACAACAGACGCAAAGAAAAAAAAACCCAGCAAAAACATACAACACTGGATACATACAAAGAAACAGGCAATTTAAGAAGCCTTTCATTTTTAAGGAAGGGGACTGTACGGAGTAAGAGCTTCATCTAGGACACAATTCTTACACTTCTTATTATATATGGCCTGGTACTCACCTAATAACAGCAGCATCAACCAGCAGGCGCATCACATGCAACAGAGATAAACAAAAACGTGGTTACCATTGCGTACCAAACCATGAAAAAGTCACACAACATTTAAAAATAATAGAACGCACATGGGAAGAAGAAGAAGAAGAAGAAGAAGAAGAAGAAGAAGAAGAAGGAGGAGGATAAGGAGGAGGAGGAGGAGGAGAACAGAAGCAGAAGAAGAAAAAGAAGAAGACAGAAGGAGAAGGGGGAGGAAGATGCAGAAGAAGAAGAAAAAGAGCAGGGGCGGTGGAGAGGACGGAGGAGGAGGAGGAAGACTAAGAAGAAGAAGAAGAAGAAGAAATATACTAAATAATAAGAAGAACATTAACTGCATTGATTTATTGCTATAGAAATGCGCTATACAGTAAATACTACAGACGTTCAGAACAAAATAAACGCGGAAATAATATTCATTGCACTTAAGAAAACGACGAAGGTGATGATGATAATGGCGATGATAGTGGTGGTGGTGATGAATTCTAAAATGATAATACAGACAATGACTTATTTGGCAAAGATGTCGAAGGTGAAGATACAGATAATAACGATTATAGCATTTTTCTGAAGACGGCGACATCGTGTTACGATTAAGACGCGCACGATAGATCCCATCATTTTGTTTTGCCAGCATGCAGTGATAGCGTGCATTCACCCTTTGATTTGATTTTGCGTTGTTGCTAGAAGAAACTTTGTTTGTTGATGATTTCCGTCGGTCGATATTGTTTAGAATTTTCTGGAATCACTTGCTTATTATCGATCGAAGCTTCGAGATAGATCTGGCAATAGCTAAGCGATTCTTCTAACCTAAAGTACTCCTATGACGTAAGATAGTTCATAGTTCCGGTGACGAGTTTTATTTTGATTGGGTGTTATTGCGTCATGTTGGAATGTTCGAACTTTTTCTCGACTGCAGAGAGGGTATAAAGGTAAGGCACTGTCTGCTTGCAGGAGTGATTGATGATGGTTTTTAATGATGATCTTTGAAGTGATTTTCGGAAAGCGATCGTGTATGCAGTTGTTGATGTTTGCTGAATAAGTTGGAAAACTTTATACGACGACTCAGCTTGTTACTGAGTGAAAAAGCTGCGTGGATAAACGACTTCGAGTTATACTTATCAAGATTCAAGCATCGGCTCTAAATCAACCATTGATTATAAAACCCACGAGTAACACAGCGACAGAAACGATAATGACATTGAAACGATAAAAACTTTTAACTAATGATTTTACAATGCTCTGTAAAAAGTCATTAAGATGAAATCAATCACCGCTTTCAGATAACAAAAAAAATTAACAGAAGAAAAGAGACTAAATCATGACAGTGATGAATGGTTTAGATCAAAACTATTCACATCAACTTGGGAACACGAATATTTCATAAACCTCCCAACACTGATTGATTGGGGAAGACGGGGGAGGAAAGGATGGGGATGAAGAGTAAGAAAGCTGAGACAAAAAAAGACTGGAGAGAGAGAGAGAGAGAGAGAGAGAGAGAGAGAGAGAGAGAGAGAGAGAGACAGACAGACAGAGAGAGAGGCAGAGGGAACAAGGGAAGGAGGTAAAATGGCGGAAAGAGAGACAGAGAGAGAGAGACAGAGAGAGAGAGACAGAGCGAGAGAGAGAGAGACAGAGAGAGGGAGAAAAAAGAGAGAGAGAGACGTAAGAAATTTAATTCAATACACAATTTTACGTTGGTCATTTCGCAACAATTTATTTTACTTTCTTTTTTTTCCTTGCACGTGACTTTTTTTTTTCGTTTCTTTTTCTCTTTTTTTAAAAAAAGTCTGCATCCTCCTAACTGATTTTGTTCTCTTATTGTTTTACACTGCTTCAGGCATTTATTTACCTGTTTAATGGACAGCTACTATATTGTGTACAGTTTACTGTTGGGTGCATGTATTTGTTTTTCGTTATTTAGTTCATTCATTTATTTATTACTTTTTATTTCTCTTTTCGATGTTATTGTATTTCTTGTCTCTCGTACTATAGTTGTATGTTTGTTTTGTTTCTTTTTTTAATTGTTGAGAAGATTACTTAATATACTTATGTTTTGTGTACTTTGTACTTGCTCCTGTTCGTCAGACATTTCCCTCACAAATGAACAAACACGAAAGTACGCGTCCCTAAAATCAATTCATGTGATTTAAATACGACCAAGACAAACCACACAAGAACCCGTTACTGCCATGTAAATTAACATATCACGTTTATAACACACACACTCACACACACATAAATATATATATATATATATATATATATATATATATATATATATATATATATATATATATATATATATATATATATATATATATATATATATATATATATATACTTTTACCACATATACCTTTCATCATTTTCTTCCAAACCATGCATTGATTCTAATCGCTAGTGAACTTATCTAGCAGCATTTATTTTCTCTCAAGTAGGCTATATGTATTCTCTCCCTTATTGTTAAAATCAACCATCTCAAGTAGGCTATATGTATTCTCTCCCTTATTGTTAAAATCAACCATCTTTACTGCATCATTTTTGTCGCAAACATCTGCGTCTTTTCCCACAACTATCGGTCAGTCTTGCATCATGTTCTCACAAACACCTGCTTTCTGATACCAGTCTGTCCATCTTGCAAACATTGTATTAAACAAACGCCGGCATTCTAACAAACATCTATCTGTCCATCCTGCAGCATTTACTCAAAAACATCTACATTCTGGCATACATATCTGTCTATCTTAACAACCATTGTACCAAACGAACAACTGTATTTTGACACACACCATTTTCTCTGACATCTGCATTTTTACACACAACACACACACAACTGTCTATACAGCATTATTTTTGTTCAAGACATCTGTTTTCTAAAATATCCTCAGTCAGTAGCAATTCTTGTCACGAGAGACAGAGAGACAGACAGACAGACAGAGACGGAGAAAGAAAATTGGAAACTTTTAAAAACAAACGTTTGATCAAATACATTTTTAATATAATTGAAAAGTCTAATCTTTGAATTTGTCCCTTGACAAATTACCACAACGCAGAACAAGCCTGTAACCTTAAAATAAAAGAGAGAGAGAGAGAGAGAGAGAGAGAGAGAGAGAGAGAGAGAGAGAGAGAGAGAGAGAGAGAGAGAGAGAGACAAGAGACAGAGACAGAGAGACAGACAGAGAGAGACAGAGACAGACAGAGACAGAGTCTGTGTGAATGTGTGTGTATGTGTGTACGTGCGCGCTTGCGCTTGTGCGACAGTCATTAAAAAAATACAACAACAACAAAATGACGATTACGTTCTACAGTAATTACATGCTACTAACCATTATTTTACTTTACAAAATTGACCATGGATATTATTGGAAGAAGAAGAAGAAGAAGAAGAAGAAGAAGAAGAAGAAGAAGAACAACAACAACAACAACAACAACAACAACAACAACAACAACAACAACAACAACAACAACAACAACAACAACAACAATAGGAAGAAGACAATTCGCAAATATAATTATTAAAAAAAACGAAGCAAAATTAGATAACATAAAATACCACTTTTTGTTCTCCATGGAAAATGGCATGCAATGTTTGCTACCGTGCAGCGCAATTGATCGTGAAGTGAGCACGGTGCTAACAGACACCTGATAGACATGATAAGACACGTGTTGCTGCTGATGGATGTCACACACCTTCAGCTATTTAGTCATGCTAACGCCATTAAAGTGAGTCTGCACCCAACACCAACATTTATTTTATTTATTTTTAAATATATTGCCAAAATTCAAGCTTAGACATAACTTGCTGATAATATTCATATACTTTGTGTGTGTAGGCTTACCTGATACTTGCAAAAATTTCGGCCCGGAGTGCCAACATCGCCGTGCATGGAACAAACGCTTGAGCCCTTTAACTATCTTGGCTCCATAATATAACGCCAAGACCAACGATTACGTCATTAACCTGTTCACGTCACTTGCGGGCCCTCGGGAAGCACTCCTTGCCTTCGGGAATTTAACGAAATTGAAGTCTATCACGTTAATGAACAATTACATTGCACTCTTTACTAACCTTCACTATGGTATAGTATAAGTTCGTATACATTTGGTTAATTGTTCAAGTTTTGATAATAATTGTCGCAATTGAAGCCTATGTTCCAAAAGATTATGACGATGGAATAGAATACGATGACGCAAGGCGATGACGTACGACATGTATCACGTGCAAAAGCGCACGTCAACAAATCTATGGACTACTTCTTCATTGTCGTAGCAACACAAACTATCCCAGGGGTGGCGTGCATGAACGTACTTAGCAGACTACTTAAGCTTAAGTCGCGTACTTAACTAAAGATGCAAACAAATCGGTGTGCATAAACGTACTTATTTATAAAGTACGCTAGTTAAGTAAAAAATCTTTACTTAACTTTAAGTCTGCTACCCCCTGGAATAACACTTGTACTTAGCAAAGTAGTAGCACTTTCTTGACCTCTTTTGTTGAAGAGTTCATGAATGATGGCGATGATGCGAAGATTGTGCTTTCGTCTGATCATGAGAAGAGATTTGAGGAGGGAGCGTGTGTTTCGGGATAGACAAAACCCATTGGATATTTTCGATGATGTGGATTTTCATCAGCGCTTTAGGTTTCGCAGAGATGACATTTTATGGTTGTGCGACGTTTTAGAAAGAGACATTGATCATCCGATATCGCGCAAAGGTAGCTTGCCACCTGCGATGCAGCTAATGGTGACCGTTTTGTTTTATGCAACGGGCAACAGCCAGACTTCTGTTGGTGATGTATTTGGGATTGATCATTCCACTGTCAGTAGAATCATCCAGAGAGTGTCGAACGCTTTAGCAAACAGACTGGATGAATTTGTGAGATTTCCCAGTGGTCAAGATGCAGAGAAGACGATGCAAGCCTTCTACCAGTTGGCACGTTTTCCTAACGTTTTGGGCTGCATCGATTGCACCCACGTGCGCATTTTAGCACCCAAGAACAATGAAGTTGTGTTTGTGAACAGAAAGGGGGTGCATTCTATCAACTGCCAATTAATATGTAATGCAGACCTCGTGATCACACACTGTGTTGTGAACTGGCCTGGCTCTGTGCATGATGCCAGAATTCTGAGAGAAAGCAATATTTGGCAGGTGAGGTACATGAAATTTATAATATTATTTAAGAAATCTTCTATTTTGTTTTGTTTTTAATTTCCAGCATTTTTGTGTGTGTTGTAATTGGTGTTTATCAGCAGTGCATTTTTGTTATTAATTGGTTTTATTGGAGAAGAAATGGTGGTTATTTATTCTCCTATATTCAATTAAATAAAGTGTTACTGGTTATGTAGTCTTCTCTTTTAGTGCACAGCAGATGTATTTTATGTTCTGCAATGTAATGACATAATTCAAAAGCGTAGCAAAGCATGATTATGTGAGGACAAAAAGGTAATGATAACACAGTGTATATTTGGGTTTGGGCTCGTCAATCACCATCACCAATTCACAATTATCATTGTTGCATTTTGACTTAGAAGTCGTTTGGAGCAATTCAATTGCTTTCCAAAACTTGATAACAAAATAAATATATGTAATAAAAATATGAGCAACATATGTGTTAATGGCTTGGGTATTGTATTTTCACATTTTTAAAAACGTATGTTGATAGATGTTTGAGACTGTGCCTCGGGCGCAAGAAGGTGTCCTACTTGGTGATAGTGGGTACCCACTCAAGGATTGGCTTATGACACCATTCAGAGATCCTGACACTCGACCAAAGGAAAGGTACAATGGAGCTCACAGGACTACGCGCAGCACAATTGAAAGAACAAATGGTGTCCTAAAGAAAAGATGGCATTGCCTTCAGACAGAGCTGCGGTATGTATATATATTAAATCACCAATTGACCTTATTGGATACATGTCACAGATGAAACTTTTGTGCATAAGAAAACAGTATCAGCTCTAAATGTCTAAATACAGTGTGCCTTTTTTTGTTTTTTTAAAACTGACAGAAAGTACATTTCAATAACTAAAACATTTAAATTATGTTGTTAAAAAAAAAGTAATGAAAGTAAACTTCGTCAAGTGCTCTATACCCCTTTTGACTTGTATAGCGGAGAGGGAAAGACAATTGGTCATGTTTGGGAGGAGTTGCCTCCCTTCAGACTGTGTTTTATTGTCGAGTGGCTCCTGCTGTGGAGATCATGGGGTGTGGTGTGTGTGCCTGATCGATCCTTTTGTCATCTCATGACACACAAGACTGTAAAAACTCAACATGCAATGTATAGTAGTAAATTGGCCTTTTTGCACCGAAGTAGCTACATTTGATGTTAGGGTTCTCTACTAGTAATCTATACTTACAGGTCACACATTGGTTGATAATAAAATGATGTATCATTACTGAAACAAACAAACAAAAACTATAAGTAGAAATAATAAGATTGGGCTTCTTATGTGCGGCATATTTTTCAGTTTTTTACAGCAGGTACTAATTTCTATTTTTTAAAAATTTTGTTGTCCAGATATGCTCCTGAACAGGCCACCAAAATCATCTTGGCCTGCATCGTGCTCCACAACGTTGCAATGACACTCCGGCTGCCAGAGCCAGACTCTCCAGAAGTTTCAGATGATGAGTCTGGCTGTGAAGACGACGATGACCAGCATGATGGCGGGTCCTGTGGGCGTTTGGCTCGGGACAGACTGACTGCCAGATATTTTCAAAAGTGAGTAGCAATGCGTTTTGTTTCAGTTGATCCACCGTTTTATATTTTATGCAAATCTATTGCCTTATATTACAGACATGAGCTGTCCCAGGAACTGAATAAGTAAATGAAATAATTGAATTACGTTTGTAATGTTTCATAATTTTGAGTCCTTTTTGAGGAAATTATGATTTGTTGATAATTGAATCCCATGGTGTAAAACCTGGTTGGAGATAGAGCGGACAATACACAAACAATAAAATTCAAACAGGAAAACGTGTCTTTGTGCTGTCTTGTTTGTGAGAGTCACAATATTAAATCTCGCAATATCAAGAAATATTTGATAACCTATATGAAATTGCAGAGTGAATGCATGTTTAATAATTCATTCTTTTTATACTTACATTTTTTTAAAGGTATATAATATTAAAGTGAATGTTGTGACTTCATATTGTTCAACATTATTTATTGCAGGTTAAAAGAAAACGTTGCTCAGTAATAAATGATTTGTATGCATCCTAAACACACACCAGCGCAGATGCACATTCATACACATTTATAACAAAGAGCAAGCGCCAGATAGGTGCACCACATTGTTCCACATTTTATTGCATTATTCCCAATTCTTAGTATTTACTCCAGAGGGTCAACATCTAGATGAAAGATGTTTTTGCACCGATGTTCATTTGGTACACCGAAGTCATCTTCCAACTTCTTGATCTCATAGTACAATTTTAGTTGCTGCATCTTTGCATTTGTTTTGTGAATTCTCGCAAGAGCTAATTTCTCCTGAAAGTACTCCTGCTCAATGCGGATTTTGTTCATTTCCATTTCCATCACTTCAATACCTTTTTTTTCGCTTTGTGCAGCCTTACATTTTCTATGTTGCAGTTGACGAAGCCTATCAACTTGAGAGCCTGAGACGTTGACAGCTGCAGAGATGCTTGTAGTGGCTGTCCCCATGCTGCTAGCACTTCCACTTGCTGCTTGAGATGATCCTGGAGCACCATTCCTTTGACCGACAACTGCAGACAGTGGAATCAAATATAACATTTAAACAGAATAATCTTAAAATATTGTAAAACTGTGTTTTACTGGCGTGTTATTGTATATCATCTACTTGTACTAACTTGACAAATAAATTGCTTTGATTAGTATAGTGCAATACTTTACCATTGGTTTTCGCTTTCTTGGCAAGAATGGGTTGGTTGTCCAAGCTTTCGTGTGCTCTCTTGGATGCTAGAACATAAAAAAGATGCGTAGATAAGACAAGCTTGTCTTTTTTTCTGTTTTTTTTTTAATAGGTAATTTGAAGTGTTGATTATTAATGGAATTTAATTGATTTGTATATATTTTCAATTCAGTGTACTGTGTTTAATTACGCTGGTAATGCCAAAGTTGAAACCCATTTGGAAAGACAGAAACATCAGCCTAAACTCCAAGGTTAGGTTGCTGCGCTCCCTTATCATATCCATCCTCCTCTTATGAAACATGGACCCTCACAGCAGACCGGCACATCACAAACGACGAAGTCCGACAGACCATCACACAAGCCATTGAACAACACGATGAAGAAACGGAAACTCCAATGGTATGGCCACGTCACCAGAGCATCAGGTCTTGCAAAGACCATCCTGCAAGGCACGGGGGCAAGGAGACAGAAGAAGAGGGAACAGAAAAAGAGGTGGGAAGACAACATTCAACAATGGCTGGCTTGACACTGATTAAAGCCATGAGGGCTGTTGAGGACAGAGAAAGATGGAGTACGCTGGTTAAATAATCATCTGTGGTGCCTCAACTTCAGAGTTACGGGATAGGCTAGGATAGGATGCCAATGTTTCACTATACGTTTCGTGCCAGACTAGACGCATCTATTTTTAAAAATCCAGATAGCCTCTTTATATAATTTTCCTGCTATTTGTTTTTAGGTTCAGGTTGTGACATGAGTGGTATGTGCGACTGGGGAGGAAGAATGTAATTGCAAGAGCTATGAGAGCAAGACAGACAGACAGACAGACAGAGAGACAGAGAGAGAGAGGGGGGGATGTGAGGGAAGGAGGTGAAGGGCGGGATGGGCGTTATTTTATGTGCTAGAGCATGTTTGTTGTGTCAGCGTGTTGTAGTGATATAGTATATAGCTCTGCATTAACACCGTTGGTGCGTTCAAAGTTTTAGTATTATTATTGCAACCAAAAAATAATAATAAAAAAGTTATTGTAAGTCATCCCCCCTCCCCCACCCTTTTTGTTTTTAGTCCTTTGATGGAGTATAGTAGATTTATTATTAGTCAACACGACGAGGAACAGAGGTGTGGACTGCCTGTGTATATGTATGTAAGAAAGGGAGAGAAAGGTGGACTCTTATAGACTGTTTGTTTTGAAATTATGTTTTGAAATAGTTAAAGTGTTTTAAAAGTTACATTGTCAATGTCTAATATCACCTAAATGTGTGAACAGACATTAAATTAAAGATTGATTGAGAAAGGTGGAGATAGATTGTATGAGTGTTGTGTAATCTTAGCTCACCTTGTGTAAAGTGTCCCCCTCCCCCTACCGAAGCGCTGTGGCCATGCTTTTTGTGTAGACATGTTTATGCCTTTAATAAATATTTATTCATTCATATTCAAGTGACAGCTTGTTTAGTTTTTTTGTTTTGTCTTCTATTTGAAAAAAAATTGTATTGCGTGATTTTTTTTACATCTTAGGGCAAATCATTTTTTTTACTTTTCCATGCTTAACTACATAATTGCTGTAAGTAATCCTTTCTACAAATTGTAATTGTAAAACACAATAATTTTATCCTTTCATTATGGATTATTTAATGATTTACCTTTGTCCGCTTCATTTTTTTTCCATCCTAAATTCATTAGTAACTAGTGCACAGAAGTTATCTCTGCCCTATAAATAAATGTAGTTGAATTTGGTATGACAATTCTTTAAATGTGTATATTTGTTACCAACAATTTATTAATTACGGCATTGGATAAAATGAAATATAAATATGTAAGGTCAAATAAAACCATAAATCCCACACAAAAAACAACAAAACAAGTCATATACAAGTATGCAATACAAGTACAAACTTACACATTTTGTACTTTGCCTTCAAACTGCTACACCTTTCAAATCTATACAATACCTGCTGTTCATGTTATCGGCAATGTGTGAAGAGCAGGCATTGTATAGAAAGCCTATTGAATGTGTAGAATGCACATTGATGTTGTTTCTAAATGTGTATGTCAAGCCAGAACACTGTACATTGTAAAGAGAGGTATTAGTTATTTCGTTAGCTTATAACAAATTAGATGTTAATTTCAAATCAGTATGAATAATGGGTTCGGGCACCGACTACAATAGACCCAACGTTTCCTGGCGTGTCGTAAGAGGCGACTAACAGGGGTGATGTTAGCACGGCATTACTGGACGAAAGTCTTCTACACGAAGGTCACCTGCCACGCTACTATAGGTTCAACGACCACGTGCTCGGGGACATGGCGAGCCACATTGTTTATCGTGGATTTCGGCAGTGGCCAACAGCCTGGAGAGGATTGGGCCCCTCCAGGTCTTTCTGCGCCCAAGATGAAGAACCGCTCACTCCATACCGGAAAGATGGAGTGCGCCGGTTGAACGATTATCTGTGGTGCCCCAACGACTTTCGAGTTATGGGATAGAAGAAGATTAATAGTTTTATCAATGGTTGATGCCTAAATAAATTGGAATTTGTTTTGTTGTGCGTGTGCTAAACAAATTCGGACACAAATCTTGCTTATATTATCTTTTAACTGTCACAGCAAAGCGATCATATGATTATGTGACAGTAGGCCTATGTGAAAAGGGAATGGAGATCCTATCACAATTTCAGTCTAATAACTATCTTCTACATTAAACATCTAACAACATTAAATATGCAGTAACTGTTAACGGAGGACTAACGCCATGGTTTCCTGTGCAGACAAGGAGACCCAATTTAATGTTATTTATAATAATGTAACAAATAATTAAAAACGAAAATTTAAAATGCTATCACAATTATGTACACATACCTGGTTGAAAACAAACTTCACTACATTCATCGTTGTCCAAATCATGTGGCAAGTCAGGGGCGATCAAATCAATCAGAACTGTAACAATCATCCACAACCTTTCAAAGTGAAATATTAGACATTATTTTAATTTTAAAGTTATTAAACAAGTCAAACTTGGTGCATGTGTCCATCTAATTACATGCCTCCCCACACAAAGATAAAAGTCCTCAAAGTGTTTATTCAGTTTGTTAGCGTCTTGTAACTTCTCTCTAGTGGTGTAATTTTCACATTTTTGTGTTATGATCGTCATTATTATCTTACAACTTTTCAAAATTCGTTTTTGTTTAACCAGCTATTGTATTATGTATCGAAATGTCATGCCATGATTTTGATCAGTAAGTGCAGCTGTCTGCAGTGCATCACAAATGATTATTGGCAAAACAATTTAATAAACTGATCAATAAAAAGTCATTTAATACAAGTACACAAATAACATTCACCATGGTCAGATTCCTCAACTGCTTTGGTCATGTTCAGGATCGTGTTCTCTTCAGCGTCACCACCAGATTCTGTAAACAGCAGTTTTAACATAAATGATTAAAGAGTTGTACATATATACTCTACTGCCACAGCAACCATGATTTTTTACAGTTATTAATGTAGATATCATTCTTAAATAGCGCATTTTCAGCTCAAGAGCTGCTCAACTGGCCGACAGGATCTCACTTCAGCCATCCGCCTTAGGCGCACAGTCTGACGCTCAGACCACTGAGCACAATCATAGGTGACCTGGGATCGGGGAGAATGGAAAGCTATACACTGAAACAACCATCAGACTAACAGCAACAGTAAGAAGGCCAGTGCTCACAGCCAATATTTATGTTCGGCCATCGAGAATCAAAACGCAACCTTTGTAACACGACCTCATTGCTCTACAACTGAGATATCCCAACACTTTGTAACAAGTAGAAATATAATTCAGAACCAATCTGCTCTAATCATAAATAATGATAAAATGACAAATGAGCAAAACACAACAAAGTACCAAGCAATTTATAAATTACCTTAATCTTAAATAATTGTTTTAGATTTTATTTAGTTTTAGATTTTAAAATCTAAAACTGAATTTAAATATGAAAATAAAAAAAATCTAAATCTAAATAAAATCTAAAATCTAAATCTATAAATATTAAAAAAAATCTAAATATATATATATATCTTACATAATTGCTATAATAAACAGAAGAAAGACAGACAGAGACAGACAGAGAGAGAGTGGGGGGGGGAATAATAACCAATGGCATCTATTGGCTTTTTTTACAATTTGTGTGTGTGCGTGCGTGGGTGTGGGTGTGTGTGTGTATATATGTGTGTGTGTGTGTGTGTGTGTGTGTGTGTGTATTTTAGTGACAACCTCCCACCCATCAAAAAACAACAACATACAAAACAAAATAACTAACACTTATATTAAGTACAACACACACTCTCATTAATACATATTAAACCAATGAGTTGCTGATGATACTACTACTACTACTACTACTACTACTACTACTACTACTACTACTAATAATAATAATAATAATAGCAATAATAATAATAATAGAAGAAGAACAACAAAAACAACAACAACATATTAAAAAATATAAAGATGTAAAACAGAAACAGTGTTTCAGCGCAAATTAGGTCCTCATAGAATTAGAACACACTACACACCTACAGTTGTCTGACTGTCAAAGTTACTGGGAGACTCTTAGGGGTGTCGGATAGTGCAGTGGTTGGAGCACTCGCTACTGTGTCGAAAGTGAAGCACCGTCCGGTGCGGTTAGCACTTGGATGGGTGACCGCTAAGGTGTGAAGCGACAAACAACAACGCCCCCAGTTGACTCAACTGTGATTGAGCACCTACTCTCTTGAGGGTGGGGAAGGTAAAGCAGCGAGGGAGAGAGTTGGGCATCACCCTCATTACGCTGGCCCAAGATAAGTGTGATCTCCAACATCACGCTCCCCTACGGCCACAAGGCTATGGGACTACCTTTACCTTTTTTTTTTCTTAGTTTTAACCTGTATCTATTATCTGTGATGAAGAGTACACAGGTTTATAAAGGTAGAGAGAGGGAGATGGTAAGGACTACCTAATGTAAAGGCATATGTTCCTTTTCTTGTTTTGGTTATTATTTTTTTTAAAGTTTACAATGAATCGATTTCAATAAACACGTGGTTACTCACCTTGGGAACGTGTGTCAGACTGGTTGTCTTCTTTTAAAAAAGGAAGTCTTGACTCCTTTATACATCCTGCACAGAAACACGAGGCACAATTTATATAAATGTGATGATGGTGGTTTAAATTCTTAATAATCATGATGAAAAAAAAACGTCCTGTCATTTGTCAATGTAATACAATCTAATACATTTATTATTTTTCCTGTTATTATGTGACTGCTCATATCGAACATGAAGATTGTAATAAGATAGGATTGTATGAAAATGTAATACTACATGTATGTAAGTGTAATACGCTTTTTAATCAACAATTACTGCTATAATGGAATTCTGCAACTACCGCTGTCAGCTGTCATCAGTATATGGTGCTAAGCACCTTACTTCTACCCTACCAATACTAATACTACTACCATCACCACCCCGGAATCCACCATTAATGGCATTATAGTTTTTACCCACCTGTTGGATTTATCCCCACCACAGAGGCACTCTCCCTGCCAACAATGTCCAGCACAGCATCTATCCACCACTCTTCGCATTCTCTCGGCCCACCGCCCGTGGAAATCTGTTTACGAGCGCTGGCCCTGCTAATTGCGGTAGCCTTCATGTTAGTCCATTTCTTTTTCACTTGTTGTAGATCTCGTTCTTTGTTTCCAAATCCACGTGAATTAATAGCAGAAGTGATCTTTCGCCACAATTCCGTCTTCTTCTTACTTGTCCACGCTTGTGAAAGCGGGGCAAACAACCCCTCTTTATTTTCCTCTACTTCACTAAGTAGCTTCCTAATTTCATTGTCATGCCAGTTGGCTGTTCTGTCTTTTTTTTCTTATTAATGACTGCACGACTTTCGTTTTCAAGCGCCATCTCAACTCAAAAGAATAAACAAAACTGCCCCGCACTAACGGCAAAACGTTCTTTTCCATTGGCCAATATTCCGATGACCCCGCACTTCTAACAATAGACCAAGAAATTGTGACTTGACCTAAATCTTAACAAAGTAGCCCGTTAAGCTGCTCTGTGCACCGCGACGCGCAACTAGCTAAGTTTTATACTTAACAAAGTAAGGCTTACCTCTAAGTAATCCATTTTAAGCTTAAAATTTAAGTACGTTCATGCACGCCACCCAGGTTACTTCGTCAAAATCATCGTTGTTGCTAACATTGGCACATACGTTTGAGACGTTTGGCAGAGATTACGTGCTATCAAACAGCTAACCCCCGTTAGGGTGCCGGGTGTTTCAGTATAAATAGTATCCCCACTTTCTGAAAATTTAGTGCTTTAAATTCCCACTGTCGCTGTCTTTCTTATTTGCTCTTTCTCATTCCTGCTCTGTTCTATCAATCTGCTATACTATCGTCTTCTTCGCTAGACCAGTCTCCTACCTTTTTTCTTGAAAACTCTTCCGGGATAAGACTCCTTGTATGTGTATGAGGTCTGTTGGATCAGCTTGGGAATATTGGACGCTTTCTGCCAGGTGGTCACTAGGGCTTCCTATGATGTTATTATTTAGCAATGTAGGCATTTTATATGTATGTTTTGTTGATAATTTATAATGATGTTTGTATTCTATTTTGTTTTTGTAAACGGGGGTTCGATAAGTTGGGGTGAAGCCTCAGCCGTCCCCTGCGTGGGATGTCTTTATTGTAAAGTGACTGGCTGGAGGAGGGCATTCAGTTTTCCCACTAGGGTTGTTTCAGCAGATCTTTTATGCGGATTGGGGGTTGTCCGGGCCTGATTTGGCTCGGAAGAGTCCGCTGGACCTAAAGCAACAATTATGTAATGTAATGTAATATCAAACAGCTCGGCAAATCAACAACCGTCATCGAGAAACGAGAACATTCCAAGGTTTTTCACCAAGGAAGCAGAGAGGCAATTCAAGGAGCTGAACGTACGGAGAATTGATGTCCGCGGGAGCAGAATCTTGAAGAGCCGTTGGGCCGATAAGAGCTGGTTGTCCAGAAATGACCTTAAAAAGCCGTTGACCGAGCGTTGCAGGCTTGCTAGTGCAGAGGTGGGTTGGTTGTCCAGAGGTTGCAGTCGTAGCTGTGACGTCGCGCGTGGGCCAACAAGAGCTGATTGTCCAGAAGGTGGCTGACCGTATCTTACTTTACAACTCAGTGTTGGCTATAAGGGATCCCAGATAAGCCTCATTCTCATAACACTATTTAAATCACGGAGAGTTCGAGTATTCTTCACTTCATCTAGATGTACTGTAGACAGAATCGTCTTGATTGCACCAACCCGAAACGCATAGAGGTGAAGAAAATTCGACATTGACCCTCTCCTTCATCATGAACTTTGTTCTTCGATCAAAGCTATCGAAACACAATCGGATTGGGTAGTGACTTGTTATTTCGTTCATGATAAGGGTGTTATCTCGTCGGGAAAAAAAAACCGCCCATATTTAACGTTTATTAAATGAGGTTATGTTAAAGCAATGTTTCCTTCTGTTAGTGTGTAAAAGAACAAATTGTATACGTGCAGAGGTCTTGGATATTGAGAAACATAAAGTACGAACAACATGCTGATGCTATTCAATTCAGTGAACATCGTTCTTGCTCCTTTATTATAACGAATATAACACTATTTGCAACAGTGAAGAGGAGAGGTGAAAGTTGGCGTGGTTTGGTCACATGACGGCGGGCATGACACCATTGCAAAAGTCATTAGGCAAGGAACGGTGGAAGGAGGCAGGCGCTAAGGAAGGCAAAGGAAGAGCTGGGCAGATAATGTCAAAACATGGACGGCGCTGGGCATGTAACGACCCCTTGTGACGTGGTTTTTTTTATTGTTGCTGGGCTTTGCACCATGGACTGCTATAACCCTCTTGTCTTATTCTATGGGGACCGCTAGTGAATCACCCTGTGAATTACCTTAATACATTTATTTGTTTAGCTCGGTCTGTGTTTAGGCTGGGGTACAGAGATAGATAGAAAAATGGTAAAAGATCACTGTCACACTAGCTTTCACCCGGCTATGAATCATATGTAGTCCAGCCACTTGATAACAGTAAAAATCACACATTTATTTCCTCTACTCTATACACGATCTTCAAAGTACGAAACTAACTTAAAAGTTCAATTGTCAATGCGAATGGTTCGCTCGCTGATAATCTCGGCAGCTACTTTTTCTTCATCGGGCACTGGCTACTAGCGTTCATGAAGAGTGGACTACTGTGGTCCTGTTTATACAGAATTTTAGTGCACAGTTTCTTGTTGCACGTAACTGTGGGGTTGAAGCGCTGCGTTGAGGTCGCTTCTACGACACGCTGTGTTGTCGTTGCTTGTGTTCGACGGGTGGGCTATCTGCGCTCAATGCTGTAGATGCCTCGGCAGCCAACTGTACGCGTTGACGTGGCTGTTGTCGTTTTCTGAGTTGGGCTCACGCTATACCGCCTGCTACCGTGGCTACTTGATTGAATTCGAATATTCAGCAAGCACTGCTTCCCTGGTCTATCAGTGGAGAGATTTCTGCTAGGAAGTAACTGTGTACTGACTTAAGCTTTCAACACAAATGACTCTCTACATAGCCTTGGCCTACCCAGTCAGAACTGGTTCTACCTACCGGTGCTGTGTTCTGATTGGCTAAAAACATCTAAGTGGATGTAAAATTCGAAACACCATCGTAGGCTGCGATGATGTCACTAACTGTGCTCGTATCAAGCTACAACTGTGTTGCGCCTGATCACTTTTGTCGTCTGCTTTAGACCAACTGTAACCTACTAAGCCTACACTGACTAAACAAGCAAAGGCTCAAAGTGTGAAGGGTAAACAGGTCCTCTTGTTACACCCCTGACAACAGTAACAGACAGATTGAAGTGGAGTAAACTCTCAGCGACAAGCTCCCTGACGTCAGGACAGGTTGAAGAATTAGATAGATAGTGTCCAAGCCTTCTAAAAGATCGCATGCTATAATCAGTACATGACATACTTGCCTTTGTATAACGACGTCAAACTGAGTGCCACAGGTGTGGTCCAGCTATGACTGCTAAAGTTTCACTGGCCCTTATAAACAAGAAACCCTATTCAAATTCCTAATGCCACAGCCCAAGCTAGCCTACACTAACTGCATAAGCTACCACCAGCGAAGTAGGCCAACAAAGTCAGTGCCGGCGGTCCACTTCAAAATAAATTCAAAAACTGAAATGTCTGTAGCGTACAGTACAATACAGCATAGATGACGACTTTTAAAACAAATCCATCTCAAATACAATGCAGTGTCAAAACAATTGGAGAAAAGGCATCGGACTTACTTTAACACATCCATGCACACCTTCCTGCTATTTATTAATGCGTAGCACCATTAGTGTCATGCGCGCCGTTTCTAAATGGACGCGATAATTGGGAAAGATTAAGAGAATAGCGCATCATCATCATCATCATCATCATCATCATCATCATCATCATCATCATCATCATCATCATCATCATCGTTAGCGCAGAACTTTATAGTGCATTCACCACTTTTGCAGTCTGTAAAACAAACACTGTCTGTTTGTCTGCCTCTTTCTCTACCCACACTCCATCCCCCTCCCCGAAGAACGATTTTAAGATCAGTCTCACGCCTAAAATATGTATCCTTGGTGTGAATAACTCTCTCTCTCTCTCTCTCTCTCTCTCTCTCTCTCTCTCTCCCTCTCTCTCTCTCTCTCTCTCTCTCTCTCTCTCTCTCTCTCTCTCTCTCTCTCTCTCTGTTTCTGGAGTGTGTATGTCTATCTGTGTTAATGTCTGCGTAAATATAGGTCAGTGGCTAGAAAGGTGTGTAATTGGGTGAGTACTGCGTCCACCACCATCCTTTGGATACTATCATTTTCTGTCTGTGCATTATTTATCGCTACGTCTAGTTTTAACTACAGGGCCATTACACACTGAAAGTACATCCTCCATAACAAAGCGGTAGATTGCATACCTATGAAGCGATCATAGATCGAAAAAGGTGGTATCAGATTGAACGAATCCGCCTCTCCAACGGTTTATTCTCGAACTGCGTTACGAACGAACCTGTAATATCTTCAACTAGTGTACACAGGTTGCTGTTTAAAATGTAGACAGAGAGACAACTGTTGTCTGCGAGTTTCATTTGGACGATGATACCTCCCCATATCCCCCTTGATACCTCACCATACCCCCCCCCTGATATCTCCCCGTCCCCCCCATGATGCCTCACCATACCCCCTTGATACCTCCCGAACCCACTTGATACCTCCCCATACCCCCTTGATACCTTCCGTATCCCCCTTGTAACCTACCTGTACCCTCCTTGATACTTCCCCGTTGATCGTTTCGCAGGTATGGATGAAAGGAATCGACCATCACCATACCCCTTTATATATACCCGTATCCCCGTTATGCCTACCCATGCCCCTTTAAACCTACCCGTAGCCCCCTTTTACCTACACGTACCACCCCATCCCGATCCTTGGTAATAATAATAATAATAATAATAATAATAATAATAATAATAATAATAATAATAATAATATTAAATATAGAATAATACAAATAGAAATCATAAAAAACACCAAGGTTTTAAAATAAAATTTGATATAAGATATTATAATTATAATAATAATAATAATAATAATAATAATAATAATAATAATTTTTATTATTATTAGTAGTTTATAAATAATAATAATAATAATAATAATAATAATAATAATAATAATAATAATAATAATAATAATAATAATAATAATAATAATGTTAATAATAATAAATAAGTCAACAGTAAAAAGCCTAAATTAAAAAGAAAAATATCCATATTGTAGTGTTAAAAAAAATTAAAAAAATATGGCCCGCTGGAGATTTGAACTTGGGTCGCCTGCACAGTAGGCGAATGTCTTACTAAGTGAGCTACCAAGGCTTCGTATAAAGACCATCAACTTTTTGGTCTATATGGGAAAACATGCTGAAACCTCGATTTGATTTTTAATTAATCAAATTTAATTAGTTAAACACACAATTTTGTAAGATTGGAATGGAAATAAAACAAAATTTGCGGTATTACGGAACGGCAGGTTCTTGACACAGGTTGAATCGAAACCGCGCGCGGAATGAGGCTATTGCAGTTTGTGGACATTTTGTTTATTTATTTATCTCAGAAATGGTTAAACGTTCGGTAAGGAAATGTCGGCTATAACGATTTCGCGGGTTTTGAGCGCACAGCAGGCCGATCCGCAGCGCCCAGCACCTGCCCAGATCAGCGTCCATACCGGACACACTTTACAGTAGAGGCGAAGAAGGACTTCCGGCTAAGCAATTTATATATATAGATAGTTAGATAAATACAGTCATATAACGGGGAAAGACATTGGTATAGGCCTATGTTATTATATGCGGAACTTTCAACTATCATAGGCCTATATTACACATATATGTATATGTCACGACAGGATGTCCTCTCCAGGATTGCACAAACAACTGCTGCCATGGCAAGGTTGAAGCCCATTTGAAAAGATCTACATGCCAAGGTAAGGCTGCTGCGCTTCCTTGTCCATCTTCCTATACGCTTACGAAACATGGACCCTCACAGCAGATCTACAACGAAGAATACAAAGCATGGAGATGAGATGCTACAGAAGACTTCTGGGCAATTCCTATAACCAGCACGTCACCAACAACGAAATCCGACAGACCATCACACAAGCCATTGGACAACAAGATGACTTGCTCACAGTGGTGAAGAAACGGAAACTCCGATGATATGACCACATCACCAGAGCATCAGGCCTTGCAAAGACCACCATGCAAGGCACAGTATAAGGAGGCAGAAGAAGAGGGAGACAGAAAACGAGGTGGGGGGACAACATTCGAGAATGGACTGGTTTAACACTGAGCGAAGCAACGGGAGTTGCTGAGGCCAAAGAAAGATGGAGTACGCTGGTTAAACGATCATATGTGGTGCCCCTACGACCTTCGAGTTACGGGATAGAATAGGATGGATTGGATAGGATAGGCCTCTATTGCCTCGGTCTAATGGAGTGTTAAGCAACATGTTCGTTCTAACGCAGTTTGAGAATAAACCGTTTGAACGGCGGGTTCGTTTCGCCGAAGTCACAGTGTGATCCCACCCTTTGTATCTATGATACCAGTGTACGCTACATGGGTACGCTGCATAGGTACACTCTCTATCTATGATACATGAGTACGCTGCATAGGTACTCTTTCTATGATACATGGGTACGCTGCATGGGTACTCTATCTATGATACATGGGTACGCTGCACAGGTACTCTATCTATGATACATGGGTACGCTGCATAGGTACACTCTATCTATGATACATGAGTACGCTGCATAGGTACTCTTTCTATGATACATGGGTACGCTGCATAGGTACTATATCTATGATACATGGGTACGCTGCACAGGTACTCTATCTATGATACATGGGTACGCTGCATAGGTACTCTATCTATGATACATGGGTACGCTGCATAGGTACTCTATCTATGATACATGGGTACGCTGAATAGGTACTCTTTCTATCTATGATACATGGGTACGCTGCATGGGTACTCTATCTATGATACATGGGTACGCTGCATAGGTACTCTATCTATGATACATGGGTACGCTGCACAGGTACTCTATCTATGATACATGGGTACGCTGCATAGGTACACTCTCTATCTATGATACATGAGTACGCTGCATAGGTACTCTTTCTATGATACATGGGTACGCTGCATGGGTACTCTATCTATGATACATGGGTACGCTGCACAGGTACTCTATCTATGATACATGGGTACGCTGCATAGGTACTCTATCTATGATACATGGGTACGCTGCATGGGTACTCTATCTATGATACATGGGTACGCTGCATAGGTACTCTATGATACATGGGTACGCTGAATAGGTACTCTTTCTATCTATGATACATGGGTACGCTGAATAGGTACTCTATCTATGATACATGGGTACGCTGAATAGGTACTCTATCTATGATACATGGGTACGCTGCATAGGTACTCTTTCTATGATACATGGGTACGCTGCAAAGGTACTCTATCTATGATACATGGGTACGCTGCAAAGGTACTCTATCTATGATACATGGGTACGCTGAATAGGTACTCTTTCTATCTATGATACATGGGTACGCTGCATAGGTACTCTATCTATGATACATGGGTACGCTGCATAGGTACTCTTTCTATGATACATGGGTACGCTGCAAAGGTTCTCTATTTATGACACATGGGTGCGCTGCAAAGGTACTCTTTCTATCTATGATACATGGGTACGCTGTATATGTACTCTTTCGGTACAGACAATAGTTTCAGAGGACGCTAAACTCAGAAGAATTAGAGGTGCGCTTTCTATCGCTTTGCTGTCGAATATCCACTCTCAGCGTGGAATGCCCATGCGCTTTTTAAAAATGTATTTTAAGCCCGTTTGCTAGCAGACCGCGGCTACACTACCGCACCCAGGGATTGTATACAAACTGGACATTGCCGCCCTTTAGTGCCAGCTCGCCAAGCAATATTACAACAATTACACACGCACATTACGTCACCACTACCACCACCAACATCAACGTCATCATTATCATCATCTTCATCATCATCATCATCATCATCATCATCATCATCATCATCATCATCATCATCATCATCATCATCATCATCATGTTTTTCTTACTTGCTTAATCTCTCTCTCTCTCTCTCTCTCTCTCTCTCTCTCTCTCTCTCTCTCTCTCTCTCTCTCTTCCCCCAACCCCACCCCCAATTTCTTTCTACCAGTTCTTTTCCCCCTCTTCTTTCTTATTCATCCTCTTCTTTCTCGTTCTTTCTCTTCTTTCCGTTTTGCTTTATTCAACCCACTCACCCTCACACTCCGCTTTCAAACCACCACCACCCCCCCACTCATCCACCCTGAGTCTTCTTTTGTCTTTTTCCGTTTCTTATTCCTTCCATTCCTCTCCTCCTCCTTCCCTTTCCGCTTCCTTTCATCGGCTTGGATAATTTTATTTCCCTAATCCAGCTGCACTTTTGAAGGAATGGAGAGTTTTTTCGCGCATGCTCCGTCGAGCGGCTTCCGGCTTCATTGATTGGTCAGAATCGGAAGTGACGTCAAATCGAATCGTTCTCGCTGTTTCACGGCCTGTGTAGCATTCTTCTGTTTTTGACCTTCCACGAAAACGCGGGAGATGGGGTTTGGGTAGTAGTTGAGAAGAGTGAGAGAGAGAGAGAGAGAGAGAGAGAGAGAGAGAGAGAGAGAGAGAGAGAGAGAGAGAGAGAAAGAGAGAGAGAGAGAGAGAGAGAGAGAGAGAGAGAGAGAGAGAGAGAGAGAGAGAGAGAGAGAGAGAGCGATGTGGTATGGGGACCGTGCCAGACAATGGCTACTAACAAAGCTAATTGCAATGTGTGTCAGTGGAGATGTCCACTAATGTCTGCTACTTCTCGTACTTTCTCTCTTGAGACTGGTGGCGTTCTTTTTTTTTTCTTTTTTCTTTTTTTTTTTTTTAAAAAAAGTAAGGATCATGTTTGAACACGCGCAGCCTAATGTTTCATGTAATTCCGTATTCCGGCCAGTTTAGTCAGTGCCGTTCACATCATATAATCGTTCTTTTATATAGCGCTATTGGGCTTTTCCCTCTCAAGAGCTGCTCAAAGCGCTGGTCGATAACGGATCTAAATAGATCTCGGTTTATACTTTCATCCGAAGGACAATACAATATTTAATTAAATTAATTATTTATTTGTTTTATAGTTCTTATATAGCGCTTTTCCAGCTCAAAAGCTGCTCAGGGCGCTGGCCGATACAGGATCTAACTCAAGCCGCCCGAGACAAATAAGTTACAATACAATATCATACAATTGCTCAATATTTTGTGTTGTGTGGGTGAACATGATTTGTGTACGGTTATCGGGTAATATTTTTATTTAAGTTTACTGCTGTCACTTAAATAAATAGAATTCTGAATAATCTCATCCCCGGCTCCCCTCCTCCCCCCGTTTTTCTCCCTCCCCATCTCTCTCTTTCTCCCTCTCTTTCACGGACACCACCTTCATACCTTCAGGACAATATTCCCGGTCATCACCCACAAAGGCCTTTTCATACTGGCTTTGTGCTTATATTACTACTACTACTACTACTACTACTACTACTACTATTATTACTACTACTACTACTACTACTACTACTACTTTCACTACTACTACTACTACTACTACTACTACTTTCACTACTACTACTACTACTACTACTACTACTACTGCTAGATGTTTTACGCGCCGTATTCCTAACATACACGCTCATATGTTACAGACACTCATCGAACATAGGCAACACCCACCCACACACACACATTCATCACTCAAGACATATACCACCTCCTCTATCTCTCTTGCCCTCACCCTCTTCTCTTAGTCTCTTCTCCCCTCTCCGCCCCAATGTCAGTGACAGGCCCGCAAGTCGATGAGTAAAAGCCAATGCTCGGTGGACCAATTATTTGGGGCTACCAGGCATTAATTGGACACAAATCAATGGACGGCTCAGTTGAGAGAGAAAGACAGCTGGGGTGAGGTTGGAAGTTGTGGTGTTGGCGGGGTGGGGTGGGGGTGAGAGTGGGATTGAAGATGAAAAGGAAAGAGGTAGTAGGTGTTAGGGTGGGATATAGATTACAAGGTGAACCTCTCTCTCTCTCTCTCTCTCTCTCTCTCTCTCTCTCTCTCTCTCTCTCTCTTTTTCTGTGAACTCTGGGGTCAGTTTTAAATAAGGGACGAATAAATAGCTTTGCGCCTCTTAGTGACACGGAGATTTAAGTTTTCCATTCCTTCCTTATCCTTGTTCATAAAATTGCCATCCAGCCATCCAGGAGTGAGTTGCTATTTGTATCCAAGGCTAACACTTGTTGTGGCACTGGAAATTGGCCTTTAATCTAGGTAATGTACCTATGAATTTGGATCAAACTTCGCTCGGTGGATCTTGAGATATAGCGGGCAACGATTTTGATTCTCGATTATTCCGACAATTTCAACGTATTTCAAAATCAGATTCAGGTTCTTTATCGTCCCATAACACAATGTTAAAAATCCTGATATTCTCCGTGCATAGCTTCAAATATTTAGGAGCCATTGTATCAGACAATAGGTCCCGACAGGAAGTCCTCTCAAGGATCGCACAAACAACTACTGCCCTAGCAAGGTTGAAGCCCATTTGGAAAGACAGGACCATCATTCTACAGTCCAAAGTAAGACTGCTGCGCTCCCTTGTCATCTCCATCTTCCTATACGCTTGCGAAACATGGACCCTCACAGCAGATCTACAACGAAGAATACAAAGCATGGAGATGAGGTGCTTCACAAGCCTTCTGGGCATTTCCTATACCCAGCAAATCACCAACGACGAAGTCCGACAGACCATCCATTGGACAAACACGATGACATGCTCACAGCGGTGAAAAAACGGAAACTCCGATGGTATTTCCACGTCACCAGATCACCAGGCCTTGCAAAGACCATCCTACAATGAGATCCTGCAAGGAGATAGAAGAAGTGGGAGACCGAAAAAAGAGGTGGCAGGACAACATTCGAGAATGGACTGGTTTGACACTGTCACGTGGGGTTTATGGGCTCTGCACAATGGAATTATGGACCCTCACGTTTATTCGGTGGGAACGGCTAGTACGTCACCCTATGAATTACTTTAATAAATTTATTTGTTTAGCTCGTTCTGTGTTAAGGTTGGGGTACAGAAATAGATAGAAAAATGGTAAAAGAATACTGTCACACTAGCTTTCACACGGCTATGAATCATATGTAGTCCAGCCACTTGATAACAGTTAAAATCACACATTTATTTCTTCTACTCTATACAAGATTCTCTAAGTACTAATCTAACTTAAAAAGTCTCTTTCAATGCTAATAGTTCGATCGCTGATAGTCTATGCAGCTGTTCTATCTTCATCGGGCACTTGCTAGTATATCTCATGTAGATTTGGACTACTGTGGTCCGTTTTACAGTTTCTGAAGAGTTGGACTACTGTGGTCCTGTTATAATCAGTTTAAGTGCACCTTCGTGTTATGCACTTAACTCATGAGTGGGGGTTCGAAGTCCTTCTGTGAGGTAGCTTCTGGTCCACCTGTGTCGTTGTGTAGTTGGGTTCCCTTGCCACGCTGTGGGGTCTGACAGGGAGTTTTCCGGGTCGCTCTTTCCGTCTTGTGCGGTAGAGGATACTCCGCCAACTAGTCGTTTCTGTGGAGTGGTGCGCCCAGGATAGCTCGGGGTAGCTCGCCTGCTCGTCTGTAATATAAGAGACGAAATTCTGCACAACCCTGAATAATCGGTTTGTGCAGAGCGTCTCACTGAAAGCCAAAGTAGCCCTCAGTGATAGCTCCACATCTCTATACATAAGCGACGAACATTCTGCTACTTCCGGGTTCCACTGGAATCTCACTCTAAATTCCTATACATACATGAATATCAATCGTGTCTAACTATACACATACAGAATTAATAATAATATAAACATTCAGTGGTACAGCCACTGGTCTGCAAACATACATATAAGTTAAACAACAGTGGTTCCGTACGGGATACAACATGGCGGCGCAACTGGTCGTGTTTAGCCTCGTGGTCGGCTCTTCCACGTGGTACGGCAAATTCGGATTAATAATTCACATTTATGCATAGCAAATTCCACAAACATAATTTCAACAATAATATAAATATATCACGATGAAACAGAAGGGTGTCCATTTACCTGTTTGACAAGTTCAGGCCCGTTGTGACTTGATAGAATTCTATGCTTCTAAGTCCTGCTTCCTGGTCTAAGTGTGTAGAGATTTCTCTAGCTATCTAGCTGTTCACACTTCGGTGTATTCCTCCCAACTGACCAAAACTGTGCGTGGTTTGGACCCAGTCAAACTGGCTCCAACCACTTTGCCTAAGCTCTCCCATTGGTTCCAACGGTCCGATTCAAAACTTAAGTGCTGACGTCACTGCGCTGTGTGTGTGGCTCAGGCTCGCAGTGTGCTGTAATTTAATTGCTGCTGTGTAATAGACTGACTCTCTACTATTACAAAGACTACACAATGCTAAATAGTCAACAAGCAGAGTTAAAACTAGTCCTAACGCGACAGGCTCCCTCAACTGAAAAAAGGCGATGACTACTGGATTCGACCTTTTTCTACTACAGAGCCTAGTTTAACACTGCACTATCCTAGGGTCCTATTTACACACTAGTTAAGTTGCTCTACCTGAGCTGCAATGCTGTGCCAGGTAGCTATGGACACTAGTGACAGGGTATTACTGGGCGGGGACGAATTCTGGTGCTGTGGCCCTTAGTTGTGTTGGGTGGGCGACAGCTGCTGTGTCCTCCACGAGATGGCGACTGAGGTAGTCGGCTCCGTGGTTCTCTTTGCCGGGGATGTACTCGATTTGGAATGAGTACGCCTGAAGGGTGAGTGCCCATCGCATCAGGCGAGAGTTCAAAGACTTGGAGGCTGCCAGGAACGATAGTGGTTGATGGTCCACCTGAACTGTGAAGTGGGTCCCATACAGGTAGAGTTGGAATTTCTGTATGGCCCAGACTAGTCCAAGGCATTCTTTCTCCGACGTGGCGTAGTGGGTCTCGGCGGGCCTCAATTTTCTGCTGGCGTAGGCGACAGGGAATAGCGTCTCTGCATTCTTGGGGTCGCGCTGTAGCAGTACTGCTCCGAGGCCTAAGTCGCTTGCGTCGGTGCGAAGAACGAATGGCTGAGTCAAATCGGGTAGGTGGAGTACTGGCGCCGATGTCATTCTGTCCTTGAGGGTTTGGAATGCTGTCTCGCATTCGGCTGTCCATACGACTTTGTCCGGGGCGATTTTCCGGGTTCCATTTGTCAGTGGTACGGCGATGCTGTTGTAGTTGTGGATGAGCTTCTTCCGCGATGGCGATGGCTAGCCATGTGTGTGTGCTGGGGGTCGCTGGTCTGTCCGTATACTTCTTGAGGAGATTGATGTGGTGGTATCGGGTTCTCCCGTTTACCTCTATTTGGTAGACTGTCTTGGATTTCTTGGCCGTCACCCGGTACGGTCCTCTCCAAGCGATGTCCAGCTTGTTGGTTCCACTTGGAAGTAAGAGTAGCACTTGATCGCCGACTTGCAGTTCTCTGTCCTTCGCGTGGCGGTTGTAGTACTTCGCCTGACGGGCTCTTGCCTTCTTCAGTGCTTCACCAGCTTTCTTCCACGTTGCTTTGAGGGTTTCCTGCAGGTCTGCGACGTACTTGGTGGCACCTCTTGGTGTGTCGTCTATCTTGGCCTCCGTCCAACTTCTGCGTAGGGCTTCTAGCGGTCCTGCTAGAGGTCTGCCGAATAGCAATGTTGACGGGGTGTAGCCTGTGGCTGCATGGGGCGTTTCTCGGTATGCGAACAGTGCCGCATTCACGTAGGTGTCCCACGCTTCTGGATTGTCGTCGGCGACTTTCCTGAGTATGGTGAGAAGGGTTCCATTCAGTCTTTCTACTTGTCCGTTGCTGGCGGGGTGGTATGGTGGTGTGCGAATGTGATGAACTTGTATCAACTCGAACACGTCTTGCATCAGGCGGCCGGTGAACTGAGATCCGTTGTCCGTTCTAATGCTGTCCGGGAATCCGACTCTGGTAAAGATGGCGATGAGTGCATCTGCAATCTTCTTGGTGTCGATCGCTGGCAACGGGACTGCTTCGCACCACATCGTACATGCGTCGACGAGTGTGAGTAGAAATCTGTTCCGCTTCTTGGTCATGGGCAGTGGTCCTACTATGTCTACTGAGACTTGCTGGAATGGCACGCCGACTACTACCGATGGTCCTAAGGTAACTGGTACGGTGTGATGTCGCGGGGAATATCGTTGACATTGGTGGCAAGATTTCACGTAGCGCTTGACATCCTCCGTGATTCCTGGCCAATAGTAGTGTGCGCTGATTCTCTGCACTGTGGCTCCAATTCCCATGTGTCCGCTGAGTGGCATGCTGTGGCCTAATTCTAGTACTTGGGCTCGAAGGGTGGCTGGTAGTACTAGTTGGGTGTGATCTCCATCTCCTTGTCGATGTAGAACTCCCTCTTCCATGTAGAAGTCTCCCTTGTGCGGGGGTGTGTGCGCCTTGGGTAGCTTCTGGAAGCACTTCGCTATCGAGGTGTCTTCTTTCTGTGCTGTTTTGATCTCTTCGAGTCCTGGATTCGGAGCGAACTCGGGCTGGGGTGGTTGGGTTTTAGCTTGGGCCCTGGTTTGCACTGCAGCTATCTCTACAGTTTTAGGGGGCGTGCCTAAGAACACATACCTACAACCTAGCACTAGATCATACAAGGGTTTCTGTAAAACAGCTGCTTGGATTCGTCCTGTGACGTACCTACTCTCTACTTCTATCCATGCTATTGGGCAAGTAGTCGTCGGTTTCGTCAAGTCTGCTCCTTGTAAGTCGACTGTCTTGTCTGTCAAGTCCGCGCGCGATACAAGAGATTCGCTAACTATCGCGTCGTATGATAGACCTGTGTCATACAGACAGTTCGCTTCTTTTCCGTTGACATTGACCGTGTCTGTCACCGATGGGTGATCTCCGATTGTGTGTGGCTTGTTACCGCTACTTTGAGTTAGAACTCTGTGCGCTGGCCGGCTTTCGCGCTCTTCCCTACGTTGTGCGGCCAACTTGAAACATTCTGCGGTGGAGTGATTGTTTCTGTTGCAGAACGAACAATACCGTCTCTGTTCTGCGGGACCTCTTTTCCCGAATTCCGTGGTGGGTCCTTTATTCTGCCCAGGTCTGGGGTTATTCGGCTTATTCGCGGTGCGCTCTTCCCGGGTAGGGCTTCGTTTTTGTGCCTCTTTCCCGTTAGGCTTTAGGTCTCGCCTGAAGCTCTTGGCTTCTCCGTGGGCGGCCACGTACCTATCTGCGACCTTGACCAGATCTTCCAGTCTTTCCGCGCCCTGCTCTACTGAGAATGTTCTCAGCTCGGGGGTCATGGTTTCCCGTAGCTGTTCCCATACTAACAGTTCTTTCAGTCCATCATACGTCTTAGCCGTGGCTGACTGGCTAATCCACTTATCCAGCGTTGTGGACAACCGATCCGCGAACTGCGCATAGCTCTCTCCTTTCACTCTCCGGTTGGTGCGGAATTTTTGCCGGTAGCATTCTCCTGTTAGTTCGAATCCCGTTAGGAGTGCCTCTTTTACTTTGTGAAAGTCAGTCACTCTGTCAGTCGGTAGCTTACTGTAGATGTCATAAGCCTTTCCTCTAAGCCCTTGACTAAGCTTAAAGGACCAATGAGTGGGATCTAGTTTGTACTCTGTTGCTAGACGCTCAAACCTAGTCAGATAGAGATCTAGACCTTCTTCTCTCTCATTGAATGTTCCCAGTGGAAATGACATTCCTTGTACAGGGTTGGATGCTACCTCTAGCTGATCTGAGTGGGGAGGGGTTGAGGAAGAACTTGAAGCTCCTGATCCCAATCTTCTTAGCTCTAACTCATGCTGTCTTTCTTTTTCCTTTTCTTCCCTCTCTTTTTCTTTTTCTGCCCGCTCATACTCCCATTTCCTAACTTCTGCTTCTCTCTCTGCTGCTAATGCTGCCTTCTTCTGTTCTCCTTCTAATTCTAATTTCTTCTGTTCTCTTGCTGCTTCTAACTCTGCTTTTTTCTGTTCTCTTGCTGCTTCTAACTCTGCTTTCTTTTGCTCTGCTTCTAATGCTAGTTTCTTCTGCTCTGCTTCTAATGCTAGTTTCTTTTGCTCTGCTTCTAGTTCTGCTTTTTTCTGTTCTCTCTCTGCAGCTCTCTCTGCCGCTTCGAGTTTCTTCGCCTCTCTCTCTGCTGCTCTCTCTGCCTTAGCCTCCTGCTTCTCTACCTCTGCATTGATATACGCAATTAGGTCTCCCCCTGCTAAGTGTAAAGCTTCCCCTAATTCTTTGAAGCGCAATCTCAAGGCCACTGGGTCCGACATTGCCAAACGTGTCTATGAACAACCTCTGAATCACGTGGAATACCAAAACACTAGCAATATTGCAAGTCAATAAAAACAATGCAAAGACCATCAAATTCGCAATCAATAATAGAATAAAACAAGAGTCAAATGGCATACAACAGTTATTTAAGCAAAACCTGCAAAAGAACAATGCAACATACAGGCACAAAAATATTTGAAGCAAAAAAGTTTTTAACTAAAGAATAGTGCACCCAAACTGATTAGTCCTTGTTACCACTATTCTAAGTTATTCTACTTCTACTGTTATCTAATTTTATTGTACTTAGGTCCGGTTATACCCAATTCCTATTATACACAGATCCTGGCTAGGCTCGCCAATTAAAGTGTCACGTGGGGTTTATGGGCTCTGCACAATGGAATTATGGACCCTCACGTTTATTCGGTGGGAACGGCTAGTACGTCACCCTATGAATTACTTTAATAAATTTATTTGTTTAGCTCGTTCTGTGTTAAGGTTGGGGTACAGAAATAGATAGAAAAATGGTAAAAGAATACTGTCACACTAGCTTTCACACGGCTATGAATCATATGTAGTCCAGCCACTTGATAACAGTTAAAATCACACATTTATTTCTTCTACTCTATACAAGATTCTCTAAGTACTAATCTAACTTAAAAAGTCTCTTTCAATGCTAATAGTTCGATCGCTGATAGTCTATGCAGCTGTTCTATCTTCATCGGGCACTTGCTAGTATATCTCATGTAGATTTGGACTACTGTGGTCCGTTTTACAGTTTCTGAAGAGTTGGACTACTGTGGTCCTGTTATAATCAGTTTAAGTGCACCTTCGTGTTATGCACTTAACTCATGAGTGGGGGTTCGAAGTCCTTCTGTGAGGTAGCTTCTGGTCCACCTGTGTCGTTGTGTAGTTGGGTTCCCTTGCCACGCTGTGGGGTCTGACAGGGAGTTTTCCGGGTCGCTCTTTCCGTCTTGTGCGGTAGAGGATACTCCGCCAACTAGTCGTTTCTGTGGAGTGGTGCGCCCAGGATAGCTCGGGGTAGCTCGCCTGCTCGTCTGTAATATAAGAGACGAAATTCTGCACAACCCTGAATAATCGGTTTGTGCAGAGCGTCTCACTGAAAGCCAAAGTAGCCCTCAGTGATAGCTCCACATCTCTATACATAAGCGACGAACATTCTGCTACTTCCGGGTTCCACTGGAATCTCACTCTAAATTCCTATACATACATGAATATCAATCGTGTCTAACTATACACATACAGAATTAATAATAATATAAACATTCAGTGGTACAGCCACTGGTCTGCAAACATACATATAAGTTAAACAACAGTGGTTCCGTACGGGATACAACATGGCGGCGCAACCGGTCGTGTTTCGCCTCGTGGTCGGCTCTTCCACGTGGTACGGCAAATTCGGATTAATAATTCACATTTATGCATAGCAAATTCCACAAACATAATTTCAACAATAATATAAATATATCACGATGAAACAGAAGGGTGTCCATTTACCTGTTTGACAAGTTCAGGCCCGTTGTGACTTGATAGAATTCTATGCTTCTAAGTCCTGCTTCCTGGTCTAAGTGTGTAGAGATTTCTCTAGCTATCTAGCTGTTCACACTTCGGTGTATTCCTCCCAACTGACCAAAACTGTGCGTGGTTTGGACCCAGTCAAACTGGCTCCAACCACTTTGCCTAAGCTCTCCCATTGGTTCCAACGGTCCGATTCAAAACTTAAGTGCTGACGTCACTGCGCTGTGTGTGTGGCTCAGGCTCGCAGTGTGCTGTAATTTAATTGCTGCTGTGTAATAGACTGACTCTCTACTATTACAAAGACTACACAATGCTAAATAGTCAACAAGCAGAGTTAAAACTAGTCCTAACGCGACAGACACTGACACACCAGGCTTGCTGATGACAGAGAAAGATGGAGTACGCTGGTTAAACGATCATCTGTGGTGCCCCTACAACCTCCGAGTTACGGGATAGGATAGGAAATTCTCCGGCAAAACAAAAACACAAACATATATTTCTTTTTTTTTAATCGCCTGCCGAGCGGATGGTGTGATTTTTGTGGCGCAATCTGCGATTCTGACAGGCGCAGCTGTGGCAACTGACAACGACAAAACGGAAATGATGATAGTTGAAAACGGCGCATGCGCACAACAAGCGTTGCATATCGCGAGCCTGTTGCCTTACAAGGAAAACAACAACAAAACAACAACAACAACAAAACAACAACAACGTTATCCGTCTTCGTTGTATATTTTTAAGTGGTTTGCCTTTATAAAATTAAAATAAGAAACACTATAAATTCTTTTAAATAAAATAAATAAATAAACAATAATTTTAAAACAAAATGGCCGCTGCGTCTTCGTCCTTATATGTCCTACCACTGAGGTAGCGCAGAAGGTATCTACCACAGAGGTAGCGCAGAAGGTATCTACCACAGAGGTAGCGCAGAAGGTATCTACCACAGAGATAGAGCAGGGAATATTTACCACCGAGGTAGCGTAGGTGATGGTCCTGTTGTTTCTTCCCATCTGAAGTGCGATTTAAATATTGTTGCACCTGCGACGAACATTTTGACACTAATTTTAGCACACTATTTCACTGTGTCAGTTAACATAATAATTTATTTAAGAATTACAGGCAACGTTAAGACAAATTCAAAACCACCCAAAAAATGGGTTCATAACATAAGTCGCCCAAAATTACTTAATTCGTGAACAAACTGCAAATAAATTGAATTGAATTAAATAACTGCATTACGGTGATATTTAGAGATGGTAATAGAAAAGGGAAATTCTTGTGAATTTGGATGTTACCTACTTTATTCTCGTTTTAAATAAATAGTAAATTTTAAAAAAAATCTAAAGTTTTTTTATTTTTGCAAAGACGTAAAAAGGATAAATAAAAATTTAAAAAATAAAAAAAACTTGAAAATTGTTTTTTTATTTTTTTTATTGCGGAATTGTTTTGCAAAGTATCATAAAAATATGTTTCTAGTGACAATTTAGGCCTAAACTATTAGACTTCATTTGGTAAAGGGACAATCTGTACGACTAGGCTATTTTGCATCTAGCACCTTCAACCTATTAAATGATCCAATATTGAATAATCAAAGTGCGAAACTGAAAAGATCTGCCTGTGTGGAGGATTTACGTAAAGCAGCTAACAGAAACATCGACGAGCTGACAACACAGTGAAATGGTGCTCGGTATCCCTGCTACAATTCCCCAAAGTAAAACCGCTGGCTACAAGAAGAGAAGGTGGCGTTGCTGTTTTTGTTGTCTTTCTTACAATGTTTATTAGTTAGAAGAGAAAAAAAACACGTTTTTATATAGCGCATTTTTGTAGCTCAAGAACTGCAATAGGTATTGGCTCGTAAATGTTCGTACTCCAGC